>OX344762.1:14773259-15165759 GCA_947034895.1 Rhytidiadelphus loreus | reverse complement strand
ACAATGGGACTAGACTAAGACGGGGCTGCCCACATTAAGAATTATCACACCTTTGAGAGATTAGTGAACCACGAAATTGAACACTAGAAGTATGAAACCTTACCAACGAATGAGAACCGTTTGTTTCCCCTTCTGTGCATTCTGCTCCGCGTCGCTCGCATGTGACATGAAAGTGTGGAGAAAAGACTTGCCCTTTCCAACTTCTGGTTTGGAAATCCAGCTCGAATTTCGGAGATACCCACACACAGGATTCAGGTCTGGACAAATCCTTGTGGATCTTCAAAAACAGAGTCAAAACAAAGGCACGGACGAACTATTGAATCTCTACTTCAGCAAACCCTTAAATTCACTATCCAGTCAAAGTCTAGAAAACCCCCATCGCATACCCAGTCGTTGTCAGGAATTTGAACCCGGCCGTGATAAATTTTGCGTGTGGTTGTGAATTTCTGATTGGCCAAAGAATTAGTTACCAGTGTTAATTATGAAATCTACATGAATTCCAAGGGACTGCTTAGTTCAACTACTAAACGGAACAACACTGAAGTGCATTGAAGGAAGAAAAACGTACCCTGGTACATTTCTGAGACGATGACTCACCTCTTCTGGGAATTTGGGGAAGCCGAAGTCACACTCCCAGCTTTCGACGACCTTTCATCAGCAATTAGGTCTTCAAAGTGCCAGGGCAGCCAAGGACGTTTACTTACTTCTCAACCGTTTGCGATCTTCCGCTTCACATTAACTCTACATCAATTACAGAGAATTAACCCATGAAAGAAGGACTTAGGGCTCAGGGCATTCGTGACTTGACGTTTCTAAACAATTCCCAATTCAGCGACCGCAATTACGGCTCGATTTCGGTTGCAAGAGCGCCACAGCTCGTCCAGGTCGATACCCCTCAGCAGGATCGTCAAATGTCACACCAATTACTGAGGAATTAGGGTTAGGGTTTCATGGCATTTGCTAATAATGCTCTAAATCGTGTACATTTCAGCTAGCGCTCGATTTCGGTAGAAGCCCTTGCAAGGCACTGAAAGTCTGAAACACGATCGGCACGCGTCATTCCATCGCCAAGGACAAGAAAGCTAAAGATAAGTGAGACTATCGTCACAGAATCGGACGGATAAAGACTGAGCACGCAGGTACAGAATCTATCTGACTAAATGTCAGAAAGATTCACCACGAGTGGGCCATTTCTGCTCTATGATTGAAACCTGAACAGTGAAACAGCGAGAAAAGCAGTCACTAGAAGCACCACTTTGCAACGTTCCAACCGACTGTATGGCACGCACAGGACCGGGAAATTGCATTCAAATGGTAAAGAGGGTGCAGAAACAACAATCGTGAATTCTCCTCTCACGAATGTGGCGTCACCAACATAACTCAACGTCTCGTCCATTGTCCTTCAATGCCGCAGCAGAGACCTCTGTAATAGCAATATTCTGTAATATCACATCCTCTGTTCTCTCACCTGGCGGTAGGTGTCCAGTTTCAAAAGCTCAGTCTCTCTGCCCCCATATCCATACCGTTAGTTAGGCTGTTTGTTTTGTTTGTTACTTTGAGATTTTTAGAACTGTGTGTGTGTCCGTGGCATGCTATTGGTACCCTCGCAAAGTTCTCTTTCACGAGGGGTGCACGGGCTTTGTTTTGTATCATTTGGACCTATGGTGTGAGAGTTATGAATTTTCTGAGTTATTTTTGGTTTAAGAAATTAGAAAATTATTTTTATTGTTATATTGTTTGTAGCAACGACATAGGGCACTCTAGTATATATTAAATAAAAAACTCTTGTCCACCTATGGCGACGACATGAATGAAGAGACCATTTGTTCAAGACCCCACACTATAGCCCACTACACTAAGATATGGTTTCTATATGAAGTTGGTGAAACCCACCAAACTAAAGGTTGGCTTCTTTGTGGAGGTAGGTACTATTGAAGCCTATTGATTAGTAGTGGAATGGGAGTCCAATTTTTTTAGGAACTTCCATTTCACTATTAATACTGACCCCCAACTCGACATAGAAGTTGGCCCTAAAAGAGAGAGTAGATGGTCTACATTCCTTTTTTGCAAAGGCTGGCCTTTATTTGCCCCATTATCATGGCCCAAACCGTCACATGTAGCCAAGTGTAATCACTTGGAGTTTGGCAATGTGAAATAGATTAGACTACATCACTTTCTTTACTCTTGAAATTCACTTGCACTTACAAGTTGCAACACATTATTTTTCAAAATGTTATAGAACTTTATGTAGTATTGGTGACGCTCCCAAAACGACTAAAATCTACTAGTGGGATCCGTCATAGATAGGCTTTTTAATTTACACTAATTTAGAGAAAAAGGATTGAAAATTGTTTTCTTCCCATAAGACTCCATAATATTACATGCAGTTTTTAGCCTCAAAAGTTGCATATAATCCCAACAAGAGTTATAAATGTGAAAAAAGTTGTAGATCATGTATGGAACTCCAAGCAGTGACTTCTTCAATCGGCCATTTTTACACAATTACATGCATCTGCTCTAGTTCATGTTTCCAGACAAAATCGAGACAACTTCTCAGTCCATTAAGCTTTTGAGTGTCATTGCATTGCAACATGCTCTGTTCTAGTGATTTGTTCTACTGATTGGTGTTGACAAATTCACAAAATTCCACTGTATTACCACACATTTTGGATGTGACATCAAAGAGGTTTAAGTACTTGTACGTTCCAGTAGCCTCTCTATCAACACACATTCAACAAACAAAACGTGAGCGACGGCTACAGTGAATGCCGCCACTAGTTAGAAGCTTAACACACACTACGAAAGTAACGAAACCTCATCGAATGAGTGCACCGTAAGTTCCATTATTTGAGCCCCAAATATATAGTGTTACTATTTGAATTCAACCAACCCAAAGTTGCTTCTGGTTCTAAGTGAACATTTGGCTCGTGAATGTCGGATGGTTGTAAAATTAATCACGTGATTACCCAAATGGGAGGACCCAGTCTCACATATATTATGCCGATTGAGACGGCGATTCTGCAGTGCATGGCTTGGTCCCAAGTAAGTTAGTGAGCTCTCGATCACTGAGGCTGCTGCCGGCTTTGATAGCAGTGGCATTATTAGAATTACTGTGTGCTCAATAATGCAAAAAGCCGTGACTGGGAGGATATCAGTATTTGAGCGCCCAATGGACACGAAAATCAAGTGGAAGTGGAAGTGGAGGTGGCCCGATCCGGCGATGATTGCAGTGAGTTTAGTTTGCGAGGGAGGGAGGGAAGCCGGGATGCAGACAGAAAGCCGAGGAGTTGAGGATCTGCCTAAGCATGGCTGAAACCTTCACTAAATAATTATGGACTAGGTACAGCTAGTAGAACTTCTAATAAGCAGCACTCTCTAAGTGAATAAACCTCTCTAATTCTCTAAAGTGATATATTGATTGTCGCCATGTCGGTCTTGGTCTGGCTTGCATACAAACGCCATGAATGCAAATGCACACCCTGGCCCTAATGTAATAAACTTCTGTAATGTAACGATTGTGTGTTTGATTGATACCAACCTGGCTCTTTATAGAAGTTCTATTGTAATTCCCTAATGGGAAAGAAAAGCCTTCTTATGAGAAATAACATGCCAAGGGCCAGAAGAGTGGTGGTGGATGTTATTTCTCAAACATGATGAGCTTGTCGGCTTTTTTAGTACTCAACATAACCTCAATACTAGATGGTTGCATCTTGATTAATCGTTATCAAATGATCAATCAAAGGGCTAGAAGAAGGGCTTTATAACGCTAAAGTAGACCCACGTCATGAAAATGATCATGCCTCTCTTCATCCAATTAGAGATCAATTGTCTTCTCTTGGCTGATTAAAATGGGATTTCATTGTTGAGGTTATAGTCTTCTTGATTATAAAGCTCTTTGTTTCCCATTGTAGCTACATAGTTTTAAATCCGTTAAAGACATGGGATGGTAGTCCAAATTTGCAAAATTGTGAACATGTATTATAGAATGCAACTTAGAAAAATAATTTAATGATGGCTCTCAAACAACTCTCAAGCAATAGTTGTCATACATGATCTACAAATCATATCCATACATAGTACATCAACTAGTACATTAACCAATATTTTTTCAATTAAATTTGAGGTCTAAAATTGAAAACTTCTTCTAAAACAGATTGTAGATTATTCATAAGAATTTTTTCCCTTTAAGTTCATAAAAATAAAAATTCTAATCATAGTGAATATATATATTTTTATTCAAGTTGATTTGGGGGAAAACCATTGGTTTGTTCATTGTTAGCCAATGGAATTGGGAAAGAAACCTATTGCCGAATTGTAAAACATCACATAAAAAACTAGTGAAAAAATCTATAAAATTTCTATTTTGAGTAAAAAATAGTATAAAATCAAACTCAATTTTTTTTATAAATAGTTCAACATGGAAATTACATGAAAATAGCTAGTAAAACTCAAAAAAATCCTAATTGTTGGTGGGCAATTGGTCAAGGCTCTCTCATTGACATGTGAAGGATCATTTTTAGATTGCATGATCTTTGTTGTGGTTTGATTTAGTATCAATTAGGAATGCAATTCATAGCCACACTCTAAAACCATTCTAATGAGTACAAGTCAAACATAGTTACCACTAAGTATTTGCCTGCAATAGCTAAACTTTTTGTGTTGGATCTTGTTGATAATTGAGAGACAATAGTCATCACAACACCAAAGCACCACAACAAGTATTTCTAAACTTTCCAAAGTGCTAATTATAGTTGCACCCAAACTTATTTTTAATGTGACGGTTGCAATAAGGCTGTGGAGACAATTCTCGTGGAGTCCCACAGAGCTCTAGCATCATGATTCTGAGTCTCATAGTCAACTCCCTTGTCCAATAGATGCATTTTCAACTCTTCGCAAGTCAACGCCGGTTGTCGATCACCCGGCTAAGCCAAGGACTATACAGTATACAGTACTGGTAGCTAGCCAGGCTTGAGTACGTGGAGCTAGATGAAATTCTGCATAATATACTAATGAAAGTCGATCATTTGGAGTGTTGGCGACGGACATTGAAAATCAATGCGCAATGCTTCGAATACGCCAACTGAACTCGATCGACAGCCAGCTTGGCTGAAGAAGAAATCAGGCGGAGCTGCGCTCGGTCAACGGAGAGAACCAAAGTTCTACAGTATAGTATACATGGAAGTACTTGAAATGTAACTTACGCAGGTCTGGAACGGAACGGTAATCATCATATCCGATTCACATGATTGTAAACCTTTAATTTTCAGTCTTCAAATGCACAGTGCTTTGTAAGTTTTGCACAGTATGTCGTCTCGATGTTGTGTACAGATTTGATTGGACAACTTCTTCTTGTAGCTTGTCGAGTTTGTGAACACGCGTAAGTGCGCACTTAGAAGCTCACTTGTATTTCCCTTGAACCACTTCATGTATTTCCAAGAATGTGATTGAACTCAACCGTCTCTCAGTTTTGTAAGTTATATAGTTTCCAGGGCAGTGGGATATACTCACAGCCAAATATATAGTGAAGCTATTAAAGAATGACATTTGCAGTAGCCGTGTCAGTAACAAACTTGGATCTCCGTCACACTAATGATATGCTGCTGACTAATTCAAATCAATAATTCTAGCGAACGAGGTTACAACTCCCGCGAGATACTTCCTGGAAGTCGCCGCCACTGCAAACTTTGATCCTTCAACTCAAAAAATCAAGTAGAAGCAATTGAAACCAAAAAATCTCTGCAACACGACTCCATGCCAACCTTCAGATTTGGTGTCTGCCGGCCACCCTGTAGGTACGAACCTGGAAGGTTGCTTCAATTCTGGCGATTGATGAGTCATCTCTGTACGTAACTTCCTAGTGAGAACGTTCGCTTCCGACTTATTAGCTTCAACGTATCTGGTGCCGAAAATTCGCTCACGAGTGTAGCAGTAAGTTTGAATTTGTGCTCTAACTTTTATATGAACAGCTACTAAAAGCACTCCCTTAAAAACACTTGAAATCCCAGACTCGGGTTTAAGTGCGTTCACACAAAAAAGGTCTCAGGTGAGCAATTTTCACACGCAACTGAAGCAGTGAGCCTTGGTATTAACTTAAACTTTATTAGATTAATCATTAAATAATCGTGAATTCTGGTACCCATGAAAATGGGAAAACTCACAAACTTTGAAAATTCTTCACCGCTGGAATCAAATTAAATCCGTGCGTGATTCAGGAGCCTGGAAAGATCCGTGGTAGAATAGTTTTCTCTGGTCAGGTAGAGTCACTGTAAAACTGGATCCTCAGATGCTCGATCTTTCATTCCCAGAGAATAGTGTAGCTACTTAGCCTGCAAACTATGGCGTTACTTCAAGGTATTGAATACGATGCTTCACATGCACAGCAAAGCTATGTCCGGCACTGTTAGTCATCCCATCATTGAGCCGTGGAGGGCATGCGGCTTAATTCCAGGTCGGGACTGCCTCACCATGCCCAAGCACGAAGCAGCATGCACCAAAACTCCGGCCATAGCATGGCCGCTCTGCAAGGAAAGTCAACGAGAAACGTACTAAAACATGAATTTGGAAACAAATGGAAACAGTAAGTTGTAGGAGATTCGCTAGTTGGAAGCATTTGGACCACTCATAAATCGTACGAGTACTACTCTAGCTAGAGTTCAATTCTTGAAAGGATAGCTGTGACGAAATTCAACTCTTGTGCTTCACGGCTAACTTTTATGAAGTGCCTCTTCAACATGCCAAGGGAATACAAGCCATGATTCTACTCCTTACAGGTTCAATTTTTTAAGAAAATTTTCGCACGTCATGCAACAGATATAACTTTTCATCTCGAATCCGCTGCACTGGCATCCACGTATTTAATTTGAGTGAACCTCATCTTCTCTACCGTACTTGTAGGGCAGGGTCGCGAGAAAAATAACTCTAAAAATAGATACCGAAATGTTAGGTGAATTATTATTTTTTAAAACAGAAGAATGATATGGTGAAAAACAAAAAAGATTATTGGTTTTAAATTCTATTTTTAGTATCTGTCGAACCTTTTTTTTCGGCAGGCAGGTACTCACCCTGCCCTACAATTACGGTATAGTTCTCGTTTTGGGTCACTTGGAAAGTCGAACGTCAAAAATTATTTTCGCTACATGAAACATGTTATCTTAATGTTCAAATATGGCCACTTTTTGTGATCCAGCAAGATATCTGCGGGATAATCAATTGGCTAAACGAAATTCTGAAACTACGGAAGTCAGATCCAATGAAATTGGATTCACCATGAAAATAATGCTCTTACGTACAACTAATTCCTTTTTTTAATAATACAGATCTAAAGAAAGTTTCTCCCATCGCAAGACCCGCAAGAAGACTAGATCGAAGTTGCCGTTCTCAGTACTCTGGGAAGCTCTTCCACCTTCACGTTTTGGGCTGGGGTTCATCGGTAACCAACACCAACAGTCTTTAACTAGTCCTAACTAGCTCGACATGCCACCAGCTGGGTGCTTTCCACGTCACAAGCAAGTCTTGCAAACCTAGAAGTTTAAAATTGAGATATAAATTTTAAGAATTAGTGAAACTATTGTAAAGAAAAACTCCTTGCATTTTCCACCTTATTTTTTAGCAAAATTTCAGTAAGTTATTCAGCTTGTAGTGTCGCCCCTCCATGAGGATTGACAAGAAGGACACTCACGAATATGCTTGAATCCCTTCCATCACTACTAAACTCCGACCGACAATTGGCTGCAAAGAATGTTCGATTCATCGATCCACTCCTGATCTTCTGGAATACACATCTAGCTTCCGCCGGTAGCTACATCCGAGGCCACATCCGAATAATCAAAAGCACATCCTTACATAGTTACTAACGTGCTCAAAGGGAAGAAAATGAATATCATCAACATATCCAGCAGCTACGTACAGTACAGAATCTCTTGAACAGAAGCCTATTGCGGGTGTCCTCAGGGGGGAATCGATCTGCAGGTGTCCTCGCTCACCGTCACTTCCTTCGGATAAGGCTCGCTCTCAATTATGCAAAAGAGAAAGCTTCGTTCACGCAGTCAAACAGCACTGATTATGCAGCTTGTGTTGAGCCCAAAAGTGGTGAAGACTTTCCGATCTCGAAACCAGTCCAACCTTGATGTGGGCCCACGACCTCTGGGCCAGGCCAAGTTGACAGTACGAATTTATAGAGAGAGCTTTCACGACACTTCACAGGGCAATTAGTTCGAGAACCAGTCTGGGAACGAGCTAGTTCTCAACTGGAACGTACCATCGGTCTTACTGTCTTGGCAGCACAGCTTTCATAAACCTCAGCTGGTGGTTTGAGACTGTCTTTTAGCTAGTAAATTGCAGCATCATGGTTCCCCGAGTAGCTCTGCTTTGTTGTGTAACATTTCTGGTGTTGCAACGACTGGGTCATGTGGCGAACGCAGAGGACGACCCCGTGAAGAAATCCTACCGCGCGGCGACGGAAGCTGATTACTGGCAATGGGTGTCGCTGGTGGAAACTAATCATCAGACAACCACTGTGACGGAGTCGGACGTTACCACGGAGGCGAGTTCGAGCAGCAGCACTTTGTATGTGGGGAGTGGAGCCTACAAGACAGTGCAGGATGCTGTGGATGCTGCGTCGTCTGATGGGGGTCGCACCACCATCGAAATCGCTGCCGGAGAGTATTGGTAATAAAATCCCAGACCAGCCTTCGTTTTGTTTCTGGGCACCGTGATCATTAAACCCTCCCGGGATTCGTTACGTACAATGGCGCGGCGTACGTGCTTCATAGTACTGAATTTGTGGCTTTCAAGTGACTGTCAAAATCGAGCTCTAGAATCTGCAAATTCACTTGATCATGTAGTCAGATTGAAGCTGCGCTTATTATACTCAGCGAATCCGCCATAAATTTCAAAGTGGAGTGCAATTGTTTAGAGAATTCTTCTCACATGCATTCGTGGAATTAATGCTATATTATATTGATTGTGTAAAGAATTGCCCAATCCTTGCACAAATTCGGAGGTCGTGGTTTGGTTGTAGCAGAGTTCATGAATGCTAGCTTCTCCAAAGTTCACCATCGATCGATCGATCTCTTTCTAGGAGCATCAAACTAGATGGTTCAATTTTCCGTGGCTCGATTAGCTTGGCTCTTGATTGGAATGAATGCTTTAAAAATGGTGAGCTCAAGGTCTGTGTTCGACAAGATTGACGCCCAGGATTGATGGCCGGGTGTGGTTTTATTTTCAGGGGCCACGTGACGGTGCCCAAGGGGAAGACGATCACGTTTCAAGGAGTGGGCACTCCCGTCCTGGATTACGATGACACGGCCAATTCCGCAGGAAGCACTTCCAAGAGTGCAACCGTCACCATTCTGGCGGATTACTTTATCGCCAGGGACGTGACTTTCAAGGTACAACAAAATTCAGGCCAACTTCCCAGTTATGATTCATGCATTTAGCTTTAACGCATTAGTAAGCAAAGCACGAACTGCTTGATCGAGCTACAAAAACATGAAGTTCAAGGTAGATAGGTAGTACTTTTTGCAAGCTAGCTAGCACCGACTTTTGACTGGTTCAATTTCGTATGCAGAACTCCGCTCCGGCTCCTGAGGGGGGTGCTGTTGGTGAGCAAGCAGTGGCTCTTCGGATTACGGGTGACAAGGGAGCTTTTTTCAACTGCAACTTTTATGGGGCCCAAGACACGCTCTACGATTCGAAGGGGCGGCACTACTTCAAGGACTGCTACATCGAAGGTACAATTTAATCCAGAGAGTCGAATTTCTTACTATCATTGATTAAATTTCAGAGGAAGAGTATTTTTTTCCTTGTTCTCCTTACGCGAATATCTGAAGTTTCCCAGTGCAAAATATCAGCCTGGAAAATCAGGGATGGCGGCAAACAGGGAGAACCGGGGATGGCAATCCGAAACCGAACCAGAGAGAGTATAATGATCTCCGTGTTTTTCATCAGCCAACTACCTAATTCAGCTCCATTTTCTGACAGCGTTGCTAAATATCTGATTTGAATGGTTGTGGGATTGAATTACAGGCAGCATTGATTTCATTTGTGGAGATGGACAATCAATCTACCAGGTTCGCCTCGGCCGTGTCACGACTAGCTCATTTCAACTGATTGCAAGATGTTGGTTGAACAATCTATTGATTTTTTTGTCCTATGATTATCCTACAAACTCGATTATATATATATGAGCGTTCATTATGCAGTTCATGTTTGAAGTTCGGTGTTGAGCTGCATTAATTAAAATTTTAATTCTGACTGTGTACATGAATACGTGATGGGATGACTTGCTGCAGAGCTGTCACCTGAACTCCATAGCTACGCCCGGAAGTGGCTCGCTGACAGCTCAGAAGAGAACAGGCGACGAGAACACCGGATACTCATTTGTAGACTGCACAATCACAGGCACTGGACCCATATACTTGGGTCGCGCTTGGGGTCCCAATTCCCGAACAGTCTTCATCTACTGCGACATGGCGGACATTATCCTACCTGCAGGCTGGTACGATTGGGGCGAAAGCAGCCGAGACAAGTAAGTTTGGCTCATCTACAACTCCACCCATCATAGCCCTCTTGAAATCAAAACGTAGACTTTGACGTTCAAGGAAATACGTACTTAGCAAATCAATGACCACAGTCATATACTAGTTGAAATGGAGAATTTTCGAACTCGGGCTGTTTCCAAGCGCCTGTTCAAACCTCTTATCTATTGACATTAAATTCATAATTATCCGCACAGAGCTCTCGCGACATTGTCAACTTTCCAGATGGTTGTCTGGAACTTTAGCTGTACTCCAGTCCTAGTTTTTGAGCTTTGTGCAGTTGAACGTCACAATTGTCCTTATTTTGTAACAGAATTTTCAAGCCAGTCAGGACTAGTTATTAGAACTCTAGCTGTACATCTGAAAGTTACAATGTCGGCGTTAAATGAAAGATTCCAGTTTAAACTCAGGCTTACTATGACCATTAGTTAACATGTCCAGGTTCTCAAGCTAGCCCTCCAACTGAATGTAAAATCTCGTCTTCATTGATAATTGTATAACCTGGCATTAATGTACCTTCATGAATGCAGGACGGTGTTTTACGGGCAATACAAGTGCACAGGAGCCGGTGCCGACGAAAGCAAACGCGTCAGCTGGTCGAAGGAGCTCACGGATTCTCAAGCGGAAGCCCTGTCGTCCATGAGCTTTATCGATGGCAGCAGCTGGGTTCCCTCAAGCTAAAAAGCTCTAGCTGAAACCTCCATAAGCCCAGCCAATTCGATCAGCGGCCAGCTTAGCATTGCTTCCGTTTGGTGAAGCTCGGAGCGAAAATCATCAATGTCTTCAATCAATCAATCAATCAATCAGGGATTTTATCAGTTTGTCTTCATTTTAGTTTAGATCATAAAACTTTTTTATCAACGAAGCTGCCGCAAGGTGCATACCTTAGTTTGAAATTGTGTCACAAGGTTCCATCTTTAGTCAAGACCTATGAAATTAAGCAACCACAAAGTCTGTGTTGCTTCGTTGTAGACCTGAGGTGAGTGTCGGTAATAATTGAGGTCGAAGTAAAGAGTGGCCTCTGTAGCATTCGTTTTCTTGAGAGATGGAGTGTAATTCGTAGATCGTCATGGGAGGATATTTTAGATTGGTTGGGTTGGAAATTTCCAAATTGCATCAAAATGCAGATGAATTCTTCAATAAAAATCTTAGTCCTTCCCAAGAAAATTGGCAGTGGTCTGTCTGATTGTGCTCATACTTCAGTTTTATTAAGGATTTTATAATTTTATAATTTTCAATGGAAGTGTAACTTGTAATCTTTGACTGCCTGCTCTGATGAAGCTGTTTTACAATCTAAATATATATGGAGATGGAGATGATGGATAAATGAATTTAATCATTCATCCAAATGTATGTACCTACCTTCATTCAAATGTGTGATATCATCTTACTTTAGGAGCAAATTGGGTGAAATTTGGCGATTTCATCCATTTTCAAAAAAAAAAAAAAAAAAAAAAAAAAAAAATATATATATATATATATATATATATATATATATATATATATATATATATATATATATATATATATATATATATATATTTATATTTGTGTAATATTCCAATCATGTTTACCAACATTGGAATGAAAAATTACCACAAATAAAAATTCTTGCTTTCATTCTTAGTTTACTTACTTCCAGCAACTTGTAGATATGTTGCTCATGGAAGGGGCATCTCGGTCCACCCATTAGTAACATTGCCGTCCATCTGTGATGCAATTTAAAAATAAGGATATTAATAGTCATAATTTGTCAATGCTAATTTCACTGGAAAAATCTATGGAAGAATGCAAAATTTTAGAAAGTTTTTTCTTTGATTCCTTTTCCTGTCAGAAATTTCGTATTTTTGGAGTCAAATGATTAGTGATTTTTGTATCAATTTTAACCATGAATTTTTATTCCACTGAAATCTGAAGATTTAGGGTTTAGGGTGCCAGGAAGGCAAGCTGCTGAAGGATGGAAAACTTGAACCTTGGGTTGCAAGACTTACCACTGGAATCAACAAGTGAATGAAATTTTGGAAGAGAATCTCTGAATGCCATACCCGCAAACTAAAACTCCTCATAACTTTCATCTCATTAATTAATCAAAATGAAATCATTCAAAGTTTTTCATGTATATACAGATTTAGAGAACCAATTTCAAATTTTTATTTCTTAAAAAAGTGATTTTTAATGAATTTGATTTTGGAATTGCCCAGACTATTGAAAATTACATATCATGCAACAAACTTTTTAACCATGTAGTCAAAAGTTATGAAATTGTTGTGCCTTAAACCTACTCCTTGGGCACATGTTGTGTGAAAATTTCTAAGAGTAAAATATAAAAATTCCATTCACAGTGAGTTCTCCAAAATTGCTATGTTGCCAAAAAATGGTGTTTGGACCTTTAGGGATTAAGTAGATATGCATATTTGCAAGGCGGGGTTCTTTAGAGGGGAAATTTTCCTATGTGCAGAAATAGAGTTCAAAATAAGTTTCCATAATTTTCTAGATTTTTATTTCTCAAAAAATAATTACTAAGAATTATTTAGTTGAAGATTCTATTCAACCCATACTCATCATATTAGACCTTCCTATTTTTGACCCAAGGCTCCTTGTAAAATCTAGCAAAGAAAATGGCCTATATTGCCAAAATGGGTTGCCTCCCATAGTTACAAGTTTTTGAAGTTGACACACATTGAGTGGTCACCAAAAGTGTCCACCTCTTGAAAAGTAGACTAATTGTATATTGCTAATGCAATGAGAAAGAAAAATGTACCAATGCATTAGAGGTTACTCTTTGAACCCAAACACTTTTAGAGCCCAAGGTCCTCCTACCTTACAAAACAAACAATAGAAGAAGAAGGCCCATTACATTGACAATGAAATTTAGTGTTCTAGTGTTAATTTCTTTGTCAATTAGCATTCATGTTGGATACTAATTTAGTACAAGGTGAATCATCTCAACTCTAATTCAATTCTTTGAGTGAAAATTTAGTTGACATTTAGTATTAGAGTTCATAATTAGTGTTGCAAACACTAAATTTCATTATTAGCATACTGTTGGATTCTTTCTAAAAGTTACTCCGTATTTAATAAAGCCAACAAATGTAACAACAAAATTTCATAAACTAGTTATGTGGTCTCTTCTTCATCCTCTGTAATTCATAGGAATGCATGCTTTAAACAGTTACAATAATCACAGTAGCATACCTCACAACAGTTGTACAGCACAGTAGAGAGGTCTTCAAACTGTTTAATGTTTCACTGAAAGTAAAAAAATTCTCAGATACACATCATAACGCAAAAGACTTCACAAAAACTCTTTCTGAGAATCCGAGCCTGTATTTCCAATCCTGAATTAACAGCCCACTCACGCTCGTTAAAACAAATTCCAGACTACTTCCCAGGGTCTAAGAACTCTTCGAAGGGAATTAAAAACTGTTTTCAATCCCTAAACGTTTCTACAGCAAGTTGTGGTAACTTTTGAGCAGTATGCGTAAGCGCGGCACCCTGTTGCACCTCCGAGTCATAGGTACAACCATCGATGTTATTAGTGATGGCCACATCCAGCCACGTTGATTGATGGTGAAAAATCTGAATGGAGGTGAGTCCACCAAGCAGTCCTATTTGAGACTTCAAGTTGAGGCATTTTTAGTTTCAATATTTTTGTCCAAAGGATATTGAACGGGAAGGATGCTCTCAAAACAGGGGCTTAAGAATGTGTGTCAGCAGCAATGTAGGCCATCTCCTTAAAAGATGGATGGGACCTGATGCTCTGAGCTGTTACTACATTTGAGGTAGCAACAATGAATCTGAAAAGCAGATACTTGATACAACTAACCTAATTAAAGAAATAGGGTGCTCGCAAAACCTCCTTCAGATCTAGGTCACCTCTGGTTGGTACGTCAGGAAATTTCAGGTGTGGAAATCGCTCTTGAAAACTCTTCAACAGCTGCTCCCACATAAAAATAAAAATAAAATCACATCAGAATTGAAACCAAACAGCTGAGACGGTAGCATCAAAGGTGTCAATTTCATACATAGAAAATATTTATTACATATAAGACGCAAGATAAATACCTGCTAAGATTTCATCTGACAGGACTATACAATGAGTTGCATCAACACACTTTACTCACATTCTCAAGAACTGGTTGCTCGTAAAGCTCCACAAAATTTTCACGAAGTAGACAGTTCATTTTCTCTACATCTCCTGCGTGTGTCCAATATGAATCATGTACACCTGCAGTTAAACGAACAAGGAACTTATAAGGTTGTAGATTGACATATGGTTCAAACAAAACGTGCTTGACTGTGGAAATAAAAAAAAGTGCTACGGTGGTTAATAAGACTCATATGAAGCATGTTTCAGTGCAGACACATTTCAGAATAGCATGATAAAAGATCTATACCTGCAAAAGTAAGACCGTTCGCTTGACAAGCCAGAGCAGTCATCATCATATGTGTGCTATCAAGAGAATGTACAAAATTTGGAGGAAAAGCACTTTTCTGCCGCTGTACTAAAACAGGTTGATCAGCACCCAAGTTACGTAGAGCAAGAATTTGCAATGAAGTCTTAACCTGTACACAATCCACAGCCAAGATCAGTATGAAAAAAGCTGATCTTAGACTATATACCACTCAAAAGATGCAGCACTGCAGAAATATAAAAGCAATATAACAATTGGAAAATTTTATTACGGAGAAATTCTACCAAATGTCTGCCAGGCTTGCGATAAGGCTGCACAACTGGAAGCCCAAGAGGAGTGGTCCATTTCACAGTTTCTCCATTTGAAGCAATAATCTGTTCATTATAACAAATAAATTAGTGTGATGATATTTGAAATAACATGAAAGACAAACTTGAAAAACTATCGAACTACTGGAGAAATTTTAGCGAAAGAGAATTTGAGGTGAGCAACACTGGGAATAATGTAAAATACACTTCTAAAAATCTGCTAGACTACCTTTAACTGTCGAGCTTCAAGCAAGTAATCTGACCTTAGCACAGTCTCCAAGCCAGCTCATGATGCAACGGGCTTCTTTGAACATTTCTCCCAATGCGTTTAACGTCGTCTGCATCCGTAAGAGATGAACAGTTTAGTTCCCAATTAACAGTAAAATGCTGGCCAAAACTAAAAATTTATAAATTGAACTGCTACGGTCCGTAGAAGCCAAGAAGCCATTCGAAATGGATGGAACTGAAGTTCCGGTATTGACGCAAAATATGTACTCACCTTGGCAGCATAACACGCAGCCCTATACATTTCTGTCTGCTCTTGAATAGTCCCACGTTCCTTCAATCTATTGAAAATTTGCATACGAGCACCAACAAAAGTAACTCCATAAACTGATGTCATGACTGTCTGTTTGACAAGCTTCCTATCAATCTGCACAGATAAGATACGCAGAGGTCAGACGTAGATGAAGACATCCTTATGTCAAAAAAACAGGGGTCTAATAACAATCATAACAAAAAAAAGCAGAATCGAACAAATAAAGAATCGTGTGGTGCATACTTCGGGGAGCAAAATCTTGGCATTAGCAGCATTGCGATTAGTTTCTGGATCTTTCAAAGCATCCTTCTCCATGATTGCACGAACCCTGTCAAATAGTGAATCCTGTTTAAGATACAACAAAATATCCAGTTCCAGCAGAAACTTTCGTATCCTATACAGCATAGGCCCATATGATCACTGATGATGCTGCTTCAATACTGGAGATTAAACTGCACCATCATGGTTAGAGAATAACAAAAACTTCAAACTTTCACAAGAAAGCGTATGGATATAACAGTACCTGACTGCTATGCCTGAATAAACATCTGCTGGCTTATCCCCAGCGATTAAATTCACAGACTCCGCTCCAATCTACTCAAAACAGGGTGGTGTGTCAATAACAGACATCGAACAGACACTTCCTCAGCATTGCCTAGCATTAAGAACAAATCCAGAAACCAAAACCAAAAAGAAAGAGGAATGCTTTGTCGGGACTCAAGTAGAAAACTCCTTAAAGAAAGCTTCATTGAAAGCTCAGATACTCACCCAATCTCGTCCTAGTGCCGCATAATGTTGTAAGCCATTGCATGAGCCATCCTGTAAAACATTTACACCCAAGTATGGTCTTCTTAGCAAAAAAGTATTCGTCAAATAAGCTCAATCTCCACATAATAAGAATATTCTAAAGTGTACCAAAATAATGTCCAGAATTTGACTGTAGGGATCATTGCAAGCAGAAGGAATAAGCCAAACGATCTTGCAGAAAAGAACCCACCTGATGCACGGGTAAGTACGACAAAAATGTCTCTGGGTTACCAGACATGATAGCGTTCCGAATATCTATACATGCTGCCAAGCACTGAAAAGGGTCCTCGGCTTCTAGCCACCATCGATCTCCTTCCAGAGGTTTCTCAGCAGAGTCGAACACTTTTTCTATAATTTCGTCCACCCAAGCAACTCGTGCATCAAATGACATCTTCCCTACTTTCCCACCGTACAGATTCGCAAGATGAATTTTCAGCCACCGCAGTCCAGTAGGTCCCAGCGGTCGACCTTTGCCAAACTGCAGTATGCCCCGGCACATATCTGATCCCAAATGGTTCAAATGCGGATGGATTGGGTAAGCTCTTCCTCGAAAATCCAAATTATGAGGGTAGAAGAATCCCTCTTCATCTCTTAACTTACGAGCTGCCTGCAGAAGAAGAAATTCCAGAATGATATCAGGTGCAAGAATACCATTTGCATTACTCGTAAAGAATCCTCCTTTCGATACTTTTAAGAGCTCGCACACCAACTAAACACTCCCAGCAGAAGGAAAAAAACTGAACATAAGCAAAGAAGTGGCATTTGCTTTGGTGGTTTACCGCTAGCTTGAGTTCAGTGTCGCATCGCATAGAATGGCGTTCACTATTTATACGCTTGGCTGTAGCAGAATGTCGTTTATAATTCCGTAACTCCTCAGGATCATCAGAATCAGGTTTATCAGGAAGTGGAACCTGAAACCATGAAAACGCAAAATGAACATCAAAACGGTGGACAAGTTATAAAAAGTAAGTCACTTACAAAATCGAGAATTCAATAAAGCAGAGCTTTTTATATTTCCAATTTCAACAACTGAATGTGATCACACTGAACAGCAGTTTCTCTGTTTGAAGATTTATTACTCTTACATTATCCCGATCCACAAGATCTGCTAGACGCCCACCATCTGCCCATATCTTCTCCAACACGTCTAGTACGACAGTGTTCATATTCCATTGAGTTGAGCCCAGTGCATCCAAAGCCTGGAAATGACAAATTACTGATTTAAAAAAATAGCATCAATACTGAACTCACCAGCAGATACGTAGCAGAACCAATTGAAAGGTAAAGTCAATGCAAATGATAAAAAAAAGTCGAAACAAGTGACACATGGCAAACTTTGGAAGCGAAAAAAATAGAATAGGTCGACCGTAGCAGACACACCTGAACAATCTTAGACATATTTTCTTTGGGCGTAGCAATGATAGTATCACGCAGCTCCTTTGCCCCATGTGTGCGCATGATGGTGGACTTCAGATGTAAATATCCACCGTCACCAAACCTACACTTAAAAAACACTTCTTGAATACATGGAGACCCTAACAGAGAATGACAGTTGCAAATCAAGGTAATCCTTTAATACCACTACCTTTGATGAGAATATATAAGACATCTGAAAAAAATCACCAAAGAATATTTTTAAGCTTGCATCCAATCGACCGAAGAACATCGAAGCGAAAACGATGGTGTACCCGGTCCATTGACGAGGCTTCACCAACATTGGCATGTACGGTATCACCATGTGTTGCACCTGAAATCAAAACTACAGGACATTAGAAAACATCCTTGCAAGAATCAGCTATTTGAGAAGAAATAAAATAAACAATAAGAACATCTAGCAAGCCAAATAACGATACTCCTCGAAAACTGATTGGTAAGTCCCTGTACAGAAGCGACACCATATATATGATTAATAATTAAATAATTAAAAAAAGTCTGAGGTTAATAGCCAACTAACCGATTTGTCCAACGCATTCATTACAGCAGAGTCGCACTCAATAACACCGTATATTCGATTCATACTGCACAAGGTACGCAAAAAGAAAGACACAAGACATAAAGAACTGTCACCAAAACGAATAACAAAGGAGACCCTAAGAGGGCCGGCATCCACTATGTGGATTGTGAATGTGTTCAAGAGTTTACTGCCGGTGGTACAGGAAACGAATGAAACGGATGAAGTACATACTTGAAAAAGCAACTGTTGTGTATTTTTCAACAATGCAATTGGTGCTCCATGATTATTGTACAAGGTTCGAAATAAGTTCATGTAGGGATGGGAAGAAAAAGGAAAACTTGCAAAAATGAAGATATGATGTATTAATTCTACTCATATCCTAAAATATTTTGACAAAACCATCCAGAATCTACATCTGCCTCTCCCCCGGACTCTTAGGGTTAACGATTCACAGCTCAAGCGAAGGACAATCAATAACGCTGATAATAGGGACTTAAATGGCAACACAGCGTACAGCTTACTTGTGTTTGTTCTTTATGGGGTAGTTTCTCAAAGTGTGTCTGAAAGCTGGGCGCAGTTCAGTCATATCTTGGGCAGATTGATCAGCAGGTGGGCGCATAACAGACGTTTCTAACATAAGTTCAAGTAATCTACTTCCAACCTGCAAAGATAATTTTGGAGTTACTCTTTGAGTTACAGTACTCCATCTTCAAATATACTCCATCTTAGACTGAACATGCTACTCAAATAATGCAAAGATCTAGTTTCATATGCAATAGACATCCGGGTCTGTACCTTGACTTGAATAGCAGGTCCCCAAGGCTCGTCACCAGTAGCTTGCTGCACTAATTTTCCAACCAAACGCAGCTTCTGTTGTTTCACGAACTTCTTGACCTTTTCCTTAACCATCTTCAATTTCAGATCAGCAGCTTCTATAACAGACTCAGCTTCCGAAGCAGACCACTCATTCGCAACCACATCTGTCTTCTTTCTCTGTTTCTTCTTCCCTTTCCCTTTTGAATGCAGGAGTTTATAAATACCGACCTGTCAAAGAGGGAACTTAAGCATTCAGGACTCTCTCAAAATGTTAGCGATACGTAGCGTCTATACAAATCACACTTACGATGTCTCAAAATTGCACACAGCTAAAGAGCGCTAGAATCAACCATCCGAGGTAAGAATTAAGGAAGGACCTCTTGCTCCACAGCTTCTCCAATTTGCAGAGCGGCATGGAGTACTTTCACACACCCATGTTCCTGATCGCTCATAAGGAGACTCATTAGCCGATGCATGGTGATGACAGCTAGCATATCAGCTGGAAGCTTCGCGAGGAACGGGCCATAAACGGCACGATGTTCTCGGAAGTTACGTTCGTCGAAATCCTTTTGCTCTTGAACAATAGCATCCCTGCAATCCGGTGACGAGAGTAAAAGCATCGTCAAACTAGGTATACATGATGTTCACACGGCAGCTTGGGCACTTCGAAGTTACGATACGCAAGATTATGCAATTTGGCAGTCGTTTACTTAGGTCAGGGATAAAATTCATTGAAGAAATTTAACAGTGCTCTGTACCTCAAAGGCTCGAACCAGCCAAGGAGTAATGACCGAGTAGCTGGCAAGTTCGGCGCCAAATTTTTCTTGCACATGTCGGCAACGAGCTCTTTGTACTCTGCCGCTGCTTGATGCCATGCTTCGGTCTCAATCTTAAATTGCCGCATGTGCAATTCCCTCTGCTTCCGCTTGGCCTTTCTGCGCTCTTGGGTACGTTCCTTGGCTGCACCTACCTCATCAAAGGAACACGGGGCAGGATACACCTCAGGTTTACAGTCTGCTTCATCTTCTTCAACTTCATCCTCCACTGCTACTTCCGCGGCACTCGCAAAGGCACGGCTGTAATCAAGTGCCGGATTATTAGACTTGAGTTGGTGTCCAACATCGTGGTTTGGCACACCCTGCAAAAATAGCCAAGGAAGATTCACCACGTTGTACAGAGCAGCATCCAGCGTCTGATCGACACTCGATTCAGCCGAAGATCCTAAGAAACTAGCCCTAGGGGTATCCCTCAAGGGCCATCGGGGTTCGCCATTCACGTCCTTATCAACCGCCCTGTCATGGGCCTGACCAGCAGCTGCCGCCGCCGATCCTGAAGTCCATCGAAACGACGACGATTGCGACCAAAACGGCGACGAGGACGAACCCTCAAACCCCAAACCTCGCGTGGGATTCGTTCTAGACAGCTGCCGCACGGCCGCCCTCCACATTCCGCCCCTCAATGAGCAACCACCACCGCCTCGGCGAAATGTCGATGCCAGATCCTTCCGTTTACGCAATCCAGAGAGTGTAACATCTGAGATACCCCTTCCTTATCCCAAAGCCCCCTCGCAAATTTCAAGCGCAACCATATATTAAAGCCCCATTCACCAACACCACTTCCACCGAATCCACCGCCGCCCTCGGAAATAGCTCCCTTCCAAAACCCAGGAAAAATCAACAAAAAGGCTACAGAGTTCACAATTCCCTTCACACTGCCAAGGCTTGGTGAACGACGACCAGGCCGCTCCGCTCCCGAATCCGGAACACCGCAAGTCGCAGTTGCATGAAGGTCCCGTCTGCAGCTTGAAGGTTTTGGCAGAGAAGCAGCAATCGGGAAACTAGGGTTTAAGACCTCCAATTTTACAGTGTGAATGAGGGCTTTAGGGCTTCAGACAAGGACAATTGTCTGCCGAACTGAAGTGAAGTGAAGTGAACTGAACATTCTGCCGAGCTGGACAAACAAATCCGCCGAGCTGGACAAATCGCATGCCAGAGTGGACCAGTTTGTTCTGCCACGATGGAAAGAATATTCTACCTAGCTGGATAGTTGCGTGATGCCACAAGGTAAAGCTCCGAGATAGTAAAAGTATTTTTGAGTTGGACAACACTGATTTGTCCTTAAAGTGAGGGGGAAAATTAGAAAGTTATTCGCGTCGCCACAATATTATTTTTGTGAAAATGGGTAATCCTAGGGGTAGTCACACCTTCTCTGAAAATGAAATTTCCATGAACAATGAAAAGTTTGGGAGTGGACAAAGGAGCTATTAGGGAATTGTTTTGCATATAGAAAGTGTGACACTCCTTTGGTGTCGTTGAGAAAATGAGAATGGAATCAATGCAATAAAAAGTTGCAATCAACGAATTCAATTCTTAGAGGATAAGAATGACCATTCTCAATTTTCAAAGAATGGGGACATTAGATGAGATTTGGGGGGCAGGAGGGTTGTTTCCAGCCTATTTCCAGCTCCATTCCCCCCGATGTTAGATATTAATTTTTTCAAAAAATAAAAAAATAAATTTAATCCTTAAATTGAAAAACAAAGTTGATTTTATTTTTTTTATATTAAAAGAAAGTGACCTGATAGTCTCTTGGCGAGGTCAGCTCAACTTGCAAACATCGGGATTTGGTGGGTTTCGGCGGGTTTCTAGATGGAAACTTGCAACCCTCCAGAGTAGCAAAAAAAACATGTAATGCTTCCGCAAGCCACGGATAGCCAATGAGAGAGTGTCACATCCCAATTCAATTCTTGAAGAAGGTCTTACTACCCCAGCTGTATTTCATTCTACACTAATTCTAAATAGTGTGACTTGGGCAAACTAGTAGGACATATCAGAGTTTCATCCTTGCGGAATGCGACGAAGTTCATCAAAAGTTGTTTCATCCGTCCAAAGAGGTGGTGCCGCTCGTGATTCCACACGGAACTGTCGTCGTCTACTGCCAGTCATATTTTTCCTTCCTACGCCATAGCTTGCTCGCCGATTGTCACCTGGGTTTCGCTTTTGTCCTTTGGATCTCCCCACTTCTCGTTTTGTGAGGGGCTTCGTTTTCGAAGATTGAACGAGTAATCGCAAAAAACGATCTTCTTTGACTCCTTGAGGCTTTCCATTCGAAGCTTCTGCGGACCAGAAGACCAAGGATGATTTGTTGGAGAACTCTTGTGTGTAAGTTTTCGAATCTTTTCACCTGTATATGATGCGCCTTTGACGCATATGAGATTGTAATTCAGTAGTGTTTGGCTCCAAACAGAGTGTATGTTTCTCCCGTGCCTTGTTCTTTACGAGTCGTTGGAATATTCGATCTTCGTTGAGAGTTTCTATGGGTTTAGGTCACTTTGTCGAGACCTTGTCTCACCATGGATCGCACCTGCCGGATTTCGCCGTGTTGGTGACAATGCCTGCGGTGTTTGCGACAATGGTTGTTGAGCCTTAAACCCTAATTTCCCGATCATTGGCGTTTTTTGCTAAAACCCTCAGCCGCAAGTGGAGCCTTCGTGAACTTGCGACCTTGTGGATTCGAGAGCGGCGGACGTCTTTCGCGTTCACAGGATTGATCGCGAGAGAAGGATTCTGAAAATCTTGTGTCTTTTTTTGAAATTTTGTTTTTTGGATGGGAGTAGTTCCCGAGGCGATTCGGGGTTAGGGCTCGGATGTTATGGCTTGAATAAGGATGTGAGTGCACTCATTCTGTCATTTGTATACCTTAGTTCATGAAATTTGAGAGTTGTCTTAATATTAGGTCACAATTATTTGTGAATTTTTCCCAGTGGTACGTCGAAATGTATTTGGCTGTATCTTGCTATTAGGAACTCTTTCTTATATTGCATTGGTGACGTAATTCCAGAGCTCTCAAGTTACAGCATGAATAATACTGCAATTCACGAGTCACACAGTGACATTGAAGAGCTTTTTGGTGACGAGGAAGGTGAGCGGCCATGCTACTTATCAGATGACGTGCAGCCTGAGAATGCGAATAAATCGCTTGCTGCCAGCAATTCGGATACGGAAGTTGCCAACATAACGAAGCTCTCAAATCTGGATATAAGCAGCAGCAGCAGCAGCAGTACACAGGAGGACGGCCAGGTGCATGAGAGCGGCCCAACCCATGAAATCAGTAAAGTAATCCCTGGAAATCACGAAGGGACACAGGAAGGTAAAGAGCAGTTTCAGCCCCTTTCTATTACCTGTCTCGGTGGATGTTCGTAAGAACTTAAGACAGCGGATACTGTTTGCGACACTTTAAGCATTTCAATACATGTAGGAGTACGGTTTTCGGGAGATCACTGCAGAGCCAAGTCATGGTTACACCACTTGCTAATTGAAGGCCAAGCAAGTCTATTAATAGATAAGTTAACAGGGTCAATAGAGGAGACGGGATCAGATCCCTAGCAGTTTTTGTATCCTCTACCTTACAGCGAGAGCAACTTATGCTAAGGGTCATTTAGTATCACAAGCGTTGATTAAGATTGGCATAGATCCTAACTAGGATTCCGTCTTACGGTCCAAAAATTGAAGATTCTTTGTGTAGGTATTGAATCAATGTGGGTTTTGACTCTGTTAGGTGGTAGCGATAACGATACGAAAGTCTTGGAGGGAAGAGATGAAGACGTCACTGCGATTTCAGCGTCTTCTAGCACCGGTGTAGCACTGGCTAGTGGGGTTTTGGTTACCGATGGAGATGCATTGTCTGAAGACGGTATTCAAGAGACCCCTGTTAGTCCAAGCAGTAGCCGCGAAGGAACCAGTGGGTACTTAGCAGGCAGTGGCAGCAGCACCACCAGCATCCACAGCGCAAGTGCAGCGGATGAAAGTGCCGATCGAATTCGGAGTCAGGAGTCTGTGCAACCCGCGAGGCAAACTTGGGTTCCTGGAAAACGCCATCCAGAAGAGGTCTCTGTTTGCTTATTTGCGAATGGTTGTAGAGCGATTCTCACAGGGAGACGACTTTACGTGATTCAGTTCGAAATTTGACAAAATGGCACAATATATGTGAAGGTCTCGTGGTTGAGAACCATTTAGTGGAGTGTCGAGGAACTTACATTTTGAGACTCGTTCTCTAAGTACACTTGAAAGAACCATATTTAGATGTGCAATTGCATGGATACCCTGCTGAACATGGAAGTCTTGTCCACTTTTTGCAGGATGACACATCACTTTCTTGGCGAAAACACAAAAAACATTTCTTCATCCTCAGCAATGCAGGGAAGCCGATTTATTCCAGGTTCGTTAACATTTGAGATATAAACTTTTGTAAGAAAATCTTTGCCCTGAGTACACGCAGTGTAAATGATGCATGCTATCACCCGGGCAGAGACCGGAATACACCTTCTGTTTGGTCGTTTTCGGTCACTGCTTGTACTAATTCTCAGCATCAATTCGGTTTGATGTTCTTGTCTCATATACTTAAGTTCTGAGCAGATATGGAGATGAGCACAAACTTGCAGGTTTCTCAGCGACTTTGCAAGCTATCATGTCTTTTGTTGAAAACAGGTATGTTTAGAAATCATCCTGGAGAAACGACCAGTTATTATGGTTACAGTTATTACCGTCAATCTTAGTTGGGATTATTTTATCAAAATCTGGTGACTTCACGAGGGGATGACATCTTAAATATCAATGGATGGGTGAGGAGGATTCTGCTTATGAAGGTGTTACTAACTTGGTGTCCGTTGGGAACATGCCACTTGATTACTGAAGTGGAGACACAATTCGGTTTGTTAAAGCTGGAGATCATCAGGTATGATATTTATTCTCTTTAAGATGCCCAAACCATCTGATCTGCGCATCTAAGTCGTGAAGTTCCACCCTCTTTATTCCTATGAATGATGTAGACCATCACAACCTTGTGATTTATAGAGTTACCAGACAGTCCGTGTTAGTTGTTTAACAAAATTTTCAGTATAGATCGTTCACAATATTCGTAAGGTATTCTCATGATGATGCAAATTGCTGCAGATAGTCTTTCTGGTGAAGGGCCCACTGTATTTGGTGGCAATTAGTGCAACTGAAGAGCCAGATCAAGTTATTAGGTGGCAACTGGAACTGTTACACTCACAGGTTTGTCTCTACTTTGGCGATTAAAGTATTTTTTCTGGTTTCTGAGTGACGTGTATATGGATAAGAAAAATGGCCATTTTTCTTCGCCTTTATGTGCAAGTCTGCTGCTTGTTTTTTATGCTGGTGTAAAGCTTTTGCTCATTGATAGGCTCGTTTGACCAGTTAACATGCATAATCTTCATTTTCGTGATGCAGCTCATCTTAATTTTGACCAAGGGAGTGGAGAAATGCTTCGTGAAAAACTCGAAGTTTGACATGCGCCCCCTGCTTGGTGGCACGGACATGGTCTTCTCTCATCTTATTCATGGATTCAGCTGGTATTTAACTCCACCTTCCAATGTTGCTTTTGAAATCTTTAACAGCAATTTTTATTTCCTTCAATCCATAGAGAAAAGTTCCTGTTTTGACTAGTTGAGTGATTTTGCAGGAATCCAGCCACTTTCCTACGCGCGTACACTTGCCTCCCTCTCCCTTATGCAATTCGACAGGCGGCCGGTGCTGCTCTTCAGGACATGCCTAATTCTAGTCCCTTGTTCAGTCTTCTAATGTGCGGTTCTAAGGTGTGTTTTGCTTTTCAAATTTCAATATCTATGACTTCTTACTAATTTGTTATTTGTTATATGCTAAAACGGTTTTTAGGTTCCACTGCCTTACAGTTTCCTCAGTAGTGTGTTGGGCTGTAGGTTCACTTGTACAGAAGGTGTGAATTGTAGCATAGAACTCTCCGCCTTCAACTCTAATACTCAAAACCCTGCTCGATGTTTTTCCTTAGGTCATAAGCCTTATGAGTCCTCGTAAAAGCTCATTGTCTCCAAACGACATCCTCCTCCTCTGCAACTACGTTTCCTCCTCTGACTCTTTCAGGTGAGGCTTGGCGTTTCTGCTTTTTGTTTTTCTTATGTCTTGCTTTCTTAGCTGCTTACTATTAACCTTCAGTTTCTTAACTAGTTACCCATATTTTTTTATGAAGGTTTAAAATATCCAGTAACTTTTCCGGATTTCCTGAATGATGTTATGCATCCAAAAGAAAAAAAATCTTTCTGAAATACAGTCCAGTTAATATTGTCGGCAGGATTTAATGAATACGAGTCGCTATGTGCAGAACGACGGAGTCATTTTTCCCAGTGTGTCTACCAGGATATAACCCTACAGCATTTCTTTATGCATATGTGCAGTACCTAGATGTAAGTTCCTTGAAGATCAAAAGATATTGAGTTCCTCTCTGGATCTTGTTGTGATATGAATTGTTTATATGCTTTTCCAAGTCATATAGTCACTTGAACTATTTGATACTGCTTTACTTCCTTTCACCTTGAAACTAGCTTCTTTACTTGCTTACCTTTTTTTTTGGCCCAGAGCGACACATGCCTGTTTCTTTTGACTGCCAATCCGGACGGATTTTTCCAACTGAAGGAGTTCAGGTATATCGTACAGGCATTTCTTGGTTCGAAACTGTTGTTGTTGCTTGTCAGAACATACGAGATGCTGTTTAATGATCGTGGAGTTTTTTTATTACTGCCAAGTTATCGAAGCTTAACGTGCCTCTTCGGGCCGCAGTGCTTGAATTTTATATTAAACAAGTATTCAAAGCCCTTACTCAACTCACGTGATCAAGTTTTGTCTTTTCAGAGGTCGGATTGAAACCATTTTGAGACAAACCAGTGTGTTAGCTGAGGTCACAAATGCTGTGCGACGTGGAGGCCTACGTGTAGAGCACTTACTTGAGTCGAAGGCAAGTTCTACGTTGGATTCCAAAACAAGTTCTATTTTTGGCTCCGACGGTGACCATGAGATACATGGTCCAGTCGGAGTTACTAGGCAGGGTGCTGCAGGAACTGGAGGACCTGCAGGGCTTTGGCATTTTATTTACAGAAGCAGTTTTTTGGATCAGTATGTGGCTTCAGAATTTTCTCCTCCACTACACATCCGAAGTGCTCAGAAAAGGTGCATCAATCTTTTGTTAACCCTCAAGTACTCAAACTAGAAATAGAAAGTCCATTTGGGAAGCTAATTTTCTATTGTTCACAAATGTAGGACATATTTCTTTTTTCTATTGGTACATTCTGTTACCTTCCTTGAAGCTTCCTATGTGATTAATTTCAAGTCCTCGGAAGCTGTCACTTTTGACTACTTGAGGACTTGGGGGTTAAGTATAACCATCCATATACTGCTTCTATTTGGGACCTCGTAGAACTGACTTATACTGCTTTGACATACAGATTATACAGGGCCTATCAAAAACTATATACGTCCATGCACGGTGCCGGCACTGCAGGACCACATAAAATGCAATACCGACGTGACGAACATCATGGTAACATGTCTCTTTTATTTTAACTCATCTCTCCTGCAGTTATCGCTAATGGATGTTTCAAACTTTTATTGCTCGAGACAGACATAACTGACGTATCTTGTGGGTTCTGTCCAGTGTTGTTGTCCTGGAGAACCTCTGATTTTGAGTTCTATGCGGCTTTTGACCCATTGGCAGACAAGGTACATCTTGGATTATTGGTTGTTTGAGGGATTTGGGGGAGGGGGGAAGGGATTTGAGATGGATATTCTTTTAAATGCGTATGGTTGTTTATTTGGTTGTTTTTTTGGCTATGTGTTGTATTCATCATGCTCTGTTAATGCTCTCATGGGGATGCCTCTGTGGTGGGTTACCCAGTTAATTCACGCCTAATGGAACTAAATAACCTTCAAGTCCTTAGATCTCAGCTTCTAGCCGACTCATCTTGTTCTGATCAACTGTCTTGATGGTGCAGAGCTCTTCTGTGGCTGTTTGTAATCGTGTTTGTCAATGGGTGCGAGATATGGAAAGTGAGATCTTCTTGCTGGGAGCGACCCCTTTCAGTTGGTAAACCCTATCGCAGGCTGAAATGCTTTTACTGGTAGACTTGGTAGATGATACAATCGATTTTTCATTATTTACAGAGTCCAACAGGTTCATGTAGACAGCATATTTGCTGTAGACATTAATTCTTATCAAGTAGTGATTGCACAATGCGTATGTACAATACCACTCAGTAAAAATTTGGAACTTCTCTTCTCCTTGTTGTCCATTTCATCTCATTGTTGTGTCAAAAGGTGCGCATTAAGATTCTTCAGGCTCAAGCCGCGGATTCGAACTGTTCAGGCAATTATTGGTTGACATTGTGATGGAAGGAGTGCTAAACTTGTTTCCAATCCGCGTGTTCGTTATCGATTGATTTGCGACACTTAAAAGAGTGGCTAAGATTCATGAACTGCTACTTTATGATCATGATTCCTCAGTTGGTCATTTGGAGTAAGATTTGTGGGTTACATCTTCTGGTGGCAAATTGCAAGTCGTCATGTAAAGAGATGTGTCGATTCAAGCAGGTGCAATTGAGTCTGTGAACAGTCATCCTTGGAGCTCGTAAGACCAGCAATAACCTTAGCAGCTCGCAAGGGGACATAGTGCGTCAGGTATGTGGAATCGAACATTGTGCTTCGTTTTGATATCATCTATGTGTCGTCGTACTAGTCTGGCTAAATACAGGATATCTCATCTTGGACACAGCTGGATTACAGTATGGTTTCTACATTAGTAGGGAATTTGAGATCTATATCATAGTTGTCACGGCATTCTTGTATTTAGTATGATTTTTGTGAGCTGCGCTGACACCTTTTTGGTTACATGAATTTTGTGGCTGCAAATTCAACTATACGGCAATAATCAGACTTCCTCGTCTAGGATAATGTGCTGTTGACATAGCTCAATCTCGATTTGGGATCGGGAGTGATCAAGACCCCCGGATACCTAATAATTGATTTGCTCTTATAGGGCCTTTCTAAAAGCAATGGATTGCTGTTGTTTTGGAACTAGTTGCCTAGTGCTTACATAATATTCAACTCTTTGCAGTTCTCTTCAAGCGATCTGTTGAAATCATGTTTGCTGGTGAGAGCCTTGTGTACCGGAGAAGCTGTGTTGTATTTCACAATTCAGACCCTGCGGTTGTGTTCAAAGACAAAGGTTCATTGGACGACCTCTGCCAGTAGTTTGGCACTGACTTGGCTGCTAAGCGTGACCTGTGTGCCACATGTACAAATAAAGATGTTTATAATATGAATTTTTCCATGATAATTTGTACTTTTGTTTGTAATATTTGTACTCACTTCATGAACGTATGCCCAAGGCTCCAAGTTGAGGGTTTAACAAACCATGACCAATGGAGGGAACTTCTTTTTTGTTTCAGTGTTTATTCATATAGGCATTTAATCCCTCACATCAATTCTACTTGTATTTGCTTATGTGATGCAATTACATAAATATTGTAAATCCTGTACAATTTTGGCCATTATTTAACAATTGTTTGTTTTGCTCATGATCAATAGAATTCCAAAGAGAATCCAAATGTTGACAAGTCAAATTTGTTATGGGCTACATAAAATATAACAATTGAAAATTAGAAACTTTTTCCTCATTCAATTCCAGAATGTTTCTCTTTTTAACACTTGTTATAGATGAAAGTCTAACAAAGTCTTTCTATTGGTATTCTAGATTGCAATGATCTTCAATCATTTTCAGATTATCAACTCTTGTAAATTGTGAGTCATGTTCTTTGAAGCTTGAAGAAATGATTTGCTCCTATGTATTTGAACAATTATGGTTTGGAAGGTTTTGAAATCAACCATCCACTCCATGAGTGCCCACCAACCAAAAGTATTGACTTCTTTATCTCTATGTGTTGAAAATGAATAATTTATAGGGCTTCAAAGAAAGTAGTAAATTATGTATTAACATGCCTAAAGAATTAAATGGAATAATTTCTTATATTTTCTAACAATAAATGTTTTGAAAAATATCGTAATTAACCATAAATCCTTGAGTGTATGAGTGGCAAAAGTAGTCACTTTGGTCCTTATCTATACTATTTGAAATGAATAGTTTAGAAATCTTCAACAAAAGAAGCAAAATATACTAAATAGGAAAAAGAAACCTTATATTGCATTTTAGAATGATAAAAATGTGTTTTGGTAACTAATATATTTTACTACAATCTTCTAAAATGGACTTTCTAATTTTTAGTTCAAATGCTAAAAGACCAAAGAGTATAACATTCAAATGGCTAGCTATTAGAAACTGTATATATGGCACTATACCTATTTTCTAGAGTACTAATTATGTATAAAAATATAGGACAACATACCCCATGGAATTGATTATTCAACAATTTAACATTTCTCATTTGGATGCTTGTTTGGATGTCATTTTAAATATAGAACCTTATTGTGTTCAAATACAACATCATACATGTCAACTTAGAATATGTCATCCTATTGAAGATCCTCAAACATGTAAAAAGTACAACAATGATCTAAGTTGATGGTGCCATATGTCATTGGATTCAGCTTAAAGTGAAGACAAACCATAGCAAAGATTTGATCAGTTCTAACCAACAAAATAATTATATCTTTCAAAGTATACTTTTTGTTTTTTTAGAAAATTCTTTAAATTGAGTGTTTATTATAATTTCAAGTTTAGCACCTATATCATCACTATTACTAATATTTGATGGAACAAATTATTCTCATCCACAATGATGTTATTAATACTAAGATACATCTATGGAAAAAAATTGAATTTTTTTACTAAACTTTTTACTTGATATGAATTTTTGTAAACAATCTCTTCAAATTGAGCTATAGTGAATTCAAAATTTTCACTACAAAATCCTTGAATTCATGCTTCTTCTTTGTCAAATAAAATAAGATGTGTGCACCTGTAATCATCCTTGCATAAAATGCAACACCCACATTAGAATCCAAAAGTGACACTGAAATCTAAATATTAATTAATTACACAATATATAAGGTAAAAGCACCTATTCCCAAGACTACACCCTAAACCAATCTAAAAAATCTAAAAATTTCAAAATGTATACATGAATGAAGAAAATGGTTTGAGGTTTCATTGGAATCTCACTTCGAATATCAATTATATCTTATCTTTACACCTAAAAACTCACTTTTTTCTTTTGATACCATTTCTAATTGTACTTGCTTGTTTTCAAAAAAATTAAATCTTGGCTTTTGGTATTGGGAGAAACATTATCTTGCTTATATTGTTGGAAATATGTACCTCTACCTTATACAATCAAAAGATGAAAGCCTAGGCAAGCCAAGTGTCAATTTTCATCACCCTAAGATAATACTTCAAAAATTCATAGCATATCTATTTAATATCCAAATATTGCATACTAAATAAAGTCCATTAGAATTCTCTTTCACTTTCCAATAAGATCCGATAAAAAATTATTTATATTTAAATTTTTTGGAAAATTAGTGAACTAGTTTGTCCTAAATTATATATAAATAGTCTAATTTATAGAAATTCAACTTGCTCCATATAATCTTGCATCTCTTTTTCTTTGTAAATACCTGTAAACATACATTACAAAGTTTTCTGTCTCACCATTTTGAGTGTTCTCAAGAACAATCTCTCACATGCAACAAACCTTAGCACTTAACAAAAAACAACCACAAGTTAAAGAGTTTAGGGTTTGGAGGTCAAGACAAATGTTTAGGCATATGCAAACACCTAAGTCAGGATGGAAGCAACAACAACTATCCAAATATTGTAAGAACAACATGGATGAATACCTAGTTTATTTTAATTATATTTTTAAATTGTCCAATTTTGATATATTATTTTTTGGATTTCCTAACTATTTTTGCATTGTAAATAATTTTTAGGCAAAAGCTAACCAAGCGTTTAGGAAACTATGGTATTTATTTTGGGCAATCTATTGCAAAAAATTGACTTTGGAAAGACTTTTCCTACAAAAATGTAAGAAATTTGGAGTTTTTTTTTCCCCACGTGTTGCCAAATCCATCCAAGTGAGGTTTGGAGATTTATCAATTTAAAAAAATTATAGTCAACTATGAAACACAAATAGAGAAAGATAATTAAAAACACTACAAGTTAGCATCTTTATCTCATAAGGTGAAGGCACCCAAAAGTGCCCTTATACCTATTCATGTATCTTAGACTTTAGTTAATGTGTTCTTCAAATGCTTACCTCTGATTTGTTGACACATTTGAAGGACACATACTTAACTCTGATTTGCTAACTACTAATTTTTGCAAATTTCGGTTTAGGGTACACCTATGTGACAATTTCATGTACCCTAGACTTTAGTTAATGTGTTCTTCAAATGCTTACCTCTGATTTGTTGACGCATTTGAAGGACACATACTTACTGACTCTAATTTGCTAACTACTGATTTTTGCAGATTTTGGTTTAGGGTCCACCATGTGACAGTTTCAGATCGGGGTGGATTGACCCCCTCGCTCGGCCTTACCAGGAATGCATGTAAAAAAAAGCCCTCTATTTTGGACTGTTCTAGGATATATTCCTGATCCCTCTGAACTACTATGGGGTCTCTGATTGCAAAAATGAATTAAAATTTTGCAAAAAAATTCATGTGAGGAAAATAAATAATTCCAGGGTTTGCCCGCAAGGCTAAGCAAGGGGGTCAATTCACCCTGGCCCAGTTTCGGGAGTTGGCACTTTGAAAAATCATAGAAATTACATACCACATCCGAAAAATCTATTTTTTTTTTAATCTTCATGATTTTAACTCCTTAATACTACAAAAAATATCATTTATAAGAAAAGGTGTCTCCAACTGTGCTGAATTGCTTATATTGATGGTTTTGGGTGGGCTTTCACCTTAGAAACATGAGCAACATGGCTGGAGGGCAAAAAAATTTACCCGCCCTTTGAAGGGCTAAACCCTTAAACCCTCCATCGGGCGGCGGGTAGCCCGTGGCCGGTGGCGAGTGTCGGTGCTCTCCTAGGCCGTCACCGTGGCGAGCAGAACGCGACGGACGCGACGGATGCGACGGCGCGAGGGTTCGCCCTGTAGCGAGGGAGCTTTGGTCAAGGAGTCACTGGACGCGCCAGCCACGATTGTTGGGCCACTTCCAATTTTTCAGGCGGTGGGACCTGCTCCCTGCCGCTGCCCTCGTTTCCGCCATCGCTGCCCTGCCTTCCAGCCACCACACCAAGTTTCCACAGCGCCTCCCGCAGTTGTCTGTCGCTTTCTCCACCAAGCCTCCCTTCCCCTTCTACCTGCCACTGCTTCGTGGTGCCACCTAGCCCTCCGTCCTGCATCGCTTCAGCTTCCGTCTTCACTTTCCTCCACTTAGGGTTTCGCTTCCGTCGCCAATCTTTCATCTGCAGCTGCTGCTTCCCTTGGCGCTTCGGCTTCCCCGTCGGGAACGTCCTGCCTTTTCTTCCAGGTACGCCCTCGCGTCGCCTACTTATTGTCGGTGGGGGGTCACTTTTGCTTCCGTGCGTTTTATTGTTGGAGAATGGGTGGGCTTTCGTTGGGATTATTTTTTTTTGAAACGGAGTGGATTGCGGAATCGGAAGAGAGGTGTGTGAGTTTTATTTTTATATTTTTATAGATTGATCATATTTTGATTTCAGCTTCGGTTTTGGGAAAACTCTGTGTGTGTGTGACTGACGATCTCAGCAAGTGAACTGTTCTGGAGCTGGCTCTGCGCGATCAATTTTTTTCTTTTTTAATTTTTTGGGGTTGTCTTTTTTACTGGTGGGCTCGTTCGGAGTGAAGGTGGAGGTAGGGTTTGTGGTTCTCTGCATTTAGGTGCGTGTATGGAGTTGGCAAGATTCTCCGCGGTGCTTTCAGGGGAGAGTATCTCAGATTTAGTCCATGATATTTGTTTTAGGGCGTAGATCATAGCTTGCGATCAGAATCACCGGCTTGTTCGGGATAGTATTTGCTTTCAAAAATTAGGGTATTTTGGAAAGGGTTTTTAGTAGTCATTAGGTTACTGTACCGAACACGTCAGATTTTTGTGTGCGGCGAGTTTGGATAGTTCGTGAATTTCTGTGTGGGTGAGTCGGTGGGTGAGTGGGAAGTGCTTTTTTAGAGCGGGAGTTCATACTATGTTAGTCCTTGTTGCGATATGCAGTCTATTTCTCGAGTACTTTGAATAGTTTGCAATTCTGAAGAGTTTGCAATTCTGAAGGACTTCCAGGTTTTGCGGACGGAAAGTTTTATTACGCAATGCCTGCCAAAGGTGTTAGTACTGTTGTTCCATAGTGTGATTGCAGTAGATGGTAGGATCGAATAGAGTTCATTTGTAAATCTCAATTCTCGTCACTAATGGTTGCCTCGTGCGATATTTGGAGTACGCGTATTTTTCCTGGTTATTGTATAGCTTGTGTAAGAAGCTTTCTATGACGTTTGACCGATTTTCAGTCTAGGATTTTGATATACTTCTCAGTAAAATGTATTTCGTGTTTTTTGTAAAAACTTAAAACAGGAAATTCTGCCAGTGTGATGGTACCATCTTGTCAGACGGAGGCGTGATGAGGATTTGGTTAGTGTCGGTGTGATGGGATTGTTCGTTTCTATCATTAAACAGACAGACGTGAACGTATGTTTCATGTGTGTGACGAACGTTTGTCGAGTCTGACGTGTGTGTTGATCTTGTGGAATTATCTTTGTACAGACTTGACTTAAGGGGCTTAGCGAGTTCAATTGTAATGGAGACCAGAGTTCATTCGTCTTCAAATTGAAGGATGTCGAGACGGAAAAGGTGGATTTAACCTATTGAGCCCCTGTTTGTGCAATGGCTTGGGAGGCTTTTACCTCGGCCATGACACCGTCGCAAGGGTATTGGGGTCCAATCACTGCGAGCACTGAGTGGTGTGAAAAGAATTATGAGGTCACACCTTATGTGGCTGAGTTCTATAACACCGTATCCAATATTCCGAGTATTATTCTTGCATTGATAGGTCTATATTACGCGATCAGCCAAAAATTTGAGCGGCGATTTAGTGTTCTTCACTTGTCGACCATAGCACTGAGCATTGGCAGCAGCCTCTTCCACGCCACACTTAAATATGCGTAAGTACTCACACCCTTGCTGTAAGCTCGCAGACGATGCTCTTCTCGAAAAAGAATTCTACCGCAAGGAAATGTTGATTTGATTCTTGAGTTTTGCAGTTTTTATAGCGCTGAGCATGTTTTAATATCTGATCAATGGCTGCTTTGTTTGCATGACAGGCAACAGCAAAGTGATGAGACTCCTATGGTATGGGTGATGCTCCTCTACATATACGTACTTTATTCTCCGGATTGGCACTACCGGAGTACAATGCCGACAGTCCTGTTCCTGTATGGAACTATCTTTGCCATTCTGCACTCGCAGTTTAGGTTTGTTGTGGGATTCCAACTCCATTTCGTCTTGCTGGCGGTGCTATGCCTCCCGAGGATGTACAAGTATTACATCCACACAACAGATCCAGCAGTGAGGAATCTGGCTCACCGCTATATTTTGTTTCTTGTTCTGGGTGGTACCTGCTGGCTGGCGGATCGGCATTTATGCAACCAGATTTCTAAACTTCGGGTCAATCCTCAAGGTCATGCATTGTGGCATTTGTTGATGGGGTTCAATTCATATCTGTTCAATACATTTTTACAGTATTGCCGAGCCCAGCAGCTCAACTGGAACCCGAAGATGGAGTACTTGTTGGGGTTTTTACCTTTTGTGAAGGTTCACAAGAGCAACACGGAACTCAAGGAGCAGTAGACCGACTAAATACGTGTTCTTGGTGATGGCCTTGGTGTGCCCATGCTGTTCTGGAACTCAATGTGTATCAAAGCCAGCCTTTGTAATGTATCGTTTGTTTTTTAGGTTCTGTTTCTTTAGCTGGCAATATTTGGTACAAATGGCAGTATTGGCAGGAGCCATTGGTTTTGTAGGGTTCCGGTGGGTAATAACACCAACGTTTGACTAGGAGGACAAGAACTCAGTAATAGCCGGTGCTGTTGGTTCCGAGTTCCTGTCTTGTGAGTCGAGCTTTAGGTGCTGGCAAGAAGGTTGAGTGTAGCGCTCAAGCCCTCAATTTTCACACTCCTCGGAGAGTTCGTATTTGGGAGCCGACGAACTTGAACGTTACAGAATCTACTTTCAGAGTTTTGAAATAAGGTGATTAGTTACTGGGGGCACTGCGGAGGTATTAGTAGTTGTGAAAGTTTGTGGATGCTCATCCCATCCACTGGTTCCGTGGCAAGATTGTCACGCCTCTTCAGTTAGCGGTTGTTAGCTTTGACGTTTTCCCGTCGACAGTTGTCTTCTTATTCACCCTCTTATTAAATATTTTGTACATATAATGTACATTGGTTGCGCTCAACTCTACATGCCTTGTCTATGGAGTCCCGTGACATTGCTCATTTTTGTTTCCGAGCTGTCACTGATCACATAGTGCAGTACAGTAGCTGTCTTTGTCTTCTGTTTCGAAAGCTAACTTACTCATCACATACCTGTAATACAATCTATGCGTGGCTTCAAGCGGAAGTACATGCTGCAGCAAAAGAATGCTTGACCAGCTCCCAACGCCATGATTGCAACGCTTGAGGTTGCAGCCATATCTGGCTTTGTACGTTTCTCGCTCCTTCCAACACTTCTGCATGCGCTACCAGCTAGCATGCATTCTGTTAGGTGAGTACACCTTTTTTTATCCCATACACACAAGCACTTCCGAGAGATTCGATCATCTGAATATGAGATAATAAATTCTAGCGTGAAATATTGAAATGGCTTGCAAGAACGTACATGATCTGAACATGAGACCGCGGGGTCAGTTTTTGGTACAACTACAGTCATAGCTCTTTGAATATTTTTGTCCAAAAATACATGTCATAGTGTGTTAGTACCCTTTTATCATATCCTTTCAAGACGCAACAAAACTCAATATAGGGTATAGTAGGAACTAAGCTCAGATGCTTTTTCAGACCATAGACCATAATAGGTGTAGATACGTAGATACCTTAGACTTTGTTCTTTTTGTGCCGCTGCAACTCACGCTCACAAGTACAAATATCACAACATGATTTAAGAAGCCGAACTGATTGAGAGGCACTGTTGTGAACAAGGCTAACTTGCGTTGTCGAGGTCTGTGTGTTATGGCGATGATCATTTCTTGCTCTTCATGTATTGAGTGCAGACTAGCTCCCTAGCCAATAAATTTCAGGAGGGAGAGTCAGAACCTGAAGATAATCTCACTGCTGGCAAGATGATGCGGAACAGTGGAAGCTCGATGCAATACATCTGCATCTACGCCACTGTCTGCGGGGTGACGTCCTTGCTTGCCTTATACGGCACCATGGAGCACATGAACGTCGCCAAATCTGCAAAGAGGCTGAGCCAAAGCAGCGACACCGAAGCAGGGAACTCGGCCACAATGGAGGCTCACATGGACAGACACCTGCAAGCCATTGACGCAAAGATGCAGCTCGTGCTGAAAAATGCGTCTCTGGAGCTTTCCAGATTTGGACGCCACGTAACAGACTGGGACAAGAGACGAACCCGGAACCGGCACAACAAAATCCTGCTCGTGTCCAGCTCGCAAGCCAGGGAGTGCGAGAACGCTCATGGCGACCACGTGCTGCTTAAGGCCCTAAAGAACAAGGTAAACGAATTTTCAATCAGTTCGCAAATTTTTGCAACCTGAAATGGCGAAGATTTGTGCATCTGTCCAAAACTTGCATCATTCTAGATTTGTCCTGCATAACATTCTTGAACTTCGAGGCAGGGGACCTTTTGCTTTCCATAAATCAAGGCTCCTTTCACTGCAGAACATCTTGAATGCAAGCTTGCCCATGTATTGTGGGCCACTGTAACACGGATATATTCTTGTTACAGTACTATTGTAGAAGGCCCCCCCTTGCCATTCCATTCAAGAATGTTATGTGGTTTTCAATGAGTACGGATGTTTGTTTTTTATGTTTTTTTAACTATTTTCCTAGATTTATGCATGACATTTTTGGCAACTGGAAAATTGACAAGCTGATGAATGTTGTGTTAGGTGGATTACTGTCGTCTCCATGGTCTGGAGCTTTACTACAACATGGATCAGCTGGACGAGAAGCTGGAGGGCTGGTGGGTGAAGCTGTTCGTGATCCACATGCTCATGCGTGCTCGCCCAGATGTTGAGTGGATCTTGTGGTTGGACAGCGACGCTGTGTTTACCAACATGACTTTCGAGTTTCCGCTGGAGAAGTATAAAGATCATAACATGGTCCTCCAAGGATATGACCACAAGTTGTTCAAGGAGAAGAACTGGTTGGGCCTCAACACGGGTCAGAAAATCTTTACCCGTGTTGACCAATTACTTTTCAAAAATCTTATGTACATTGATAGGATTGAACATAACATTCTTTGGACTCGGGTTTTGGAATTAGAATCACCGTTAGAGAATCACAAGAATTAGAAGGCTTCATGTATGCTGGAAAAGGAAACCAATCACTGGTAATATACAATGAGAGATGCGCCTTTGACAACGGAAGGGTCACGTTACCCGTATTCTTTGGGCTGGGGTCTTTGTTTGTTGACATTAGAATCACCGTTATGGGAGTCCTAGATAACCTTTGAGAGACTTCAGGTTTGAGAAGGTTATCAGACATAATCTTGAACGTCAAAATCCATATTTTTTTGTTTGATCAATGAGCTTGCATTGAGCAGAATCGTTATGAGTCATAGTTTTCTTTTTGACCGGCTAAAGACATTGACATGTCGGTTGCATTGAAACCTAGATTTGGCATTGTGCCTCATGCATGCAAGAATGGAACTAACACAAGATTGGTACTGACCAACGAGAGATGAGTTTGTGGGAACTCAAAGAGTGGTTACAGTCTTGTATCCATTCCAACAATTTTATGGGAATGTTGCTTCGGATTTCATTAACAAATAATGCAAGACTACACCCTCTCCACTGCTAAAGAATGTAATGTATGATTTTTTGTGCCGATTTTGTGCTATGCAGGAGTCTTTCTTCTTCGCAACTGCCAATGGTCAATCGACCTTCTCCATGAATGGGTGAGGTTCAGCCCCAAAGGGAGGATCCGAGAAGCTGCTGGAGTCTTACTCACCGAAGCTTTTCCAGACAGAAGCGCCTTCCTCGCCGAGGCGGATGATCAGTGTTGCTTAATGTACCTGCTTCTCACTCAAAGGTACCGCTACCACCAATTAAATTCGATCTACACTCGAACCTCTTTATTATGCCCTTATCTGAAGCGAAACTCTCGAATGTCCTGTACACTCTGGCGCATGGCATACTTGTCACGCATTCAAACTATGTCATACCACAGAAGTCGGGACCCCAAGTAGTAAGATGAAAGAGGTCTGAGTATATTGCAAAATTTTACATGGAGATGGATCTAGTGGAGCCAGCGAATTGTAGCAGAAGTTTTCAAGTGGAGCCTTTCTAACGCCCTTCTCTAAAATGAAACTCTCGAATATCGTGGGCACCCCACTATCATTGGCATACTCGTCACACATGCAAACTGTGTCACAGTGAAGAAGTTGGGACCCCAAGTAGTAAGACCGAAGAAGTCCGAGTGTATTGCGAAATGTAACATTGAGTTCGATCTCGTGTAGCCCGAGTTTTGTAGCAGAAGTTTTCAAGTTAAACCTTCATTATGCCTTCTCTAAAATGAAATTCTCGAATATTCTATACACTTGAACACCCCATTATCATAGGCATACTCGCCACGCATGCAGACTATTTCATATCACAGAATTTGGGACCCCATGTAGTAAGTTTAAAGAGTGTATTGTAAAATGTAACATTGAGTTGGATCTCATGTATTTAGCTAGCCGTTTTGCAGAAGTTTTTGAGCTTTTGAGGAATTAACGAACTTAGCGTGAGCTTGCAGGTCACGGTGGGCACCCAAAGTGTTTCTGGAGCATTCGTACCACATGCAGGGTTTTTTCGAGACCATGACGATGGAGCCCAACACGTTCCCAGGAATGGGAGTCACTTGGTGGCCCTTCGTGACGCACTTCACAGGCTGCCAGTTCTGTTGCGGCCTGCCCAACTCGCGGTACGACGAGGAGAGTTGCCGGCGTCACATGGAGCGGGCTTACAAGGTGGCCAACAATCAAGTGTTGCAACACAATGGCTACACTTATGTCTCCCCCCACAACTCCATAGTCAAGCCGCTCTGACCGATGAACCTAGACGGTTTCCTGAACCGGCATATATGGCTTCTTCATTAGCCCACTGAATTTCATTGTGTGTTTGTTAAGGTCCAGGAGATATATATATACTATGACTGTTAGGGACCTGGTCCTGTTGACTCACCCCTATCAAGTTATCAGTTGCAATTCATGTATTCGTGTACTCAGTTGACGTTCAATGAGCAAGACAGTGCTGTGAGCAGGATTCTATGGTCACTGATGTTTGAATGTAAATGGGATTGTCTAGCTATTCATTAATAGTACGGAGTAGTTTACAGTTTTGACCTGAACAGATTTGGCTCTTGTAGCAGGGCGACGTGATCTTTATAAAACCGTTGCACACTCTTTGAGCATCCTCACTGTGAGCCTTTACATTCGCAATTCAAAGTGCAATTTTCATTTGAAGCTTCTTCTTCATTGAAAACTGTAAAACGAGAGTGACTGTAATTAAGTACAAGATTCCCCCTAAACTTGATCTCAGAGTGTGGTGTGAGGGGCTCAATATAATAAAGAAATATGAAGAACTGGACGCGGAAAGAGAGTATTCTAAACCAGTTCTCATTCATTTTTGCTGATCGTTTTCTCAGCTTCACTGAGGACGCACTGACGTATTGGTTGAAATCATCTGCAAGCGCCGCGCCGCAATCAGTTGAGTATGATCCTTACTACGCTGCCTTCCCTGTTGACGTGCTCATGATGCTTCGCAGATCAGTTTCGTTTGCGCTTGATTTCATTGACGCAATCAGTATAGTATGATCCTTACTCCGCTGCCTTCCTTGTTGACGTGCTCATCATGCTTTGCAGATCAGTTTCGTTTGCGCTCGGTGAATTCATTGTCCCAGTTGATTGATGTCCCAGTTGAAGAGGACTGGTGGTGAATGAATAAAATAGTGCATTCCGCAATGTGATTTTCTGCACAGCCTCTCTGTATTGCGTAGACTAAATCGGCTGCCGGCCATACACAGTAGTGTCGCAGCGTGGCTCTGGTTGCAGTGCATGTGTGCATTGAAGTCTCCCGTGGACATACGTTCTGACAGGAGACAACATAAACGTAGAAACGTATGAATCTGTGTCAGTAGTGCATCTGATTCCTGGCAGGATATACATTGCTCGCTCTTGAGAGCTTGAATACCACGGACTAAGTGAGAGCTTTGAGCCTACACTGATTTCGCTCTGGGCAGATTTTATCATGAGTGGTGCGAGTGAAATAATTTTCTGGCATCATTGTTAGCAAAGCAAAATGACTTTGTCAAGACTGATGTAAGGTGGGTAACCCCCAACACCGACACTTTTGGCTACTGTGCCTAGTTACTATTATTAGACTGTTCAAATGCTCATCTTTTCTTGGTGGCAAGTTGAAAGGAGGTTTCAACACACCAGAGAACGCAAAATTTGGATACTGTATGCAAAAGTTATGAAGGGTCGAAGCTTTTGGGGGTAGATGTTCTAAAATCGTTTCTTCCACATGGGTACATATTGATTTTGGAGATGTACATTGAGTAATGATGGGTTTTTTGGATCAATGGTGTATTTGGAAGGGCCCACCACAAGTAGGGACATTTTTTATTTACAGTAGGCTTGTGTGACCTCAAATTTGTCATATGATTTTATGAAGAAAAAGTTATTCCACCCTAAGCCCCAAAAGCATTTCACTAAGTATGGAAGAAAAAAAAATTGAATATTTTTTTTGTCTCTCGTAGTATATTTTTTTTTACATAGAAAGCTTTCAATGATTCATTCTATTTGAATTTAGTGATGTGAAGGTTATTGAACTTTTTGTTTTGTAGGCAGGCATTGCATTTTTCATGAGAAAATAATACAAAATATTTGTTTTTGAAATAAATTTCCAAAATTTCTAAAAAGAGAAGTTCCACAAGATTCAACTTGCTTGCTAGAACAATCTCATTGTGGTTGGATTTAGTGTGTTTCAGTTGCATCTTAACTCTTAAGTTTATTAACAATTTAGTTTTTTCCTTCTATTAACAATCTCATACCTGCTTAACATTTTCTATAGGAATGAAAATCAAGTTGTTGTTGGGGGGAATTTTTTTCAAGATTCTCAACTCAATTCTTCACTATAAAGATTTTTTACTTCCAAATTTTTTTAATGCAATATTCAAAGTTAAGAGGATTCAAAGTCTAGTATTCTAGTCACATTACTCATCCATACCTAAAATTTCAACCTACCATCAATTACTAACAAGACTCATCAACAGCCCTCCATGTGTATGATGGATAATTTTTCCACTAATTCTTGACCTAATTTATAGACGGAAATCCAAAACTCAAATGAACTTTAAAGAAAAAGAGGAAAAGATTTTGCCTTTCCAAAAAAACTTTTCGTGTGCAAAAGAAAGAAAGTTCCAATTTATTGAAAACACATAGCTTATAGCATTTGAAAGGTCTTGACAATTATGAATCTTCCTTGTAATGATTCAAGTTGTAGGCTTTTCATATCTTACTCAAATGTCAATTGTAGGAAGGTGAATGTCATGATTGGGACCAAGTTCCAGGGATAAATATTGACTTAAAGGAGGTCCATAAACCATCCCTTTAAGCCTTCATACCTCGTCAATGCTAGTAATAGATATTTCAAGAAATATGTCACTCGTTCCTAGATAGGAAACACATTTAGAAGTTGGTGAGACTATGGACCGCCTACCTTAATTGCATTGGGGAGTGTTTTATTGGATTTTACCTTCATTGAACCGTTGTCATGGTTTGTAGTGATTGGCTTGGAGTTGTCAGTCTAACATATTGAGGTTTCAAATCATGAATGTGTTAATTACTTCCTTAAAATCCATACCTTGAAATGAATATGAAATCAGTTCCCAAACTTGATTATTTTATAAAATATAGTTGTTATGTGATTCTATGAATAATTTTTTTAACCATACAATCTTGTAGTGAAATGTGTAAAATTATAGAAAATGTAGCTTATATTTAGGAGATATGGGCCTTGCAAGCAAACATTACAAAATGCAAGATAATTGAACTCTTCAATCCATTAAGGACTAAACATTCAAATTTTGAACAATAAATGAATATAAAGCACATGTAATCCCAAGCACACATAATCTTGTTTTTTTCATCCATCTAATTATTGAATATTCTTGTATTAGTTTTCTATCATTTGTATGATATAGATTTTCAAGACTTGCTTTGCAAATATTCTATAGAACAAAGGGAACATGCATGTTTCACCACAAAAAGTAACTCCTTTAGTTCAAAAAATGATAACTCTAAATAATAATTTTTAAAAAATTCTTGAAAAAAAAACCATAATTAGAACTGAACAATTTTGAACTTACAGTGGGGAAATACTAAAATTAGAAATATTAAATCTACAGTTTATTTATTTATTTATTTATTCATTTATTCATTTTTCCTTTTTGTCTTTGAGACGGCAGTGTCTCAAATGAATGAGAATCTCATTGCCAGTGACCCAGAAAGTGTCAAGCCTGCACAACTTTTAAGCTCTGTAAGCCAGTCAATCTTCGTTTACTGTCACGGGGAAATGAACTTGCAGTTTCTCCGAGCAGGACATCATTCTGATCATTGTTCCAACTTCTTAACTTATTCGTAAGAGAATGTGAGAAAACCAATTGAAAACTCAAAATAGACATTCATCTGTGTCAAAATTAAATATAAAATAAAAGAATAGACATTCAGTAGATTGTTAAACGAACGGTGCAACAATGGTGAAGTTGCTATATGACTTAAGTTAGAGAGTAAGTTTGCACCTTTTTTTGTCCCCTCCCCAAATGAAAGAATTTCATTGCAAGGAAAAAGCACAGGCAGGCAGGCCCCAGCTGAAAATACGACCTGAGGCACAAGAACCAAAGTTAGTTTGCACTTTGCAGTTTACACTGTCTGACTGGCAGTGAAGCCATCTGATGGCAGATGGTCAGTTAAGAGCCATCTGCTGGCCGTTCCAAACAAAAGCAGACAGGTAGAGACCGGCAGTAACGTTGGCAGTCACGCCATTGCTTGAATGTTTGAAAAACGTCAAGGAGAAAAGTTAACTGAGTTCGACTCTGGAGGCAGATGGGTGTGCACATTAATTACCACTCGCTTCGAGAGGGTTAATGAGGAGATAATGTCTTCAATTTGGTTGATAAGCGACTCCACCTGCACTGGGGTGAGGTAGTAATAAGGCCCAGCCGTCCGGTCCTGCCATGGAAGACTGCAGCCCATTCAGCTAATAACAAGGCTTTCTGCCAGGCAGCACTCATTCAGGTGTCTCGTAATGAACTTACTGTCCATCCTTTACTTACACTTGGGGGCCTGCACTCCCCTAACTTAACCTCCAGCTTCATCCTCTCGGCACCTTGTTGCAGCTTAAGCTTGCTCGTCTCACTTTCCGCTTCCGCTCCTCCTCAATCAGTGCTTGCTCCTATATATCCTCAGATTCTCCAGAATCAGGGCTTGTTCCAATCGTCAGTTTCTCCAGAATCGACGCTTGCTCCCATTAGACCTACAGTATAGTCAGACTCTCCAGAATCAGTGCTTGTTCCTATCAACAGCTCCCGTAGCGACAGTACCGCCTTGTCAACGTTGTCACTATGTTTGTCTCGGTGCAATAGGATTCCTGACATACATGATTAGCAGGGCGTGTGGCTATCTCACGTAAATCTAGGTGCAGTGCCTACATGAGGGTGTGCACGAAACTCACCTTGTGAGAAGCTGCAGCGAGAGAGTGACCTGCGCATTTCCTGTACATTTGGTGGTGTTTCCGTCGCCAGCAAGCTATGGCGGGAGGTTGTTTGGAAACGGCAGCTAGCAGGACACGGGGAGCGTTGGTCCTGTGTGGGTTGCTCATTGCCCAGCTGCTTCAGATGGTGGCGTCGCAAGAGTTGGAAGTGGGATTCTATGACCAGTCCTGTCCTCTGGCGGAGACCATCGTGAGGGCAGCAGTGGAACAAGGTGTTCAGCGGGACCACGGCAACGCACCTGGCTTGATTCGTCTTCACTTCCACGACTGCTTCGTGAAGGTATGAATCCCGTAATCCCAAGCTCCATCTGTTCAATGTACCATTCAAGAGTTCAATTTCTGGGAGCTCTCTTTCTTGTAGGAAACATTTTTCGTTAGCTTGTATCATACCATTTTGTGCTGTTTCAATAGCAGGTTTTAGAATGAGATGCATTCCACGATAAAGCGTCGTAATGCAATCTGGGTGTGAGCTATGCTATAGTCGTTTCCTCTCTCCCTCACTTGGTTAATGACATTGTATTCTATTGATTGTTGCAAGTTTGGCACCTTGTTCGAATGAGTCTTAGCCTGTCCTCTTGTAAATCACTTAGTAACATGATACTCTCCACTTGGGGCCCTCGGACTTTCTCTTTCGATCATTGGCCACTTGAAGTTCATCCTGATCCTCTATCAGCGTCCATTCCTCTAGGTCTCAAATTCAGTGATGTTAATGTCATCGCTAACTTGAGGAGATGGTTGGGGTAGGGGTGTGATGGATCAGTGTTGCTGGACGGGCCGAAATCAGAGAAAGTGGCGTCACCGAACTTCAGCCTGCGGGGATTCGAGGTAGTAGACGCCGCTAAAGCCGAGCTCGAGAATCAGTGTCCTGGAATCGTCTCCTGCGCAGACCTTCTGGCGTTTGCTGCTCGTGACTCCATTGAATTGGTACGCCCCTTCTCCGAACACTCGCCCAATACCTCATCTCTCTAATTGGATGTGTTCTCAATATCACATGAGCTAGTTTATCAATAGAACATTGCTCAGCATCCATTTCTGATGAGAGAAAGTGATCGTTGCAAAGTATCTCATCGGATGTATTCTCGAATGAGATAGTCTCTCCCTATGCAATTCTCTCTCTTGAATATCGCTAAGCATTCATTTCTGATGAGAAAATGATTGATGTAACTGGAATAATTTATTGGAAGTATTCTCAAATGAGCTAGTCTCTCTCTATGCAAGTCTCTCTCTAGAACACCGCTACGCATCCATTTCTGATGAGAGAAAATGATCGATGCAACTGGAGTATCTCATTGGAAGTATTCTCAAATGAGCTAGTCCCTCTTCGCAAGTCTCTCTCTAGACCACCGCTAAGCATCCATTTCTGATGAGAGAAAATGTTTGCTGCAATTGTGCAGACGGGCGGAAAACGGTGGGAAGTGCCTGCAGGGCGCCGAGACGGCACGGTTTCCGACAACGCTGAGGCGGAGGTCATGCTCCCCAGTCCGGGCATGAGTGTGCAGCAGCTGACGGACAGCTTCACTCGCAAAGGGCTGTCGCAAAGCGACATGATCAAGCTCTCGGGGGCGCACACCATCGGCCGGATCCACTGCTCCACTGTTGTTGCCCGTCTCTACCCCACCACCGATCCCAACTTGGACGAGGACTTGGCTGATCAGCTGAAGGCGCTCTGCCCGCAAGTGGGCGGGACCTCCACCTCCACATTCAACTTGGACCCCACGACGCCGGAGCTTTTCGACAACATGTACTACTCTAATCTGTTCAACGGCAAGGGCGTCTTGCAATCAGACCAGATCTTGTTCGAAAGCTGGACCACCAAGCTCCCCACCATGTTCAACATCTTGTCCACGAGCTCCTTTGCGTCTGCCTTTGCCGATTCCATGCTCACCATGAGCAAGATTGAGGTCAAGACGGGCGCTGAGGGCGAGATTCGCCGACACTGCCGCGTTGTGAATCCAACTGGGGAAGCTCCACCCCCTGTTGTCACTCCATCTGCATAAAAGAATGAACTGACATCTCAGTTTAGTTTTTTTGAATGTGCTCATCACGGAGAAGACCCGTCCATGAAAAATGATACACGAGAAATGTAGTACTCCAGAAATGAGCATGGTGGCGGATTTGATCTTTCTTGTACACAGATTTGTTGATCAGCTTCGGTAGGATCCAGAATGGAGGATCATCTGAAAGCAGATTTAGTTGATTGAAAATCGGTGATAGTACCGACGCATTGCTGAGAAGCCTAGAGATTAGGAATTTAGGACACTGCAGAGCTGCAAGCACTCAATGCCCTCAGGCGTTACTGGAGTCATTTGAACGAAAGTGCCACATGAAGCAGTCCTTGGGAATGAGACTTTATTCCATACTGTATTGATGTAACAAAGAAAACAGCAAGGACACGAATTGAAAGCTCGCATTTGAAAAACCTAATTTTCATTGCCGATGACTTTATAACCCTGTGGTACACAATCAATGTCACCAGACGCAACACTCGGTGCAATTCAAATCTGCAATTCGAAGGGTTATTAATCTGGTCAATGATCATCACACCTTGTGCGTAGTTTTGTCAGTCGTGCAGACACAGCGTCTGCGAAGCTCTTGGTTGCACAATTCGGGTTCTTAATTCTCATTGCTGCTGTCTGACAATCTGAGAAAATACCAGGAGACTGCACCGCCAATCGTCCACACAACCAAACCCTCAAATCCTGAAGGGAAGTGCGACAGGATCACTTTAGGGTTTCGCTCTTCTCCGACGTCTACGTGAGGTGACGAAACCTGGAGTTTGCAGAAGTGCAGAACTGTTTGCAAAATCATCGGGAATTTGCAGTAGGAAAAGCAAGTAGATCAAATTTGAAAGCAAAATGGAATCGAGGTGACAACGCGACATCCTGCTGAATAGCGGAGGTTCCTACGACGCCATCCGCAGGTGTCGCTCGGGGTATGCAATTGCAAGAACTGTCCCGGAAAGTATGGTTGATCGGAGGGGAATATGAAAACCCCGTCACTGAACTTTAGGGTTTTCAACGTCGTTTAAAGAGTACACTGTTTGCGCCAATTTCACCTTTGATGCTATCTGGGCCCCAACCGAAAGCAACGATGCACTTCTCGCGGGCAGGCAGTTGTTTTCCGAGCAAGAAGAATCGTCACCCTCATTGAGGAGGGCATTCGTGCGTTGAAACCATCGACTACCGGCAATTGGTGACGGCGATGGTGCGGTAGAGCTTCCTGGCGAAGGCAATCTTGTCATTTTTGCAGGGTGAGGAGGTGCCGTACAAGCGCCGGAGTCAAGACTTAAGGGTGAAGCTGAGCGGACCGCCATATCCCCTGTTCTGAATCGCTAACCCTGTGAAGCCTGTGACCTAGAATTTGCATCCCAATGGATCCCCACCGCGTTGTTTTTGGGGACTGGGCCACACTGAAAGCAGCCGCGCGCCTAGTGCGCGATGAGGTTTTTATTCAGGAGCAACAGATCCCAGAGGAAGAGGAATGGGATGACATGGACGACGTCTGTTTGCACGCCGTGGCCTATGACGCGAAAGGCGACGTGGTGGGCACGGCGAGGTTACTTCCCGATGGCCACATTGGTCGCATGGCTGTGCGAGTTCCTGGTCGCGGCAGTGGCGTTGGAGGTGCGATCCTGCTTAAGCTGATGCACGAGGCGCAAGCTCGCGGCCACAGGGACGTGGTGCTCAGTGCACAAATTCATGCTGAAAAGTTTTATAGCCGTCATGGCTTTGTCCGCGAGGGGGAGGAGTATTTAGATGCTGGCATCCCGCATGTTCAGATGCGGCACGTCTTTCCTGAAGCGTATTCCAAGCTCGATTGTGTTGCTCAGAGCTAGCTTGCCATGTATTATAGATCTTCTGGCTTCCACATCGCATTGTTTATATCGCAAGCAATAATAGAGAATTGCATAATTACACAACTCATGCGTCATTCAGAATCTGTCGTAGTTTGTTCTTTGCAAATCTATGACGCATCTTGCCAGGTTATGGCATGGCCAGCTGTGGCGCATTATCGAAGGACACCTTCTCCAGATTTCTAGGAGATGCCTGTGGTCCGAGGTTACTTTTCTGTAATATACATTTGTACGTTGTCTTGCATGGCAGAAGCGTGTCTCTGTGGCAAACTTTGGCATTATTGTTACTGTTGAAAGCGACTTTGAACTTGCAAAATACCATGAAATCGAAAAATCACAGGTGACGCATTATTTATGCCTGGCTAAAAGTGTACGTGCAAATGCATCTGTGCCATACAAGAGCTCGCAAGAGCATCTCCTTCCTTCACAGCGGCCTAATCGATGTTTTAGAATTTCCTTCTCTGATCTCCCCGAGCAATTTGTTTGCAACCATGTCTGCGATTTCAAGCAACGCCGTCGTTCTATCCACGCTGGTTTTGGTTACAGGTGAAGCAATTCATGATCCCCTATTTTTAACATTAAGAAAATAAAGAAGCGCTAAATGTCCAGCCGGCGGAATATTCTTGAAGTCCCTGGACAAGCAAGACTGCAAACTCAATTTGAGATTGTAACTTACTAGTTGGCTATGGCTTCCGTTCAATGTCTTCAGCGTCCTCTACTGACTTCCTCGTCTTCTTGTTTGTCTCCTTCGCATCGTCGTTTAGTTTTGCTGCGATGCTCCTTCGCGAGTGCTCATCCAAATGGTGTTTCCGGGAGACAATTCCGAAGCTTGTCAATTCGCCAAACTCCCTTGGTAGAGACTGTGAACCGGCCTTCTGCGGTACGGGCCTAGACGGAATACTCATCACCAAGTCTTGGCTTTATGTGTGTGTATTCTTGACTGTGTGTAGAAAATCCATGCATGTTTGGTGAGTATGAGGAAAGTATGACTATTGCTTAGAAAAACGCAAATTGCAGATTTTGCTCTCCGTGTGTCGTGACCTAATTTTTTTCTGTAGTTCGCGAATCTATGTGGAGATAGCCATGAGAGATTTTTTTGTACAATTCTTTGCAGGGGAGACAGCAGGCTAGTCCTGACGACGATGCGCAATTGGAGGATAGGGTGGCTGCAGTCGTGAAATGGATTGGGGACTTTGCTATTACAAACTTCCTGCCCTTGGGTGAGATTCTGTGTTAGCATGAGCTTTGTGTTTTAAGCTTTTGAAAGACCAAGCAACCACTTTTTCGGTTTCATATTTTTGTAGCAGTTTGAAGAGTTCGTATGGAGATATTAATTTGTCCCCCCGAAATGGTTTTCTGAACCAATACATGCAATGTTGTTGCCCAAGTCTAGGAATATGAATTTTGTCCCCATTTGAATTTTATTCCCCGCAGTATGATAAATCGAAATATTCATTATGAACAGGTGAGTCCATGGTCTTAAAAGGGTTGAGGAGAGTATCAGTGGTACTTGTCATAGGATGTCTTCCTACATGACTTCCAATGCATAATAGAGAGTGGGTGATGCTGCGACAGCCTTACTTGCGGGAGTTTCAGCGGGATTGATTTACCCACAGCCTGGTCAAATCGCACAGCAATGGGGCTTTTCAAGATTAAGCACTTCTGGAATATTCTTAATCTCTGGTATGCTTGCTAAGACCGGCGCAAGCTCAACATCAATGTCTTCCTCTATCACTAACCTGCCTAACATGCTGTCGACCAAGTTGTATGTTCACAGATAAATTCTTCAGAATGGTGCATTTGAGATCAACTGCTTTCTTTTGCTGATATTTCTCGCTTGCACTGAGCAACAGGTTTGACTTTGAAAACTGGAGATATGCTGCAGGCAGCCAGTGCGTGGCCTGCTCTGTTGTTTGGCATGGTAAGCCATGGCTTACCACTTTAGGCGGTGTCCATTTTTCGTATTCTGTGCTTTCTGGATCTCGCAGACATTGGACTTCACTGTATGATTTATTCAGTCAATACCCCTAATTTCTCCTACCCCTAAAAACTGATTTTCAATGTTTCTAGTGGTCTAAGGAGTTGGGGTATTGGCGAGATTTGGGCATGCTTTTTGCGCTTGATCGTATTGATTAGTTCGTCACCGAAAAATGACGTTCATGCTAAACAAGACTCTCGCACCTCTTTGAATGATTTTTGGAGTCCAGATACTTGATGAACTCTATCGCAGCACATCACATTACGTGTTGTGTCGCCGCTTATGATGCTGTTGCAGGTTTCAATTTTGTTCATAACTCCCTTGGCCGCTATTCCAATCTTACACTTCCAGCTGACTCCTAAAGAGCTTGTCACAGGTACGGATTTTCTTACAACTAGGTCTCTTCAGTCCTGTCATGTTGATGCTTGGCGTTGGTGGAAGTGGTTTACACATCTATGGAACCAGATTGTTACTGTAGACAGGAAATGACGTCCAGGTGTGAAAGAATGCTATTCTGTGTTCGAAGCCAACCTTTTTTGGCATTTTAGAGGGCTTGACACGGACTGTGCAGGGCTTGCAATTTTCTGTTGTGTACCTACGACCCTCTCTAGCGGCGTATCTCTATCTCAGGTATGATATGCTTCCTTTGAACATCCTGAATATTTTGACTGGTAATGACGGGGGGACCTTGAGAAACCATTGTCATTGACACGACGTGTGCATGAGTGACAGCTTGCGGGAGCTAACACTGCATTGGCTTTAGCTCTAACTGTATCAACAAATCTCGTGGGAATTTTCACTGTAAGCAACTTATACTAATTGTACTGTGTACTTTTGATGTTTCTTGCGGTTCAAGACTAGCTTGTAAGTTCTGGTAGTCTTGTTATTACACCTGTCAAATTGTGGAGTGTTGACAGACATTTGGTGTATATACAGTTGGAGCCCTTTATTTCTTTGCTTTATCTAATAAAGAAGTCTCACTGGATGCAGTTGCCATTTATGCTCTCTTCATTGGTTGGTCGGAATGTCGGAATTAAACTTCCAGCAGGCCCTCTTTTAAAAGCCTTGGTGGAGACGTTACTTGTACCACTTCTTCTAGGAAAGGTAAGAACTTCTTAAGTGGTACAGCTGTTAGTTTAGACCTAAATGGTATGTACTTGTGTTAACAAGAATGCAGCAAGATGGGAAGAGTAAGATGAGGTTAATGTTCAATAGATGTATAATAAGTGTGGAAAAACGTCAAGGTAGAAATTGGACGGAGCACTGGATGCATTACTATTTATGCCAGGTGTAGATAGTTGAAGGGTTTTCTCTCTAAATTGGCAAAAATACAAAGTCAGGGAAAACAGGGAAGGCTTTATGTCTGTTTTCTTTTGAACAATTTTGAGCTAATGGTGACTTGGACAAAGCGGTCTGATTGCTTTGCGTTTCTTATTTTGTTGCAGATGTTCCGGGAACTCTCTGGTTAGTGTATCTTCACTCTACCGTTATATTTGTGGCAGTATTGCATGAAGTTGATATCATCGTTTGTGGTGGCCTCGTCATTTTCTAAATTATCCATTTTTCTGGATGTAACTTTGTTCTATTGTGGCACGTTCACTTCATTGTGTTGTAAAGTATTGCACGTATGGTGATTACGCAGATCATGCGACTTTCTTAGACGAAAATAAATTCTACTTGTCGATGATAAGCAGTTCGCTGCTAGCCCTGGTGCGTGGTTTGCTTACCATCTAAGTGGAGACTTTGAGGAGGGCACACAATAACAGAATCACTCGATATGATGACTATCAATTAGGAGACGTGTTCCTCGGAAAAACCCTATGGATGCCTGTAGTTAGTACATTGTCATTATGATGATGCCTTCGCGCGCTTGACTGTCACTGGTACAATATTTGGAGGCATGGAGAGAATATACCTTTTAGTATTATCTTGTGATTTTGTTTCTAGCATGCAGTGTGGAGGCTGCACTCTGTTGTGAATTGAGCCTTCTTGAAATTATTTGGAAGTGTTCTGGTCGATTGCAGGTACCGTGGATGCAATCAAGTTGTGCGAGAGATATGTTACTGCAGGTTAACCCAATTCAGTTACTGGCTTCTATCTCTTGTGGCATGTAGGTATTCTTATCGCATGTGCTTATTTTCCTTCTAGGATTTCCAATTGCATGATGAGTTTCACACCTAATGGTTGACATCCACACCGTGGTTCTTTAGATTATTTTTCAACTGAAACTTAATTGGTAAAACATTTTTTAGCCTTGTAAGCCTGCAACCTGTGTTTTGAGAATCAGAATCAACTCCGCATTTTGACATGATTTTGATACTCAATTTAATAGGTTTTCTGAACTTGAATGTTATTAAGCATCGTTCTATTTCCCATACAACTTCTATCGGCTCTTACTATGTTACTAAAGGTAGCGAACTTTAGATAGACATTTCATAGAAGTAAAATGATGGATTCAGATTTTGGGTGCAGCAGTGAGCCCCTCTGAAGAATATTATAGAGTGCTGGTGATGCTTCTGTGATTGTGTTGCTTTATTTATTTCATGAAATCTGATGTGGGATCTTGCAGAGTCCTACATGCAGTTTATCTTTTATGGAATACTGGGGTGATGTGGTTCTTGCCCGCGTACTGGGGTAGCAAGGGTGGTAACCAAGTCGCTGCATCGAGAGCAGTGATTCTTGTGGCCAGCCAGGTACTTTTTTCTGTTGTCCACACAGCAGAATTTTTTTCTCAACTGTTCGTAAAGAGTTTAAATTTTCTGCTTTAACAACCGGTTTTGATCTTTCACGCAGAAAACGTTGCCAGTCATTGTAGCAGTGGTGGCAAATCTTAATGGTGCTCTTGGAGAAGCAGGATTGCTGGTGCTACCCTGTATTGCCACACATTTAAGTCAGGTCAGTAGAATTTGCACGCAACTTTGCCATCAAACCCAAATCTGAAGTTTTCTTGATATACATCTTGACTGAGGTTTACTGGTGATCCCTCAGTGTATTGCTTTAATCCATTCTGAACTTGTTGAATGAATTTGCATGTTGCAGATCATTTTTGACTCGGTATTGGTCAGTTACTGGCTCGGCGGTGACCAATCTGCCAAAACTCATTCTCAATGAAGTGATGTCAGAAATACTCCAAAAGTGTCAATGTGAAGACAGCCCACCGCCCTGATGAAAAATTAGCAAAAAATAGTGCTATCTTCATTATTTCTATTCCGTGACTGTAGAAGATTATCCCCCTCACCATCACTCAATCGGACATATTATAGACCGCTTAACATTGTCTAAAATAGGTGACATACCTTTGATTTTTCCATGCAATAGCATGTGTGCGAAGCATTAATTTATGGTTTCCATCTTCCACCTCATGTTCCCACCTCATAGCTCAAACGCTCATTTTGCAACCTTCAGCTGGACCACTAGACACTTTATGCTGTACGCTTGTTTCGTGGTGCGCGTCTTGGCTGAGGATGGTCGACCCATCGAAACTGTCATGGTTGCAAGGTATGTACAATTGAGACGCGTTTATGACTCTTTCTCTGCTTTGCAGTCTGGAGAATTTCCGAAACTAGAATCGTGACTGGAAAAGGTGGTCGGTTGGGGGATTGGTGTGACCCTTCTGCTGTTATTCGCTCAGAACAGTGAGATTTGTGTGAAGGCCAAAATCAGATGATTAGTGTCTACTTAGGGGACTGAAGCCTCAAATATCTGTTGTTAGTTGTCTCGTGTGCAGAACAGGACGTCTATTCGACTGTTGTCCACAACCAACCAACCCTTGTGGTAGGTTGTGAAAATGACGAGTGTGATCAGCATTACATGTGAGTGAGTAATTTTGTCTACAAGAGAAAATAAAAACAATTGCAACGGTACTGTAGTAGTGCGGTGGTAATTACTTTTGTTTGCAATACCAAAACAAAGATTGTTTCAAATGCATTGTTGTTAGTACTAACACATTATCTTTTGTTGCAATATTAAAACTAGGACTAACATTTTCATTACTATTTCATTTTTGACTTATTATTGTTTTGTAGGTCTTTTTAGTTCTAAATTGCAATTGAACCAATGTGCTAGCATTACTATTTCAACATTGCAACAAAAGATAATGTGTTCCTCTCAACTGACCCTGTTTACAAACTTTGCAAATTTATTGTTGACCTTCAAGATTCACTGAGCCCTAAAAATCTATGATGAGGTAATGAAATTGCTCTGTTACACGATTACATTCCACTCCAATAATTGTTTCTTTCATCAATTTTGAGAGCATATTACTGCTGCTCCGAAATCAGAAAATTGTCAGAAGAGGGGTATGATTGCTTGCACTACATTACTCGAACTTCCCTCGATAAAGACGCTAGTTTAAGTCTTTCATTGTTCGAAAATGTTTGCTGACTAGGAAGAATATGCCTTTTGCACACTAGCCTCGATAGGGAACACAAGCAAAAAAAATCCGGGCTCCAAAAGCTGCTTCTAGAGCCTGAAATACTGCTCTGTACACAAAGTGGTCTCAGAACACGGCCCAAATGGCGCCTGTATTCTGACGCCAACCTCGTAAAGGGGTTAATAGAATAGATTGCATTGATGAAACGAGCAACTCTAAACACCCTCTAACCAACTGACCGGTCTTTGAGCCTCACGTAGGTTTGCCTCGGTGCAAGGAATGCTTTGAATCTCCAATTCCGATAATAATGCCAATGGTCAGACGAACCTTGTAATTTTTCAGCTCTAGGAAACCTGGAAGAGCTGGAGTTCCATCTGGAAGAGTTGCACAGAACATAAACGCAACGATGACGAACCCCCAAAATATTAAAAACTCTCGTACAAAGATGTCAAGATGGGATAATTCGGGGGTGCCACCAATCCTGCCCTACACAATTCTGAGTCCCAGAATCTCTCCTCCAAATACTGTGCTAGAGCCCCCCGTAGGAACACGAAATTGCATTGCCCAAATCACGTCCTCTCTCGGAGCACACTCTGACAATCCTTAATGTACACATTAAAACTCAGAGTATGAACCCTCACCTGCTTTCAATTGGTGGCATGTTTGGAGAGGTAAAACCTAAACCCTTAAAAACCATGAGTGGCACCACTCTGGTTACCACAGGAGTCTGCGTTTGAGGATCGATTCTACAGGTTCCCACCCAATTCCACTTCCGAGTAAACAGCACCAGAGGGCCCAACACAAGGGAACCAGTAGCGGCGCTTGCCGTCGGGATCCCCATCATCCACCATAGCCAAGCCTTCTTTGAGAAGGTTTTCCAAAGCGTCCACAGCACGTCCGCTTCTCCAAGAAAGCTCGCTCTCCACCTCCTCCACGCTCACATTACCGCGCGGTTGCGCGATCTCCAGAATCAGGTTGTGGTCTCTGTTCAGTTCCATGGGCACGGAGCGCACCAGCTTCCGACGTCCCACGCTGAACACTTCGTACCCGCCGCCCAGCTTCTTCAACTTCCCGATCGCACGCAAGCAATCGTCCTCCGTAATCGACACGGCCCGACGTCTTTTGGCAAGCAAGCCACGAAGCTCCTCAAGGTCGAGGAGGCCACCGTTTCGAGGCCTGGAAGACAACAAAATGCATCCAAAAGCACTCAGCAACAAACGACCCAAGATAAGGTTGAGAACACTGAAACTCCCTTAAACTACCACTTCAAGTGATCCTACAACTTACAACTTTAAATTGCATACGAAGTTCATACAAGTGATAAAACTTCTCCACAACCTCCATGCATCTCCCCCCCAAAGTCACTCCTAAATATGCCACAATTCTCAAAGTGAATCGTCTACTACAATTGAGGCGATCCGATCCCGATGAGAGATGGAACACGTACCTGGTATAGAGACAGATATCGACAATCTGGACTCCCAGTTCGTAGTAGAAGTCACCGATTCCTAAAAGCTCAGCCCAGAATCCTTTGTTGGAGGCCAGAGGATCGACGCCGCACTTGGCGCACATGGTATGGAACTGCGCACGGAACGCCGGGTTCTTCGTGATGTCATTCTTGTGCTTGGATGCGAACTCTTCGAGCTGGTGCCGGAAGGTCTCCAACTGCTCCTTCATCAGGTCTAGCCGCAACTTGGCGACATTGTCCCCCAGCGATCGGTACTGATCGCGCGCGGCAGCTGCCCCTTGCAACCCCGAAATCCCCGGTCTCCTCTTCATGATGCAATTGCAATTCTGAAACCCTAGAACAATTTCGCCGTGGACTATCCAATTCTATAGGAGCCTTGAAATCAGGGCTCCTACCATATTTTGCCGAAGCTGGAGAATGGAGTCAGCGAACGCAGTCAAGTCGATCAGATCATGAGACAGTCACTCCACGCATGTACGCTTTCGGACGTGTACTCTTTCGGGGAGGTTGTTCTTTAGGGGCGGAGGTTCCGCTGGCGGAGTTGGGCACCGCCAGGCGAGTCGGGCTCGCAGCGAACAGCTCGGCCAGGGTGAACTGACCCCCTCGCTCGGCCCTGCGGGCAAACCCTGGAATTATTTATTTTCCGCACGTGTATTATTTTGCAAATTTTTAATTCATTTTTGTGATCAAAGATCCCAAATTAGTTAACCCTTAAGCGCTCCGACGTCCATATTCTGGACGATGAACAGAGGGCTTGCAGGCGCTGTTTCAACCAACTACCATCTCATTCATCCGATGTAACATTTGAATCTTGAAAAGACAACCTTCTTTTGTGTCCAATTTCATGAAATTTTGGTAGATGGTATATTATTGTACAAAGATATAAGCAAAAATGTGTGAAAATTTGAAAAAGGATTGAGGCGTTAAGGGGTTAAGAGTGCCTCTCCATTGCATACAACCACCGGGCTGGAGGTCCAGGCTCCAGCCCGCGCATTCCGGCCGTGCAGGGCTGGAGGGGCCGGACCCTCCCCTGGACCCCTTATATTTGAAAACACCAACCGGATGATCCCGCTGTCTCGCGCGCGGCACCCTCGTTTCTGCCTCCACGTCCCCTTGTGACAAAAAAAAATTATTTTTATGTCCCTCCGGGTCCCTGCCTCCAGATGCAATGGAGACCACCCGGAGGGGGCCAACGCCTCCGACCTGGAGGTCCCGGGGGGTCCGGCTCCTAGACCTCCGATTTGGCAATGGAGAGGCGTCCTAAGAGAGGTGAAGAGTATACCCTAGAATGGCCCAAAATAGGGTGTGTTTTTTTACATGCACGCGTGGTAAGGCCGAGCGAGGGTCAATCCACCTTGATCTATAGCTCCAACTCAACTCGGAGTTTACCCAACATTTTGTAAAAAGTAACCAAACTTTGTGTTTACTCACAAGATAAAAAAAAGCAACCAAAAGGGGGGTAAACTAGGAGTTCAAGTGTAGTTTTATTTTCTTCTCTTCATTGTAGAACTTGGCAAGGGTGAGCTGACCCCCTCGCTTGGCCCTGTGGGCAAACCCTGGAATTATTTATTTTCCACACATGAATTTTTTTGCAAATTTTTAATTCATTTTTGCGATCAGAGACTCCAAATTAGTCAAAAGAGGTCAAGAGTATACCCTAGAACAGCCCCAAATAGGGGGCTTTTTTGTACACACACCCTTGGTAAGGCCAAGCAAGGGGGTCAATCCACCCCAATTGTAGAACTTGAGGGCCCTCTTTTGTGCAGAGCCTTCAAAGTTTGGTTGTGTGTAATTTCTTGAAACTTGTGTTTGGAATTTATGTTTATTTTAATTTTTTGAAATTGCTTTCAAGCAAGTTGAGAAGTTGAGCTTAGGAATTAGGGTCTCTTCCCATTTTGCTATTGAACGAAAATCAAATAAAACCAAAAAGGTGTGGTTAGCCATTTCTTCAATGACTAAACTCTAAACCCTAAGCCTATTTCTTGTAAAACTACCAACAAACTCAAAGACAACCTAACCCCAAACAAGCATGAATGAAAATTAAAATAAGAAAACAAATAAGCACTCACAAAAAATAAATAACAAAACAAACAACCATGAACGAAAATCAAATTAAAAAAAGGCAAGCACGGATTTACCTGGCTAGGCAGGGCGTAGCACTAGCTAGCCAAACCGTCGTGTGCGTAGTCTACAATCTCGAAAAAAATCAACATTGCCGTGAATCCCGGTGGACCCAACGAGGAACCAGCACCTGGCCAGGCGGATGGCAGGTGGCGGAGGTTTAAAACCGCATGTGCGTGGGGTGACTACCTCCTGAAATATAACATTCTCTTCACAAAACAAGCAATGGGTGTTCTCTGAGCAACACTTTATCCCAATTGTGAATCACCCTACGCACATGCAATTTCAATCTGCAACCACCTTGATTTTCATTCATGGTTGTTTGTTTTGTTGTTTATTTTTCGTGAGTGCTTGTTTGTTTTATATTTTCATTTTCATTCATGCTTGTTTAGGGTTAGGTTGTCTTTGAGTTTGTTGGTAGTTTTACAAAAAATGGCTTAGGGTTTAGGGTTTAGTCATTGAAAAAATGGCTAACCTCACCCTTTTGGTTTTCTTTGCATTTGTAGTTGTACTCTTGACTTTCTTTGGACGTAGACGACATCATCGTGTAGTGCCCATGGTCCCAATTCAAATTGAGGAAGGGTTAAGGTTACAACGTTTGATTCCAATTATTACTGCTATGGTTTGGAGGCAACGTTTTTCACGTCGCATGTGGTGGATTGAGCCACGACAATATATCCACCACGACATTGTTGAAGGTGATGTATGGCATACATCTCCACAAATGTTAGATATGAGGTATTGGCAAACTTATCGTATGGATTTTTTAGCATTTGAGGCGTTAGCTGATTTATTAACACCCTTTTTGCATCCCACTACTGTTACATTTGTAAGACCCCCCATTCTAGTTAGAAAACAAGTGAAGCTTGTTCTATATTGATTAGCACATGGTGTAAGTTGCGCTAGGATGCACAACTTATATGGATGTGGTGAGTCTACTATTCAGAAATATACAATGATTGTATGTCAAGTACTAGGAACTAAAGATGGTGGTTTATTCTTCCACTTTGTTCACACACCGCATGGCGATCGACTTCAAAACATTATAGAAAGTTTTAGGGACATCACTGGTTTACCAAACATAGCTGGTGCAATTGACAACTCCCATATTCCTCTCTCATACCAGCCTAGCAAATGGTACACTCCTATGTCCCAGGATTTTTTTAATCGAAAAAATTTTCATAGCATTGTTTTACAAGGAGTGTGACTGTGACACAAATAGAATGTTTTGGAATGTGTGCGGGCCAACCTGGTGGTGTGCATGATGGTGTGCAATTTGCTATGTCTTCCATTGTTGCACATATAAATAGAAGACAAATTTTATCAGCACCAGTCATCCACTTAGGTGGAATGGATATCCAGCCTTACCTAATTGGTGACACTGCTTACCTAAGCCAACCGTATATGCTACAAAATGTCAAATTCAGTGATCTTGCAATGGTGGATCACAATAGGTATGTTTAATTTATTTTTGTTTTCATTTTGTTTTTTACCATATTCAATAAGTTCCACTTTCATTTCATCTTTTATTAAAAACAATTTGTGTTTTGTGCAGATTTGACTCCTCTGTCAATAGTGGTAGAGTAGTTATCGAACAAGCATTTGGAGCTCTAAAAAATTGTTTGCGCATTCTTAAGGGATTCAATATGTCAATTGATAAGGCTGTCCTTGTTATCTTAGCATGTTGCGTTCTACACAACTATTGTGAATTGAAAAGGCAACGTGTACCTTTGCCTGCGAATGTTAGACTTCAGCATGACCCTTATGTTGAGTTTCATGTTGAGAGGATGCAGCTTCCTCGTGAAGGTCTAGCAACGAAATTGGAAGGAGAGGTCATGAGAGATATACTATTTGCATCATGGATAGAGCGTAATCCATGATGAAATGTAGCTGTGTTTAGAGTTGTGTCTATTGTACTACAAATTTTGCCAATGTCTTAGTAGTATATACCACTACTTAGTACCACTTATTGAATTTATGAAAAATTCATATAGGAGTGAAGTTTTTAGATTAAGGTTTTGTGCTTTACATTTTATTTAAAATGGAAGTCATTACGCTCTTCCACATTCTGTTTTAGTGAAAACAATTATTTTGTTTCAATTTATAAAAATAAAATTTGCTTAATATTGCATTCCAATCTAACTTCACAAACATTTGACAAACATATCAATTTAAAAAAATATAAAACATACAAAATAAAACAAAAAATGTTTGATATGAAATGAGAATGCAAATAATCTTTCGATTTCGTAGTCATGAAATGAAATAGCATTGATAGAAAAAGATAAACACAATAGAGAAAAACACAATAGAGAAAAATACAATAGAGAAAAATGGAAATAACATCAAAGCTATTCCGCATTCTTCTTAACAACATCTACAAAGAGAACTGCTAGGCGCTCATTACTAGCCTGTTGCATTTGGAACAATTTGAGCTCCAATTTCCTATTCTCTGTGTGCATGGTCGTAGAAGCTTCAATCCTGAGCTTCTCAATTTCAGCGATAGAATCAATCAACCTATTCAACGTATCCATCAAACTGCGATCAACCTTGGTCGTCCTAGTAGGTTTTGAAGAAGTACCTTTGCTACAACAACCAACTAAATTTGTTGCACATGTTCATGGACTACTTCTAGTGCTGTCGTGGATAGTGCCAGTAGATGGAGTTGGAATGGAGCGCGGCGGTGACTGCAACTGAGATGGTTAACCAACGTCGTTGTACTCCTTATATAGGTCAATAGGTGCATTTGAAGTTCCCGTTCCTGGCACTGGTACACCTTGGTCCATCCCTCTTGATACACCGTTGGCCTTTGCTATAAGACTGAGAAGCTCATCAATTTCATTGTACCAAATGAACTTGGCACCATCATCTCTAACACCAGTCCCCGTTTGGTTTCTCAACTTCTTGATCTTGGAATATGTGCTCTGCAACTTCTCCCACTTGTTTGCTAATGATTTCACCTTCCTTGTTGATTCTTGCGGGAATCGTGCAATGAGTTGTTTGTGGATTGTCACCCATTGATGTTGCTGCATAGTAATAGTGTTGTGAGCCTCTACATGGTCCTTGCATTGTGACAATAAAAATTTGATTGTAGCATTGCTCCAATGTTGCTCTTGTGGTCCTGTTCTTGTACGTGAGGCTGAAGGGTCACTTGTAGAAATAGAAGAAACGAGAGGAAAAGCTTGAAAATTCAATCCACCAGACAAAGATGCTGAACTGCTTGAAAGAACCATTTGGAGAAAATTCTCTTCTTCCATCCTCACAAACCCTGTAAAATAACTAAAAAATAAGTAACAAAATGGGAAGAGACCCCTTTTCTTAAGCAAAATCCCTCAACTTGCTTGAAAGCAATTTCAAAAAATTAAAATAAGCATAAATTCCAAACACAAGCTTCAACAATTTGCACACAACTAAATTTTGAAGGCTCTGTAGGAAAGAGGCCTTTAGGTTCTACGAAGACGAGAAGAAAATAAAACTACACTTGAACTCTTAGTTTACCCTCCTTTTGGTTGCTATTTTATCTTTGGGAGGGGGGGTAAATACAAAGTTTGGTTACTTTTCGCTGGGTAAATTCAAGTTCAGGCAGAGCTAACACTGCTTAGACTCGCCTAGCGGTGGTCAAGTCTGTCAGGCTGGGTTCCGCCACCCCGCTAGGCGGAACCCGCTACCCCACGCCAACACCTGGCACATTAAATGTGCATGTGCATGGGGTGATTGTCCCCCAGGGATCGGTATTGATTGCGCGCGGCGGCTGCCCCTTGAAACCCCAAAATCCCCAGTCTCTTCTTCATGATGCAATTCCTCTATTTGCAATTAAGAAATCCTAGAATTTTTTTGCCGTAGACGATCCAATTCTACAGGAACCTTGAAATCAGGGCTCCTACCATATGGGATCCTACCGATATGCACAATTTTTCCAAAGCTAGAGAATGGAATCAGCTCATGATACACTACCTCCTGAAATATAACATTTCCTCCCTGAAACAAGCAACGGGTGTTCCCTGAGCAGCACTCTATCCCAATTGTCAGACAATAAACTAGACAGAATGAAATCCCAACTCAATTATCAAACCCTAATTAGGTGAAGACCAAGATGCAACTGTTGTGAAGTAGGGGCTTGGAAACAAGGGGTCACTAACTTGCACACAGTTAATACAACACCTGAGAAAATATGGCAGGGTATGGAAGCAACTACTACGTTTGCCGTGATGAAGAAGAAGACGATTTCGACGACGATGTAAAGCAAGCAGTTTGGAAGGACGCAATATGCTCCTTGCACTCCTCTACACACTTCTTCAATGCCGCAATATCGCACGGAGTCATCGTCACCACTACAATGCGTAATCTCTGCTCTGTATACCCCAACCGCACTTCGAAAGAAAAATCCGAACACAGATTACACTTGACGATTCATTCTTCATAATTCAAACAGATCCAACAAAGTTGATGCTGCAGAACTCACTCAAACAAAAATCCCTAATCCAGCAAGCTCATAGGAAGCTTCTAAGATGACTCTCGTGTTGACTGACATCAATTCTAAGTGCATCTCAACATGAAAATCATCTTAGAGCACGCATCTCTTGTCTTTTGTAAAGCGCAAGAAAAGGCATACAGAAAACAAATGTATTGCCGGTAGGGACAAAAAAATGTGCTAGTAAGTAAATTCAATCACCTCCATTGTTTCTTGTTATGATGCAATTTGTATCCCATTTTACCCTATGTTTAAATGCATTGCTAATTAGCCTCCAAGGCCCATGGTCTACTTGGAAACCATCCTACTTTAGAATCTGTTCATCTTTTCAAAGATATAGCACACAAAATCATAGTGCAAAGAAATGAACAAGGTTGACAAATTCCTACATCCAGGGCAAAATTACATTAATTTTTTGGACGTCTAAACTTAGCGGACTTTATATTGGTATCAAATGGCGTCGTTGAAAAATTATAATGGGCGGACACCTTCGCATGACGGACACCATGAAAGGGACTTTAGACAACCTGTCCATCTTTGGACAACTTGTTGGACGACAAACTTTGGACGGCATGTCCGACTTTAGTTGCCATGTCGGACGGTGTACTATGGACGGCCTTGCGGACACCCATTTTTTTGACATTTTCAAAAACCCTCTCAAAAAATTGTCCGTAACTTTTAGGTGGAGTGTCTAAATCTGAAACGAATTTGTTTGGGATGAACTTCACTTGATTTCCAAACTTCTTCTAGTCAAAAGTTTTTGGAAAAAATATATTCTACTATGCTAAAATGAGGTATGAGAATCTACTTTTCCTACATTTTGTTTTGGATGACTAATCCAACTTCAGCTGACAGACTATAGACGCCCGTTTTTTTCACATTTTCAAACACATGTAGTACCAAAATAGTGAATTCTAGAAAGTACAAGTCCGCCTCCCAATATTGCTATTCAATGCTACAAGCATCCTATGTAGCAATAATGTATACAAAGAATGGATCACTCCTTAGCATAATAATGTGGAAGAATGGGATCACATGACAATCATGGAGATGGTCAGAAGTTGCATTCATGACCAACAATTATCTCTCAAATTTTGGAGAGGGTAGTTCAATGCTCCATTTATACACTCAATTGAATTGGCTCCAGATTACTTCATGCATTAATTCCATTTGAGATTTACAGGTTTGAAACCCTCAGTTGCTCATAAGTGAGACTTTGGCACATTCCTTTATATCTACATATCTAGCGATATCATGACTAAATTACAACTGAAGACTTCACAGGGATTGTTTCTTGGATATTCTGAAACATTTAAAGCTTATAGGGTATGGGATTTGAGTAAGCATCGAGTTTTCATATCTAGAGACATCATCTACAACGAGTTTGTTTCTGCAATTACAAAACCTACCCATTCATTTTACTCCATTGAAGGAAACAGCTCCTTGCTCTCTAATCATCAACATGTTCATGTGTCAAATATGCATGCAATAAGTCAGAATCTCGATCTGGAAGAAACTAACTTCAACGATCATGGTCAAACTCATCAGTTGGCTCAAATACAAACCAGGGTTCCAGACTCTCAACTAGTCTCACTGGCTCCTTCTAGACCCTAACGATCACAAAGACCTCCTAAGAAACTTCAAGAGTTTACATTTTTATTATTTATGGCTATCTTTTGTATTATAATCTGTTATAGGGTTTGAAGTGAACGTGGAATATGCGAATGCCTATAGGAAGTTTAATATTGGCTGCTTTTATGCTTATGATTGTGGCTTAAAAGCAGGGAACATGAGAGGGAGAGTTATTAGTTTCTGCACGAGACCGAGTTACTCTCAACCGACCATGTTTACGAACTCTGCAAATTTATGGTTGACCTTCAAGATTCACTGAGCCCTAAAAATCTATGATGAGGTAATGAAATTGCCTTGTGAGCGGTACCTTGCTCTTCTCATTCTCTACAGGACCTGAAGTTTTTTTAGCAGTTTTGTATCCATCATATGTAGACTTTTTGTTGTTCGATTTTGACCAATTGATGCAATTCTCTTCATGGATACAAAGGTTTAGCATCATTTAAGATATAAATTTTACACAACAGAATCCGTTGAATTGGTCATTTAAAAAACTATGAACCATTGCCCGTTTAGGAAGCTTCGGGTTTAAAATGTTACCGTATTCTTTGGCATTGGTCCTCAATAGACACCCTTTTTAATTGACAGTTGAGTTTAAACTCCTTGTAGAACTTTCTGAATTGCTCAAATTGTTATTCTTCAAAGCAGCAGCTAGATACAGGAGGCGAGGATCGCAAAGTTTGTTTGTAGGACTTGTTTTTGTTGATCATAGAAACTGAGTTAGATTGTGTTGTGGTAGTGAAAAAACTTGTTCTAAAATCTGATCCTCACATGATTCCACAAAAGATAAACTGTCTTAGCTCTAGTACACGATTACATTCCACCCCCAATAATTGTTTCTTTCTTCAATTTGAGAGCATATTACTTCTGCTACAAAATTAGAAAATTGTCAGAATTGCTTGCACTACGTTTTTAGAGCTTCCTTTGATAAAGATGTTGGTTCAAGTCTTTCATTGTTTGGAAATGTTTGCTGCCTAGGAAGAATATGCCTTTGTAATTGGCCTTTTGAGTGCATCCGTTTGAGTTGCCATAAATGTACTATAGAAGACTGCAGTTGGTTTTGTTAATTTAGTATGTATCAATTTACCATGAAGTTAGCTCTTGGATTTCTACTCTTCATGCAATTGAGTTTAAAGTTTAATTAGAGTCCAAAACAGAACTAATGATAGAATATAGTCTATTTTCTTAAAATTACTCTTAATAACAATCAATCTAAGTAAGTTATTTATATTTATATTTTATTTGAATAATGTCATTTCAATGTCATTATTTTATGTGAAAAAACTTGAACTCTTCTATTTATATAAACTTGGTAGAAAACAATTAATATAAGAAGAGCTAAAAGTGCCTCCATTCAAAAATCATTCTTTAATTTTATTTTTTAAACAACCCTACGCCATTACTTTCGGCTTGAAATTATGTCTTCCATTTGCATTTTAAACAAAATTAATCCAAACATCCTTTGACACATGTAACCATAGGATCTTGTAGTATGCTGACTTGAGAATATGTGGTAAAAATTTCAGAAATTTCCACCGCACGGATTGCAAGACATATGCATTCAAATTTAGTGAAATCATTTATTGGGCCTTGCAAAAAACAAGGCGGTTGCACTTCACTCCCTTTTCTATGAAAAAATGCCCCAAACGGTGGTGGTGCTTTGGATTCTTTTTCCTAGAAAAGTTGGCTACATGCTTAAAAATTTTCACATTGTTTGGAATTGTTCAACATATAGGAAAAAGATAGTAATTAAAAATAAGTAGAGAATGATTCAAAATACAAAATTATTAAGAATTTAGTTATGGAACTAAAAAATGTGAATTCCAATGGTTGCAATGTTGCAATAGACAATCTACATCCTATGATTCTATTTCTTTCAAAAAATATTGAAAATTGAGTAAAATAAAGAATTTTGAAGTTTATTTTAGACTAGAGAATCCATCACTACCTACAAACTAAAACTCCTCGTAACTTTTGACACATTGATCAAAATGGAATGATTCAAAGCTTTCCATGTATATATAATTCTACAAAACCAATTTCAAATTTTTGTTTGTGGAAAAAGTAAATTTTTTTATCTGCCAAGACTGCCCATTTATTTAAGAAAATAACATATTAGGCCATAACTTTTGACTCACATTTCTAAATGTCATGAAATTTAGTGCTTATGAAAGAAATTCCTTGTCCCCACCTTCTATTAAAATTTCAGCCTAAAATATGCAAATCTCTAGTTGCATGTACTTGCCCAAAATTTCTATGTTGCCAAGAAACACATGTTGGTTTTTAGGAAATAATTTATCACATGCAACTTCTATAATCACTTGGACAAGGCGATTACCCCTTTGAAGCAAATTGTTGTTAACCCATAAACGACACAAAGCACATTTTTCAGCTGATGAATGACAAAGAATCTCTCCATGTGGGACAAAAATGCAACTATTCATCCTCCAAATTTCGTGTGTAAGGGGAATGTCTTCTACAATAGTTTGTCTTCTAATGCATGTTTTTTCATTTTTTTAAGCCAACAATTCACACAGTGACAAAACAAATGATTTCCACGGTGAGTGGCCTGGCATTTAAGAGTTAATGTTCTTTCCATTTTCTTTTTTGTCCATGACATCCTATTTGTGTACACTGCAATTTTATAGTGTTTTGATCCAATTTCATATTATCAGGTTATCTTCATTTATGATTTGATTGCATGGTCTGGGTTATATTAGGAAAAATATGAGCCTTGAAAGGTTCTGTGAGTTCCTAGCCCGTAGGGTATTCTAGCAAAAAAACAAAACAAAAACAATTAGTTTAAAAAAGAAAAATTCAGCTAGCAAATTGCTAGACCTGATTATCACAGGACATGTCAATGCAACAATTGAAAAAACTGAAAAAAAAATTGAAAAAATGTTGATATTCAAATAAATACAAAATTACATAATTTTAGAATTTGGTGTGGCATTAGTGCGACCACATTAGATTGCTCTTTTTTTCTTAAATTAATATTTTTTATAATATTTTGAATTAATTTGAATTATTTTTGAATTATTTTTGAATTAGGTTTTAAAAAATAAAATTAAAAAAATAATAATAATAATAATCTTTTCAAGGTAAGTTAGCCATTGGAGATGAACAGTGGCCACAGTCCCTTAGAGTCCCTTGAGGGGAAATTCTCAAAAAGAAGCAGTCTATCGGTAGAAACAAAGTTCTGATTTTTTTTCCTAAACGTAGAAACGAAGTGCTATTCTTTGATTTGAATTAACCCCTAATAGACCAAGGCCTTTTTTCTGCCAAAAAACACTCGAAACTGCCATTTCTATAGCCAAAAGTAAAAAAAAATTGAAAATTGTTTTTCTTCCCACATCTAATTGTAGGATCTTATTCCTAACTAGTATGAGAATGTGTGGAAATGTTTTTGAATTTTTGATCGCACAAATTGCAAGATATCTACGTTTAAAGTCAAAAAAACAAGTTTTTCAGCATATTATGGGACTAAACTTTTTGACTTTGAACATTTTTAACTTAATTTTTTTGCACTATAGAGTTTTGAGCTTTAAATCTTTATAAGGTAGAAGGCTCAGTAATGGTGCATGTAAGGAAATATAGGCCTGTTTGGAGAAGCCACTAAAACCGAAAGTATGTAATTTTTTTTTGTGGCTAGAGAAAGAAGAAGAGCTGTTATTCCATTTTTTTTCCAAAAAATTTGTAGTAAAAACAAAATTTTGGCGATTTTTGTAAGGCAAAAGTGCATCAGTCGCTCATTACGCTCATAGACTATAGCTATAAAGAATATAAAAATGCCACTGAATGGATCAAATGACAACTTAAAGTGTTCATGGCACTCTCTCAATCATGCAAAACACATCTTGATTCAATTTAGTTTCAACTGACAATTAAAAATTACTACATCTCATTAACTACACTTCACTTTTAGTGTGAGGTACATCATCATTCATTCAGTACTAAATACTATACAGTACAATCACCTTTTCCACCCTAAAATTATTCTATAATGAACCACTTTGGATGGGCGGTTCTCAACATAAAAAGTCTACATCACATAAAATTGCTTCTGCATGATTTTCACAACATTTGTAGGGGCAACTGTAAATTATTGAGCAATTTTGCAGCCCCTTCTTATAGTGAAGAATTCTTTTGAGAGTCTAGGAAAAAAAATTCCAAAAAAATTTAATTTAATTCTTAAAAATAATAATAAATAGAAGTAGGTATGGGATAGAAGGAAAATCTAAAATATTAATATCTTTTAGATGGAATTAAAATGCACTAATCCCAATGGTGAGATTGTTCTAGCAAGAAAACTAAATTATGTGAAACTTTTTTTTTTGAAAAATAGCAAAAACAACATTCAGAAATGAATCCTACAAGTGTTTTTTTCAAGAAGATGCTCTAAATGCCCGAAAAACAAGATTGTCCATAACTTTTTATAACAAATCCAAATGGAATGAATAAAATCTTTCCATGTGGACAAAAATATAGTCTACAAGGGAAAATACTTCAATTTTTTTTTTAAATTAAATTTTTTTTCCTGTCCTTCGTCCCTTGTTTTGAGTTTATTTAGACATAACTTTTGTTCCTGAGCACTGATTGAAAAAAGAATTATAATCCTACAAAGCTTATCAGCTTATTCTATCTTTTAAAAAAGTTTCAAAAAATTAGGGAAAAATTCAGCCTATAGGTACTTGCTTGAAATCCCATCTATCCTCCAAAGTGACAATGGTCCTTTAGGGTTAAAACTAAAAATTTGCACATAAAAACTAAAAATGAAATTGTTAATTGAATTCATATTTTTGTAATGAAATTTGATTAAAAGTTTCAACAAAAAATAGAAACTTATTATAGTTACAAGATTTACAAAAGTGCATTGAACCAAAACAAAATACATTTGAAATCATAAAATAAACAATAAATATTATATATAAATCATATATTAAAGAACTAGAGCCGCTTTCCCACTTGTATCCTCCTCAATTTAAAGAAGCAATATAGAAACACTACTCTCCTTGGCTATACACTCTTTAGCGCAACACATAATCACCAAGCTAGATCAATGAACAAAAATGAATTGCAAAGCAAAATGGACAAAAAGACTAACTTGAGCACCCAAAAGAAACTATGATTAAATTTAAATACATCGCATAAACATAAGCTTGAGAAAGTAGAAAAATTCTACAATGAATATTGAAGAAGATAAGCCAAGGAACTAAATCCTATACCTTTTTTGCATTAGATGTTACTAGGACCATAAATTCTAATATTAGTTGCCATATATTCAAAAGTACATTTATACTATGCAATGTCTTATTAAACACATCAAATGAATTAAGCATTGGTGCTCATAATTGCTCGCCGAAATGGCTAGGGGTGCTATTATGTGAGTCTAGAAGAGTGAGCCAATGAGCCTAGAAGACTACACACCTATATTATAGGTGTTTATATTATAGAATCTTTTCATGATTATAGTATAATTATGTTATAGATATATGTATATTATAGGTGTTTACATTATAAACACCTTCAATGGTTGTAGGATATCTACTAATATACATGCTCAAGGCTTACATGCTCACATTTTCATGTTCACACACTAGCATCATTGTCCTCATTGCATTCTAGGTATCTCTCTTGATATCAATCCCCTAAGCAATGTTCATCATTGGGTGATTATATTTGTGTTTGTTTGCAAATTGACTTAGAAATGTATTCAAATTTTAATTGCATGGTATTTATGATTTGCTGCAATTATATATTGCTATTTGAGCTTTGAAGGACTATTTTTGAGTGTAGGTGAAGAAAGCTTTTCTTTGTCATATTTGAAGGAGCTAATTTTTGAGTTTTGGAAAACTAATTTTTACTATTAACCCCTAAATGTCCATGAGTCTTCTCTAGAATTGAAGATTTGGGGAAAATTGTCATAAAGTACTATTTGGAAGAATATTTTGGAATTTATATACAAATAAAAGTTGTAGATTTTGAGTTGTAGATTCCATCTATATAGTTAGATTCACCAATGCTATCACCAATATTTTTATATAAATTTTGAAAGAAAAATTTCAAGATTCCTTTCAAATTTGATTACAAGCAAAATATTATCATTTTTTGAGTAAAATTTTTTGGAATGCATTTGTAAAGAGGTTCTCTTGAAATGGTGATTTTATGAATTCTTTTTTATCTTTATATTTATGACCTCATTTTTGCAAATCCAATTTTGAACTAGAGTCAATGCAATTTTGGCTTGGTCAACCACTTGACATTCTTCTACATTTGTAATTTTAGAAAAAATATGTACTCTAGTAACATCAAATCCAACCATTAGATAAGACAACAATTTGATAAATTATCTCCACAAATTAAGATGACTTTCATCCAAACATAATGAGAAAGAACGAAGGATTTCAATTTGTTCATCGTTTAGAAATTGGACATTGGAGTGCTTAAGGGCTAAGCTTAAACTTTTTGGGTTGCTTTTAGTTTGACAATAAGACAAGGCTACCCCTAAAATTTAGTTTCTTCCTACTGATTAAAAGTGTAAACATCATGAAAATCAGCCGTAAAGCAATTCCAATTCCAAAAAAACTTGAAATTTATTTTCCAATTCCGGCTCCACATGGAAGTCCGCCCAAAGGGTATGCTTACCTCGCATGACCAATGTTGGAAATTAGAAACCGGGAGTAACCCTTTTCCCCACATGAAGCCACGTGGCAATTCCACGGCAATTTGAGTCGTGGCATGGGCCCCCCTAGATCCGGGTATGCATCCGGATATCACCTCCGTGATTGTTTTCTTCTGCTTTTTCTTATCTGTTTCTTTGTGGTAAGGTTTCAGAGGAGCTCCCACAGCTCCCTCTCCCTCTCTCTCCATTCTTCGAGCTCGCAATCCCAAGCTTCAGCTATGGCGCCCCTGGTGGACCAATCCCCCCCGCACGGCCTCCCTCACTTGCCCCTTCTTACGCACCGCGCTTGCTCGCAGCTTCAGGCCGCGGCGCACCACCAGTTACAGCGCGCAGAGTCTTGGGTGCATCACATGGCTACCCGCATTGCGTCCCCCCATCCCACATTGCGTCGTTTGTTGCAGCAGGTGGACGATTTCAAGGTGAGGATTCATTCGAATCGAGTTGGTTCGCCTTCTCTGTCCACGTCGTTGCGGAGTCGCCAGTTCGCGGCCATCATTCCCGGGGACTCGGTTGCAGAGCTCGTGATTACAAGCTCCGTGTTCAACTTCCTCAGCATTTACAACACTATCTTGATTGCGCGTTTGGTGTTGACGTGGTTCCCGAGCGCACCCGAGGTTATTGTGAATCCGCTGAGCACTATTTGTGACCCGTATTTGAATGTGTTCCGGGGGATTATTCCGCCGTTGGGAACCCTGGACCTGTCGCCCATTCTGGCCTTCACGGTGCTTAATGTGTTCACCAGTACCGCACAGGCGCTCCCCGCGGAGCTCGACTGCAAGCCCAGGGAGCAGCAGAAGAAGCTCGGGTGGCGCCAATTGGCGCAGCTCAAGAAAGGCTTCAAGGGTCCCGGCTTGAAGTGAGAGGAGAGCGCCGGTTAGGGCTAGTGTAGGATAGCGAATTTGGTTTGAAGAGCCTGGAGCACAAATTGTATCGACATTGAACACCTTATGTTTGCGCCAAATTTGAGATTGGTTTAGTAAGTAGAGCTGCAGGGTCCGCTTTTGTAACATTCTTTTTTACCGTTGTTTTCAGAGTTTCTTTTTTTGCTCTTGTCATTTGACAATAGCAATCTTCTCCTTTACGAAGGTGTCTTTGCCTCAAGAAATTCCATTTGATTTTTGTTTGGGAGGCTATCATTGCATGAACAATGTTGCGTAATATGTCTCTGACAGGAGGGAAGGTTGCACTGATACATGAGACTCTTCTCTTTCTAAGTCAGGGTTTGTTCTCTTTATTCGGATGGACTCGTCTGATGATGGCCTTTCTTTCAATTGAAATAATGTAGGGGTTTTGAAATTGGGACTGTTCGTGAGGATTGATGATCTGGTTATCATGCCTCTCAAAAAAATTAGGGTTAGACAATGGTTGTACAATATGTGCCTACGGTTTTCTTGCTTGTCAGTCTATTTTCTATTTTGAGTTTTTGCAGGTAATGCGAGGTGAGATTGAAGGACGAGTGTGCTAATGTAGGTCAAATTATGGTGATCATTGCTGTTTTTAGTAAACAGGATATTCTAAATAAGTGCTGTCTCTGAAGTTCAAGGTCTGGGTAAGGAATTGACATGCCTGACTAACAATGTACTGTGCAGCGTGAGATTTGTTTCTGAGTTGGATTAGTTGAGTGATCCTTGAGCAAGTACTAATCAATGGCAGGTATGAGATCCAGAAATATTATGGAGGAGATTTGATCTCAAATGTGGCTAAATTTAGCAAACATTCTAGCAAAGACTCTCGTGCCTGTAAAAAACTGTGAATATTAGAGTGCTAGAATTGAATTTTTAGCACATTTAGCACTGTTTTCAGTAGTTTGAGCTATTTATGAAAATCTTATTTGCAACCGCTGGTTGTGAGGAGTCGTTTATGCAAGGGATGGTTTTCAAATGCTCACTGGCCTCTGAATGACCTTTCTCTTTGTCCCATCTTCTCATTCATGCTGAATCACAATATGGAACAGGAACTCCTGGTTTGTTGCAAATTCATCTTGCAATCTCAATGTGCCTTGCCACAGAATAACAGTTGACACGAATGCTTCTCTTATTCAACTTAGTATGACCATCTTCCTCAATATTGCAGATCACCAAGAAATAGTAGCAAATTCCTCGAGTGCTTGAAGGGTTGCAACTAAAACATGAATTGGACGTCGTCAACAAATGCTCAATTCCATGAGTTGAGGACCCAAGGACATAAGACGTATACTGCACCGTACAATTCTGAAAATATAACCTGGTAATTGAAGGTTTAACTTTCTGAACTGTATGACATGATTCTTGAACTGGCCAGAGTCTCTGCGATGGTCACTTCCCAATTTGTAGGCCTAAAGCTAGTGTAGGCAATTGATGTGATCGACCACGTTGATATGTGTAGTGTTATAATTGAGTTTCGGAGTAGTTTAGGAGGCATCTGACTGTTCAACATTGAGTGTCTGCAATGTTGGAATGAGAGGACCAATATGAGAGGGTAAAAGTGTTGTGCACATGATTGAAATCCTATCCTTTCTTAATATTTAATTAGAGGCAAGTGAGTCTCCACGATTAGTATCGTGAAGGGTCTACAATCACAAAACATGAACATTAGCTTTTAACTTGAAAATAATCATCCACTCTAACTCCCATTCAACGACGTTGGAGGAGTCCTTCAAGAATGTGAGTGAGTCCCTTCACACTTCGTGAGTGTCAAATGAAATCCAGTATTTTTTTGGACTAGATTCAGCTTCTAAAATCACAACTGGCACACAAGTGCGAATGGACGCACAATGTGGGAAGTTTTGTCAAATGATGAGAACATCTTACAAGTACTAATGAAAAATCCGTCGTGGTGTGTGACTGTTTCTAGGCCGGTACTCCATTAAGCTTATGCCCTGATGAGAATACAACGGCGGCAATGAGAGTCGGTGGTGCACTAGCTATTTGCAGAAGGAGGAGTACATGGCCACAACTTTTTCTACTCGACCTCACACATCGATCATGTATTGAAATCAAAGTGAACAGGTGCTCTAGCTGGTGGGCTCCAGGAAAAGCTCCTGTGACCCTCAGCCTTCAAAGTTTCTGTGGCGACTGACTTTCAGGTGCACTTTCCATCTTTTCAGTTGTAAATAAATTTCAGGAATTCAGTATATAACTTACATGTCCGCTGCCCTGAGATGTGTTGCATGGGTTGAGCCACGTTGACATCGGCCTAACCTATGATGCTGTGCTAGTACTGAAATTTCCCCTTAGTGCCGCCCCTCGGCACTAAGTCCCCGGTAGAATCCGGCCTAACGCCGGGCAGGCCTTGCCTGCCCGGCCAAAAAATATAAAAGGAGCCCCCTGTATTGAACCGATTTTTCGGAATTTCTGCACTCCCTGAAGTAATTCGGGGCCTCTGATTGCAAATATGAGTTCAGAATTTCAAAAAAAAAATTTGTGTAAAAAATAAAAAATTTCAGTGTTTCCTACGGGCAGGGGCAGTTCAAAATTTCAGGCGTTAGGCCGGATTCTACCGGGGACTTAGTGCCGAGGAGTGCCGCCTGTACAGTACAGGACAGCGACGGAATTATAGGTGACAGTTTACCACATTGCGGCTTCGTAGCTGGACACCCCCCACCCCACCCCACCCCCAATACGTTATAATTTTACATGTGATCATGTATATGGGTGATTTTCTTGTGAAAGAGCCCGCCTTGTGCAACAAGCCTGCTACGATATTTTTGGGTTTTCCTGAGTCGGAGACGTTGCGAGGTGATGTACCCTACATTCTTTTTGGTAGGTTACTGTACTATATCGACTTGAGCGTGTTGCAAGGCAGCTGCCTTTCGTGGGTTGCAGAAAGAGCAGCAGAAAGAGCAGCATGTGAATGCCTTGTGTCACGTAAGTTGAGAATTTGTAAAATTGATAAAAATGTTCTTACCTATGAGATGCGCCCGAGCAAACGGTGGGGGGTGAGAGCAGCAACGGGTGGTGGGCACGAGTCTGTCAGCTGGCTAGGGCCCACAAGTTTTGCACTTCCAAAGCTGGCCCGAGTACCGTCCCTTTCCGCCGTCCCTGGCTCCAACCTCACTAGTAGTTTATAAAAGAGTCCCAGACTTCCGATTCTTCCGAGTCTGCCATTGCACTTTCGCACTTCTGTAACTTCAGGATCTCTTGCAACATTTCAGTTGCATTAGTTTCAGTAGATTCTGTTCAGTGCTGCGAAGGGGATACGGATCGCACGCTCATCTACCAAATCATCTTGTAGCTGTAGTGTGGGGACTGTTGGCAGGATTCTACGTTGTGGTGGCTTCCACCGACTTGCTGTTCAAGAGGAGCAGTACTGCAAGGTAAGCTTGTGTTTCATCAAGATACAGTACTTGAGATCCAAGTGTTTGAACTCCGTGCTAGTTTTGAGACTTTTCGGAAGTGCTTGTCACCCCTTTGCGGAATGTGTTCATCTTTTCTGTAGTGGTTGAATGCAGCCTGTTCTTGAATAGTTTATATATCGGGACTCTGGGAAACAATTTGCACAGCTATCAGAGTCTATTGGCAAGTATTTTATTAGTATTTCAAGGAATATTTAAGTTTCGAATTCTGTTTGTTGCTTTCTTCCAACTCAACATACTTCTGTCTGTATCTGTCTTCGTGTTTCAGTGTTATCAGAAATTCGCACTCTCCATTGCATTGCTCCAAGGTTTGTCTTCTGATACGATCTGTGTGGACAGTGTTCTTGCACGTCATCGCAGTCATGCCCACGATGGAGTTGCCCACGGGCTCCCATGGAGTTTCCAACGGCGAGATCAAGTCAGGGAAACAATCATTTGTCAATGGGGATTGGGAGCACACCACCGAGATCTTCGAGTACGCAAGTTCCGCCAACCCTGCGATGATTCCCATCCCCATCCACAAGCTAGACGCCAAAGAGCACGCAACAGGGCCGAGTCGAGTGACGTCCCTGGATATCAGCAAGGCTATCGGCATTGAACACTACCCTGCCACTTCTCCCAACCTTCTTGCCTCTTTTGTTCGAATCTGTGTTGGGGAGTCGGTTACTACGAACGCATGTGCTACCTCACAAGCTTTTTATGTTATTCACGGTCGAGGTCAGTCGCAGAATGAATCGGGAGTGGTGGAGTGGAGCACAGGGGACCTCTTTGTGTTCCCTTCCAGCTCCGAAGAGTCGCCGTGCACGCACTTCTGTGTGGACGATGAAGGAACTGGAGGCGCTGGGCTGTACTGGGTGTCCGATGCTCCCCTGCTATCGTATCTTGGCGTTGTGCCCAAAGTCCAAAAGTTCAAGCCTGCTTACTTCAGGTGAGGGCAAGCTCAGAGTATTTCAGGGTAGTGGAGTTATTCTTTGGGGATGCGTTTTTTAAAAGAAGTAGGGGTCGATCAAAAGTTTTGTGATGATCTTGATTGAATCTGCAGGTGCTGGAAAACCAGTTCTGGTCATTGGAGAATTAGGGTTGAATCTCGTATGAGTTGAAGGAGAAGTCCAATGTACGTCTGAGTGTTGATGAGAAGGGAGGTTTTGCGGATGTGAGATTGTACCTGAAATTTGATTGAGTGTCATGATTGTGCAGTCGAAAGGTGCTGCTTGACAACGTCGAGAGCGTTCGACATGAGCCTGGAGCGCAGCACCGCAATCGACTTGGGATCTTACTGGGCAACAAAGAAACGCCCGAAACCAAGACATTGACACATGTTTTATGGTCGTTGCTGAATGTTCTGCCTGCAGGTCAGTCTCCACGTAGCCTGTGCACATTTTCTTTCTATTTTCACTCATCCGCCTCCCTAAGGACTCTCTCTAAAATTGCACATTCCCTGTATATGTCAAATTGTAAGGAATTTGTGTATATCGAATCGAACAACTTCCATGGCAAATTGTGAACACATGTGAGTGCATTTAGAAGCCCGTATATCCCCCAAGGCAGCGAAATTCAGACAGGGCTGGGATCTGTCTCTGAATTAAGATCAATCCAGTATTAGAAGTAGAGCACACGAGCACTTGGAATTCTTTTACTTCTCAATTACGTGCTTTGTTTCTGTAAAGAACAGAAATAATAGTTTTGAATTTTGAGAAAAAAATTCATCCGGTAGGCTGGAGCTGTTTTGGATTCTCATTACTGACAACCTGGTGTGACGGGTCGAATTTGAATGATTCAGGAGAAGTGCAAAGACCACATCGTCACAACTCAGTTGCGTTGGATTTGGCTGTTCATGCTCCACCAGGAACGTATACACTGATGGGCCAAGAGCTTGACAGCCAAGGGTGGGTCAAGGATCCAATCAGGTACGATCTTAAACGGATCAAATTCCTCAGTAAGGTATTAAAGTGATAGCACATCATAACAAATTTTTGAGTTCATCTCCTCACATCCTCGGCCTATCTCCTATTCAGGGAGGATTAATCAAGGTTACCATGATCCTCTGACCTTTTTAACTTTAACGATGTCCTCTAACATGTTGAGTTTAACATTTGAAAGTAAAATCGAACGATTAATGAGTCATCACGGTCCTAAAATTGCAGTCTTTGATCGAGAATCAGTTTTTTCAGTGTATCTTTAGTGAGTGCAAGATCGAGAATGTTATGCTGTATTTTATATCTTCCTCATTCGTGGCACTGTGCAAACAGGGTTGACTGGACAACGGGGTCGATCTTCATAACACCGCCCGGCTGGTGGCACAGTCACCACAACGATTCCGGGGAGGAAGCCTGGGTGTTACCCATCCAAGATGCAGGTCTGTACACCCACCAGCGGACTCTGGACATTCGATTCTCTGACGATGAAGTGGCATCTGCAAACCAGAAGGAATAGTCCCAAATGAGACCAAGTGGGAACACACTGCAACCCAGGAACTTATGCTTTCCTTCTCTTGCAGGGATTCTGCAATTTCCAGCTTAGCTTGCTGGATTTGTAGTAGTCAGGATTTGCACATTAGTTAATTGGAATGGGCACATTGCCGCGTCTGTACATTTTCGAAACTGTGGTGCCTATTGTAGCGAAGAGGCGTTTAAGTGATGGATGCAGAAACGGTAGACCGTTAATACTTTGTCGATTCTTGACTCGAATGTAAGGAGGGAATACTTGAATAAATAATTTGGTGTGAGAAGACCAGGAAATTAACTACCTGATCGTATTTGTAACCTGGTTTTATGAAGCTATAGGGATGCATAATCCAGTGCGAGTGGCGGAAAGCATGACTCACTTCGCTAGTTGTCGATGGCATTGACCACATCTTTGAAATTATGGTCGACGGGAATAGTGATCAATAATCTCACACTTTGAAATTACATAAGAAATTCGTACACAGTGAGTAATTTGATCTCAACAGTTTTAGCTGTTCTACCCGAAGATCTCTGCACAGCTCTATACATCTCCCCCCAACCACACTCCCAACCCAGTGGATAAGAGCGCTTGAAGTGAAGCCATCACAGTACCTTACCAACATTACCAAACAGCGAGTGCATCGAAGTGAATCCACAAAGTGGCGCTGCTGGGACAAGTAACAAATCCCCTGGCCTCCTTCCTTTGCATAAATATGCGCTTCAAGCTCATGGTGTCAATCCTCTTCCACACCGCCGTTTCCCCACCGTCGTCCACGGGCATCCGGGAAGGAGCAAGCTTTCTATCCACCATATTGACCGTCCAGTCCTTAAGGAACACCGGCATAGTCCTCTCCAGAGCCTTCAATCAGATTGCGGTGCACCATGAAGCACTGCACATTTGATCGAGCTACACCTAGAGTGCAGTGTGAAGTAACCCCGGAAGTTACGAGAGCGATTCGAAGTAGTTCCAGTAAGAAGCAGTACTAAACAGCTGGTACTATATCATGGTAAGAGAATCCTCAAATGGTCATCGGAATTGCAACTGAAGTGGTATTGGAATTGTAGCAAAAGTGAGGGAGATTCATTTAACATCTTCGAAGCTAAACCGTTTTTTCCAATTGCTTTTCACAGTAAGTTAGTTGAAATATTAACGGTGTAGCTACTTCTGTCAGACACAATGCCGGTGGCACAACCCTGTAACGACGCCAAAGTGTCCTATGAATGCATTCTAAGAAACTGTAGAGACGAAGAGTGCTCCTATTCATCTAGGTACCTGAATTTTTTTGGCTAACTACCTTCGTGATAGGGTCGCGTTCTTGCAGGGATATGAAGAAGCACCCTTTTCAATTTCGATTGTTTAGGGTCTATCAGTTTCAAGGTCGGGTAATTCTGATCAGGCAGTGATCGATGGATGACGTCTTGGTCTAATGCTGTTAAGGAAGGTCCATTTCGAAACCAGGTTAGCATGATCTCTGAAAATTTACCCACGACATAAACCAGCATGATTCGCTTTTCGAGTTTTCTCACTGTCTGGCCTGCAATTTTTCAATATTCCGAGGCACGATGTTGCACAGCAGCGGCCATAGCCAGCTTAAACCTTCAGATTGCCTACAGATTTGACCAAAACGTTATCACCTCTCTCAATTGCACGACATTCTGCATGGAGTTTCACAAGTTGAGCACTCCCATTCAAATCCTTGAGCAATGTAAGATGTTAAATAGCGCAGTTTCAAGTGTCTGCACTATGTAACAGTATAACGAGATTGTTCCAACAACATCTGAGACTGTCGGGAATGGAATGCTATCATATCAGCACTGACACCACAAATTTCACTTCGATCCCAAAGAACAAACTTCCAACGTGAATTAGCAGAATCAGAGTTTAAACTTTATTGCAGGTTCATATTTACTATAGAATCATCTGATGAGGCGAAGCTACTATCCGCATCACGTAATCGTTATTATACTCCCAATCTGACCCGCTAAATTGGGATTACAGCACCGCAATCAACAAGCTGCTACAATGAAGGTCTGGAATCGATCGTTGTGCTCGCTCGCCTCTCAAGCGGGACACGAGCTGACAACGCGGGAGAGCGAATACGGAGGCTCATCCTTGGCCAGCCACTCAAACACATTGAACACATGCGTCTGGTACAGCAGGGACACCGTGACCGTGTTCACAAACCAGCCCGGGTTGGGGCCCGCATCGTCATGCGACAAATGCATTTTGCAAATGTGCTGAATACAATCCCCCACCACGGTGAACGTGTCGGTGGAGCCCTGGTTGAAGTTGCGGCTCTGGCTGCGGAGGTTCACGAACAGCACCGAGCCCCCGTACTTGTCGAAAAACTCCACGTTCACGTCTGCCTGTGTGCCTGCTCCTTCGATGTTCCCCGTGCTCGTGATTATCGTGTACGTGCACTGGTTGTACTGTCATTCATGGCCCCATTCCAAGGTCATCAGTAAACCACCGACTTGACACAATCCAACAAGGGAAAATTGTTCCTTCTACAGCAACAAAAGCTTGCTCTTTTAATGTAACAATGACGAGATCTTTTGCTGTAACAAAAACTTGCAAACAGGAATCTAGAGTAATCTCACTGTAGCACTCAGATTCAACCCCTCAACCTCAACATTGAAATTTTGCACGCATGATATCACACCATTCGCTTAGATAAGTATCCTAGTGCCTAACAGCTCTGCTATAGATTGGTTTTCCATAAACTCATTCCTTAAGGTTCAAATTGTAAATTGGGAGAGCTCTTATTTTGGAAGCAAGAGAAATCGAAGGAATCTTAAAAATTGTTTAATTTGAGAAAAAAAAATAGTACTTAGAATAGCATATTAAACTTCACCTTGATTGTATATCTAAATCATTTCAAATTTGAAAATGTATAGTTTCTAATACTCATTGAATGGATATAAAAAACTCCTTCATACATCAGAACACATTATAATATTCTCAGAATTGATGTTTCTACCAAATTCGTACCACATTTACTCAGTGTACGATTTTTGTCACTGTTGATCAAACTTGGAAAACCCAAAACAAGAAAAAACCATGCGCTAGACCTACCTGCATGGCACTCACCATGGTGGTATGCGCCATAGTGCTGTTGTCTTCCGATGGAGGAGGCTGGATGGATTCACCTCCAGATTCAGGAGCAGGCACCGGACTCATCACCGGAGCACTATAAGGCGCCCCAACAGGAACATATCCACCACCACCACCACCACCGTAAGGAACTCCGGCACTACGAGGTGGTGCCCCCGGGGCCAATGCACCAGGATCGGTACTACATTGCCCTGGCGCCGAGTCCGTGTGCACCAACAACTGATTACTGTCAGTTCCATCGATACTAGACAGCCTCCTTGAGTGCTTGCCATTGAGAGCCGTTCTGTCTTCGTCTGGAGGTGGTGGTGGCGACTGGTGCAGCCTTGATGGGTGGGGTGAGGGAGGAGTCACAGATGGCGGAGGGGCGGAGTCGTCATCCGTGACTGGAGGAGGAGGTGGAGGAGACGGAGGATGACGAACGTAATGGTGCGCTGGAGGTGGCCATGTGATTCGAAGCGGCGGTGGGGGCGGATGCTTCCACCATGGCACTGATGGTGGTGGAGGGGAGTCCACTGAGTAGGATTCCGTTGCCTTAATGAACCTGCAGAACCGGTTACTAATCAGCCATTATGTTTTTACAAATGATCAGCTTGCCATCAAAACTTTACACGAATTGTCAGAACCGGTTGCAAATCAGTCATCGTGTTTTTACAAATTATCATTTCACTATGAAAACTTTAGGCAAACTTTCAGAACCGGTCACAAATCAGCCATTGTATTTTTGCGAATTCTCAATTCACCATCAAAATTTTAGGAAAATTGTCAAGCTACACTTTATAAAATTTGAAGTACAAATACAAAGAATAACTGAATCATGTTAACGAAGAACTGATTAACAATAAAGAACTTAAAGATTCTGACTGGTTTGGCTCAGAGTCTCCCCGGATACTGACCTCGAGCCTGCCACAGAGCCACACATGAGAGCTAACACAACCGATGCCACGAACAGCTTTCTAGGTTCATTGCTTGAGAAGGAACTCATGTTTGCAGACCTCGGATGTGGCCTCTACCTACTGTAGGGCTTGGCAGACAATTCTAAGAAATGAAGGGAAATGTGGAGGGAAGTAATTGAAGGATTCATGCACTGGCATGGAGGAGTGAGCTAGCGCTGTGGGAGTGAGGGATGAAGATGGAGGTGAACATACCTGATGAGAAGCTTTAAATAACAAGGGCACTGGTTGAAAGGGATTGAATCGGAAAGAATCCCAAGACTGCCGTTGTGTGCAATGGAACGTCCTTCATCTCCGCAGGTACGAGGGACACGGATTCTGGATCGCCATTATTCTCGGTTATCTGAAGGTAGGAGCTAGGACAAGAGTCAGTACACTCCTAAGGACCCCTAAGGACCGAGATTTCATGGTTTTAAAATGATAGACTTGATCGATCTTGCACACTTGCCAACCTATCTTTGAATGAAGCACACCTGCCACACATTGAAACTATGTTAAAGTGAAAAAAATGGGAACCCAGGTGGTAAGAATAAAGAGGATGAGCAGTGTACAGTACATGGTACCATGACACTATAACGCCTCAATGATATAGTATGTAAGCTCGGCAGATTACCGAGCTCCAGATTCCAGAACCAACCTCCTCGTGTCCACAATCTCCAATCCTTACATCCAAATTCTGACTGCCCGCTATCGTTACACACACCATTCATCATAACCATACTCTCACAGCAATTCCACACGCAGCAAAGAATGTACAGACACATCCCAATCATTCAAACATGAGGGCATTTCCGAAGTACCATTGTAGCACTTATAACCTCCGAAATGGAACCGTAAAAGTACAATTGGGTGTAGTTAATTATATATCCCACAGAACTCGACCCTCTGATATTGACCTTTCCAGGAGTGACACTGACATACTCGGATACTCCTATTCCTGGAACCCCAGCAGGTTAACCAAACGCAGTGACTGTCCGCTAATGTTTACGCAGCTACTCACAGGCTCATTACAGAGATATTCTCACAGCAATTTATTCCACACGCCGCAAAGAATGTACATAAATGTTCAAATCGTCTTATGCTACAAAATTGATGACCTTCCAAAGTACGTCGTCATGATGTCAGTTTTAGCATACATAACCTCCGAAATGAAACTGTAAAAGTACAACTGGAAGTAATTAATTATCTCGTTGATCTGTAATAAACTGGACAGTCACTAAGATATATCTTTCAAGCAGAGAGATCTTACTTATACCTTCTCGAACCTGATCGTAAGAGATCAACAGCTGCTTGTGAAAAACGTACCACCCGGTTTGCACTTGGGGACCCCGATACCTACGTAGAGAACTGACCACCCAAAATTTTGTTTCCAGAGTTCACTTTGCGACCTTAATCCGTAGCTGGACCACTGATGTCAAAGAGACACGATACGAGAATATGTGAAAAAATAAAGGTTTTCAGCACCTCAACACAAAGATTAAGCTGATGCCAGGGATTCTGAACTGAAAAACAACGGCAACAGAGTCAGAATATCCGAAACAGACCACCAAGTTGCCACCAGGTCATTAGAATCTCCTCAGAACATCAGCTAAACTTTCTGCCAAACCGGTTCTGTAAAGGTATAACATGGCATTCGATTCACAAACAACTCTGGAGAAAATTCAATTACCGAGGACGTCAATGAATACACGAAAAAAGCAGTCAATTCTTTAAAATTTCTGAGATAGAACTCTTGCAAGACATGAGATAACAGCGACACTAAACCAATGAAATTTCTCTAAACATTTGCAGACTTTCAGATGGCATCCAGCAAGGCAAATGTTCTTCATTACAAGCACCACTCACACTTCCCGACCATTCCCAACGAACAGACAAGTAATCGGTCGAAACAACGCACACAAGACAAGCCAGCACGATCCATGCCAGCACGATCCATGCCAGCATCAATAGAACCAAACATCAAAAAATAAACGAAAGACTTAGTACTGGATGCGACAGGTCCAATTTGCAATGTGATATATATTAAAATTCCAAACAATGTTTGGCAAAGACATCAGTTTAAATTGCTTCAACCCGGTCAGTGGCACTAACCTTGCGAGTTACTAAAAACTTCGCAAATCCTCATTCAGCAAACTTGTACTCTTCTGGAATTCACAGATCTGAGTATGTGCTAGAAAAGATAAGAGAGTGACCAAATCTGGTCAAGATAATCGGCGGAACAAATAATCTATCTTATAACATCGAGAGTTGTAAAGAAAGTTGCCATCCCAGAGACCGTATCTACGATGATGAGTAGGCCATGACAATCACTGGGCGATGCAGGAATAAGCGTCACATCGAACAGCGATGCGTGCAGAAACGCACCATCGATAGAAAGAGTCGATGCTGAAGAAGATCGTCAAGCGTATCCACAACCCATCCGACTACAAACCCCAGCATTTGGAGGAATGCAAGCGTCTCATCACGCACAAATCTGCGTAAAGTCACGGCCCCACTGGCAGGATGCGTGTGGTTTCTATTTCTTGTTCTCCACAGCTCCAAATCCATGTTTGCTAAACTAGTCTCTTTCGGAGCGATTATGCCAGTAGATCCTGTATGCACAACCACACGACATGGTCATGTTCAATTCGAGCTTTCGATCTGAAAAATCCCTGCATGATTTCATCTAGAGGAAACTCCATTCAATTCAATTGTGAGTAAGAATGCTGCTCAGGAGACACCACCTTTTGAAATATACACCGCAGCACTCTACCCCAATTGTGAGACAATATACCACACAGAATGAAACCCCAACTCAATTATCAAACCCTAATCAGGTGAAGACCAAGCGACTATCGTGAAGCAAGGGCTTGGAAAAGGGGGTCATTACCTTGCACGCAAACGCAATGGACGCAGTTAATGCGACGCCTGGGAATCCACGGTAGGGCGTGGCAGCGACGACTGCGCCCGCCGCGAAGAAGATGATTTCGACGGCGACGCAGAGCAAGCAGTTTGGAAGGCCGCGATATGCTCCTTGCACTTCTCCCCGTCACCCTTATGCTCCTCCAAACACTTCTTCAACGCCGCAACATCGCATGGAGTCATGTCGCCGCTACAACCCGTAATCTTTGCTCTCTATACCCCAACCTCACTTCAAAAGAAAAACCCGAACACAGATTACACTTGATGATTCATTCTTCGCAATTCAGGCATATCACTCTAACAACAATCCCTAATCCGGCAAGCTCAGACGAAGCTTCGCAAATGACTCCAATGCTCCGAGTGTCTCCACCCGCTCAGCGCACAACACGAGCATCATCTCAACACGAGTAGGTAAGACGTCACGCAGCTCTTGTCCTTCGCAAAGCGCAAGAAAAGGCACACAGAAAACAAATGAAGCAACAAATTATTGGAACTAGGGTAGGTCACGACGTTGGAAATGGGAGCTTTATCTTAACAAGGAAACTGTCAAGTTACTCCGCTTGAATCTCGACATGCCGTTTCGCTGTCCACCTCGTTTGCGTGTAAACGAAGAAAACGCTGTAGCAACCAACCTATACTTCCGGGAACTACACCAGCAATCAAACTGACAGTCGTCGGTGGGACCGTCATGCAAGATATTGAGCTGCTAAGAATAGAGTGCCAAAGGTCCTGTGGGCCAGATCGCAGCGGGCCTATTGGTCCCGTTGCATATGAGGGCATGGCAGGTGGAGCACTCCGCAGTGATGGCCATGTGTTGCAACGTGATACAGCCAACTGCCTGTCACTTACCCTGCAAGCTCTTCGTCTTCTCCTTTTGGTTGCGAGATAGCTTTCTCTTAGTGCGACTTCCATGAGCGAGTGTTTGTGCATAAGGGAAGAGTAGATTCTCATTTGCTCCCTCTGTATAAACCTCTTTTTGGCTTCTGATTGAGCTTGAATTCGAATCCAGAGTCTCCTTGAGAGTTTTTTCGTTGAAGTGTAATTCTTTGCAATTTCGAGTGACCATGGGTAGGCTCCCAACATTTGCTGTCATGGACGTTGCTGTTGAAGCTTCTTTGGTTATAACGTGTAGACTTTAGCCATTCTTGATGATTTTTGGTGTTAGGTTTTGAAATCTGGTTTTAAGAATTGAAAGATCTTTCGTGTGTGTTGGTGTTTCGAAAGACGGTTTGAATTCGTTCTGCGCTAGTGATGTCCGTGAGCTGATTTTGTGCATGTTGGTTTATGGAATGGGTCGAAATGTTGCGACATCAGATCCAGCGCAGGGTGAGACTGGAGGAGGCAAGTCGTTATCCTCGAAACTGAAGTCGAAAGTGCCGCATTCACGAGTGAAGGACAAGGTAATAAGCCTAAAGAACCGTCTACCAGGCATGAAGAAGCACAGCGGGGAGGAAGATGTGCACGAAGACAGCTCCGAGTACGACGAGACTTCTCCCAGGGTTAGTTAGCCCCACTCGCAACCCTTTTTTCATTTTCACGCCCATGTGAGCCCCGAATCTTGGTATCTTCGCAGATGAAAATTTGTTATAACTAAAACATTTTGTTGTATATGGAGAGATCGGCGGAAGATGAAACAGAAATTTCCCGCAGTTGCAATCTTATGTTTCTTACTAAACGTGATCCTTCTTCTTGTTTCTCGTGAGTTCTAAGATTGTCTGTCTGTGCGCAGTTGGAATCCTATAGTTGTTCTCTAGTTGTTAGCTTCTTTCACGAATTTCTAGCATCCTCTTCTACCACCAATTTCCTCTTCGCTCTGTAATATAAAGAAAGTATAGAGGTCGACCACCATTGACAGAGCATATCGGTGATGGCAGGGTCCCGGTCCCGAGACGGGCGATAACGTCGCGGACTCTACGCCATTCACCCCCGGGAAAGCCACGACTGACTCAAGCTCTCCGAGGTTTTCTCCGCGTGAGTCGCACTTTCCAGACTACGACTCCAGGCCTGCTCAGACAGGATACGATTCCCAGAACAAGAATTACGTTGCCGCCGCACCCCCAACGCGTCCGGCGCCAATGGCCAACGACTCGCCGCGCTCGCACTTGGCCCCTGCATTGGAGGAAAAGTTTCAACACCTTGACGTTGGACAGAATCCAACAGCTACGCATGTTGATGCAGATCCAACACCAACCGATCGTGGTGTTCAGCCTGAGCAACAATTCTCCTCTCCCTCCACAACCGAGGTACTTCGCAGACCCTATTTCGGGTTACAGTTGTGCAAGGGGCAGTTTTTCTTCTCTGTGAGAGTGTTCTCCCCGTTTTGAAGAGGATTCCAACACACTCAAATTTGTATTTTTTGGTTACTGTATGGCCAAGGTATAAATTGTTGAACATTAAAGTAGTAGGTTCCTTACCTTGCATCAAATTCATTTGTGTTATTTTCAGTCAAATCAAAGCATTGGATGTGTGGAACGACTTGTATAGGTCAGAAATTGTAAACGTCAGTGAGAAGTTCATTTGTTTTTGTTTTGATTGCGAAAAAAACATTCTAGCTTTGTTTTCAAGCTCTATGTATGGATTCAATGCTAGATTATATTGGAGATTTATATTTTGTAGAGATCCTAGGAGTCTCATAAGTGAGGATGCACGCCATTGAATTATCAAATATACTTCGAAGTGGTGAAAGTGAAATAATGAGGTCGAATCATGGATGATGCCTACAGGATAACTGAAGTTTGGAAACTTTGTTCTGAAATTTTGTAATCGATTGCACAGAGTGTTCAGAAGGAGTCCAGCGATGTTCCTCGGAAATCCTTCAGATCGAAGACCATGCCTGCAACGACCACCAACAAGGGCATGTTGGAGAAGGTGAAGGACAGTGTTGTTGGTGCGACTGCAGTCCTCGGAGACAAAGTGGGCTACTACAACGACCACAATCCTGCTGATCCCAATGCTCCATCCATGCTATCCAAGGCAAAATCAACTCTAGGAGTGGATAAGCCCAGGTACGACAGTCCAATTCTGAATCGGTAAACATGGAGGCCAATGTTAAAACAGTGCTGTAAGAAATATGCACATTATACCATCATTGAAACTTTCTTTTTGAACAAGAATCGGTGTTTACACTAGTGTTGTTTTCGTGATCAATGTCAAACCAATTGAGGCTATGATCGATCCCTATGATAGTCTCGGTGTTGTCCACTGTCTTCAGAAAGTGCATAGTAATTTGAGAATGTGTCAAATTTATATATCTTGAGATAGGGATTTCAGTGTCGATTTCTGCATTCTTTTAATACCGTCTTTGTGTCAACGTGGAATCAATGTTAGTAGTAACATTGAAGTTCACATTTGTTAGATCAATATCATTGTTTCCTTATTGATTGGAGAGGCTTGGACGTTCGTGATGGGCAGGGATCCTAACGCGCCTCCGCTGACGGAGAGGGCGAAGACCTACATGAACGTGGCAACCCAGAAGACGCGAGAGTACAGCGCCACGGCTGCCGATCATGCGGCGTGGACGAAAGACCGTGTGGCTGCGCATTCGACGCCCACACACCATGACAAAGCACTCTCGGAGCAGGTGACGCAGAGCTTGAGCAGTTTACCGGGCGCCATCAAGGAGAAAATGTTTGGCCCTGCGTCCCCATCCTCAGGGACTCCCAACAGTCCCGGGATTGTGGATCGGGTTTCAGGGGCTGTGAGCTCGCTGTTCACCGCCTCGCCGAAAGACACGGGTGCTCATATGCAGCATACTTTTCCTGCTCATGATGCTCATGATGCTGTTGCTGCTTCTGGTCCTCCTTCAGCTCCTGCAGGTATGATGCCTTCCGGAATGCCATGATCGTATATTTTCATTCCATTGAACTAGTCTTTCATAACATACTTGAGGAAGGGGTCGCAGTTACCATCCCGTTCAAAGAGTCTATGCATTTTTGGCTCCTACAAATTCTTTTGTATTCTCTCATTGCTATTTGATCGTTCCTCCACTATTCTTTGCATCATTTTTATGAGCCTACATTAGTCTACTCGTGATTGCTTCCCACAAGGATGGTTTCCTGATTGGCAAAAGGAGATGATAAAACGATTTCTTATTTGTAGAGTTTCTCGTTTGCAAAATACACAACATTCTTGAACTTCACAATTACGACCCCCTACAAAGTATTTTCCCGGGTCTAAGGATACTTTTTTTGCTCCTGTTGTCTCTTTAATTTGATGTAATTTGATATATTAGATTTATTTGTAACCTAGTTACGTGATTGTCAGTCCTTGCAAGATTGAGTAAAAGCGTCTTGAAGTAGGTATGACAAATTCTCCTACTTTCTTTCCTAGCCATTTGATTGCTATACCACCCTCTTCATTATTCTCTCTATGGCCTTACGTAGTTTCTTCCCAGAGGAATGGTCTTCCACCGGGCTCAAGGCTGTCACGAGGATTGTGATTTTTTTTGTTCTGACCGTTATTTTTCTTGTGCAGATCGTAGCAGCGTTCCAGAGAGGATGGCAGCCACGTCGACACCAGATAATCCAATGGTGAACAACTAAAAACTACTTTGTAGTGTGAAGGATGAATTAACGACCGAGGCATACCTGGGAATTGTATAGAGTAGATAGAAGTACAAGGTTAATGTGCATTGAGGTAATATAAGTATGCCGTCCGAAGCTTTGTTATGTCACAGCTATCTCACTGGTACACGATGAAGTGACGGATAATCAGACACATAGAAATCTTAGATTGAAGCAAGTAGAAGATATTTTCATGGTTAATCTAGCGCAGATATCTGTGTCATTGTAATAAGAAATTATGATGGATGGATGGATTAAAATATGAGTGCTGTTTGCGCCGTGGATGGTCACAGATGTTTGCCATGAATGGTTCATCTTGTTGTGATGGTGATTGGTAGAAGACAACGAAGCTGTTGGACAATGTGGCCAGTATCTAACCAAAAGCTTGTCTGAAGGTTTATATGAAAAGTTAATAAAGTTCCACGAAAATAATTACAGTGAGTATGTTAACAGCAATTGGGAAGCTCAAAATTGGAAGAGTTGCAATAATGAAGAGGAACATGCGGTTCATTTCCATCAGAAACTCTTCACGAACTTGAACAGCTTGTTTGCAAGTGGTGTAAGGAGGACTGGGCTGCAAGTGCATGAATGTATTGTAGTTCAAAATGTAAATTATAGTTGTCTGCAAACCTCTCTTTGTAATTGTATCACGAATGCACATAATGATAAAATTTAAACTTTGAAAAAATTTAACTTGGAAATGCCGAAGTCTATGACTATGTGGTAAAGCATTAAAGTCCTCTACCATGGATGCTTCATTTTGCTAAAAAAAAATGAATGGAATTTTTATTTTTTTGAGGCTTAAGAATTCAGATTTTTTGTGAAAATGTGAATTCCCTATGAATTTTTGAATAAAAAATGAAAAAAAATTCATATAAAAAACAACATGTGCTTAAAATTTTTAAAATTTTCCCATAGGTGGTACATTATAGTGTAGAGCATCATGGTTCAAAAAATTTACCACATTCTAAAATTAGAAAATTAACACTACCTGATTATAGCCCAAAGTTCAAATTCCAACAAAATATTGAGTTTTAGGAATTTTCTAAAATTTCAAATTGGAATGGAAATAAGCTTCATTTCAATAGTTGATCTTAATTTCAAAAAAGATGATTTTTTGGCTTAACTTCTAAAAATCCAAAGTCTTAGCTAGAATTAACAACTTTTATCCAAGCAAAAATGAGATAGAAACAAGAATATGAATATTTTCATTGTCAAGAAAAACTGACATAGTTGATCTTAATTTTAAAAAAGATTATTTTTTGGCTTAACTTCTAAAAATCCAAAGTCTTATCTGGAATTAACAACTTTTATCCAAGCAAGAATGAGATAGAAACAAGAATATGAATATTTTCATTGTTAAAAAAAAGTGATAGTAGGCTACCACCAAAGTTTTCAAAGTAGGGTGATTTAAAGAGCTCATAAGCAGCCTTTAAAACGAGCTGTCATTTTTCCAAGTTCCCCCTTCCAAGATGTCAGAAGAAAAACAAAAGGATCATTTTCCCCAAGTTCCCCCTTTCAAGATGTCAGAAGAAAAACAGAAGGATGTTGAATGGTACTATAAATATCTTGAGGATGTTGAATGATACTGTAAATATCTCTAAAAACATGCAAGCTTGTAAACGAATAGAAAATTAAAAGATATGTTAGAGACTAAAAGCCTGACGTTTTGTAAGCTTTAAAGTTTTGCACATGTGCCAAAAATAGCATTTTGTCAAGCAGTCAATTAATCTCTCTTTACGAGGTACTTCATTCAATCCTGTACTCACCCATAATGCAATTGATGTCACCAAAAGTCACCTTTTTTTCATCATGGACAATTTTCAAAATCTGTTAAAGCCATTTTGGGGCTTTTTTTTAGGTGGCGGTTTAAGGCACAACGCGATATTGGGTGTACCCACACCTACATACCATCCCAAAAAGTCCAAAAATATTTGGATGAAAAACAGTTGTTTTCCTTCATTTTCGTTGAAAGGACTTTTTTTCGTCCTTGCCGGCAACACAATCATTTGTTTTCCATGTGCCTTTTCTTGCGTTTTGCAAAGGACAAGAACTGCGTGTTGAGATGATTCTTGTGTTGAGATGCACTCAAAATTGGTGTCAATCGACACGGGAATCATCTGCAAAGCTTTGTATGAGCTTACTAGATTAGGGACTTTTGTTTGAGCAAGTTTTGCGGCATCAACTTTGTCGGATCTGTCTGAAGTGCGGTTGGAGTATAGAGAGTACAGATTACGCATTGTAGCAGCGATGATGACTCCATGCGATGTTGCGGCGTTGAAGAAGTGTTTGGAGGAGCATGAGGGCGACGGGGAGAAGTGCAAGGAGCATTTCACAACCTTCCAAACTGCTTGCTCTGCGTCGTCATTAAAATCATCTTCTTCTTCGTCGCGGCGGGCACAGTAGTCCCTACCATACCCTGCAGTGTCTGCTTCACAACAGCTGCATCTTGGTCTTCACCTGATTAGGGTTTGATAATTGAATTGGGATTTCATTTTGTCTGGTAGTGTCTCACAATTGGGGTAGAGTCCTGCTCAGGGAACACCCATTGCTTGTTTCACGGAGAGAATGATATATTTCAGGAGGTAGTGTCTCCTGAGCTGACTCCGTTCTCCAACTTCGGCAAAATTGTGCATATCGGTAGTGCATATGGTAGGACCCCGTATGGTAGGAGCCATATTTCAAGGCTCCTGTAGAACTGGATCGTCCACGGCGAAATTGTTCTAGGGTTTCAGAATTGCAATTGAAAGAAAAGAAAGGAATTGCATCATGAAGAGGAGACCGGGGATTTCGGGGTTGCAAGGGGCAGCTGCCGTGCGCGATTAGTACCGATCGCTGGGGGACAATGTCGCCAAGTTGCGGCTAGACCTGATGAAGGAGCAGTTGGAGACCTTCCGGCACCAGCTCGAAGAATTCGCATCCAAGCACAAGAATGACATCACGAAGAACCCGGCGTTCCGTGCGCAGTTCCATACCATGTGCGCCAAGTGCGGCGTCGATCCTCTGGCCTCCAACAAAGGATTCTGGGTTGAGCTTTTAGGAATCGGTGACTTCTACTACGAACTGGGAGTCCAGATTGTCGATATCTGTCTCTATACCAGGTACGTGTTCCATCTCTCATCGGGATTGGATCGCCTCAATTGTAGTAGACGATAATTGTGGCATATTTAGGATTGACTTTGGGGGGGAGATGCATGGAGGTTGTGGAGAAGTTTTATCACTTTGTATCAACTTCGTATGCAATTTAAAGTTGTGAGTTGTAGGATCACTTGAAGTGGTAGTTTAAGGGACGGCATACCGTTTCAGTGTTCTCAACCTTATCTTGGGTCGATTGTTGCTGAGTGCTTTTGGATGCATTTTGTTGTCTTCCAGGCCTCAAAACGGTGGCCTCCTCGACCTTGAGGAGCTTCGTGGCTTGCTTGCCAAAAGACGTCGGGTCGTGTCGATTACGGAGGACGATTGCTTGCGTGCGATCGGGAAGTTGAAGAAGCTGGGCGACGGGTACGAAGTGTTTAGCGTGGGACGTCGGAAGCTGGTGCACTCCGTGCCCATGGAACTGAACAGAGACCACAACCTGATTCTGGAGATCGCGCAACCGCGTGGTAATGTGAGCATGGAGGAGGTGGAGAGCGAGCTTTCTTGGAGAAGCGGACGTGTTGTGGATGCTTTGGAAAACCTTCTCAAAGAAGGCTTGGCTATGGTGGATGATGGGGATCCCAATGGTAAGCACCGCTATTGATTCCCTTGTGTTGGGCCCTCTGGTGCTGTCTACTCGGAAGTGGAATTGGATGGGAACCTGTAGAATCGATCCTCAAACGCAGACTCCTGTGGTAACCAGAGTGGTGCCACTCATGGTTTTTAAGGGTTTAGGTTTTACCTCTCCAAACATGCCACCAATTGAAAGCAGGTGAGGGTAATGTGTACATTAAGGATTGTCAGAGTGTGCTCTGAGAGAGGACGTGATTTGGGCAATGCAATTTCGTGTTCCTACGAGAGGCCTTGTACAGTATTTGGAGGAGGGATTCTGGGACTCAGAATTGTGCAGGGCAGGATTGGAAAACAATGGAATCTTATTGATGAAGTCTTGAACCGTGGCACCCCCGAATTATCCCATCTTGACATCTTTATATGAGAGTTTTTTAATATTTTGGGGGTTCGTTATCGTTGCGGTTATGTTCTGTGCAACTCTTCCAGATGGAACTCCAGCTTTTCCAGGTTTCCTAGAGCTGAAAAATTACAGGGTTCTCTGCTCATTGGCATTATTTTCGGAATTGGAGATTCAAAGCATTTCTACGTGAGGCTAACCTACGTGAGGCTAAAAGACCGGTGAGTTGGTTAGAGGTTGTTTAGAGGATGGATTGGTTGTTTATTTCACCAATGCAATCTATCCTACTAACCCCTTTACGAGGTTGGCCTCAGAATACAGGCGCCTTTTGGGCCGTATTCTGAGACCGCTTTGTGTACAGAGCACTATTTCAGGCTCGAGGAAGCAGCTTTTGGAGCCCGGATTTTTTTTGCTTGTGTTCCCTATCGAGGCTAGTGTGCAAAGGCATATTCTTCCCAGTCAGCAAACATTTCCGAACAATGAAAGACTTGAACTAGCGTCTTTATCGAGGGAAGCTCGAGTAACGTAGTGCAAGCAATCATACCCCTTTGCTGACAATTTTCTGATTTCGTAGCAGCAGTAATATGCTCTCAAAATTGAAGAAAGAAACAATTATTGGGGTGGAATGTAATCGTGTACTAAAGCTCAGACAGTTTATCTTCTGTGGAATCATGTGAGGATCAGATTTCAGAATAAGTTTTCACTACCACAACACAATCCAACTCATTTTCTATGATCAACAAAAACAAGTCCTACAAACAAACTCTGTGATCCACACCTCTTGTGTCTGCGCTTCAAAGAAGAACAATTTGAGCAATTCAGAAAGTTTTTACAAGGAGTTTTTACAAAGGAGTTCTTACAAAGGGTCAGCACGCCCTACAAGGAGTTCAAATTCAACTGTCAATTAAGAAGGGTGTCTATTGAGGACCAATGCCAAAGAATACGGTAACATTTTAAACCCGAAGCTTCCTAAACGGGCAATGGTTCATAGTTTTCTAAATGACCAATTCAACAGATTTTGTTGTGTAAAATTTATATCCTAGATGATGCTAAACCTTTGTATCCGTGAAGAGAATTGCATCAATTGGTCAAAATCGGACAACAAAAAGTCTACATATGATCGATACAAAAATGCTAAGAAAACTTGAGGTCCTGTAGGGAATGAGAAGAGCAAAGTACGGCTCACAAAGCAGTTTCATTACCTCATCATAGATTTTTAGGGCTCAGTGAATCTTGAAGGTCGACCATAAATTTGCAAAGTTCGTAAACAGGGTCAGTTGAGAGTAACTAGGTCTCCTACAGAGACTAATAACTCTCCCCTTTGTTTTCCTTGCTTTTAAGCCACAATCATAAGCCTAAGAAGCGGCCAATATTAAATTCCCTATAGGCATTCGCGTATTCCACGTTCACTTCACACCTTGTAACAAATCATAATACAAAAGATAGCCATAAATAATAAAAATGTAAAAATGTAGACTTTTGAAGTTTCTCAGGAGGTCTTCATGATCGTTGCGGTCTAGAACGAGCCAGTGAGACTGGTTGAGAGTCTGGAATGCTAGTTTGTATTCGAGCCAACTGTTGAGCTTGACCATGATTGTTGAAGTTAGTTTCTTCCAGATCGAGATTCTGACTTATTGCATGCATATCTGATACATAAACATGTCAATGATCAGGGAGCATAGAGTTTCCTTCAATGGAGTAAAATGAATGGGTAGGTTTCATAATTGCAGAAGCAAACTCGTCGTAGATGATGTCTCTAGATATGAGAATTCAATGCTTACTCAAGTCCCAGGGTTGCTACCATGTGAGCGGGGAGCAACGAGCGTTGAGCGTTGAGCATTGAGTGTTGAGCATTGAGCATTGAAATTTTTTCTTAAACATGTAAAATTTTTCGAAGTTTTCACCATAATATGCCTATGTCAATGGTTTTGAATAAAAATATATGGCTATAGAAGTGCCTAATGAGGATGAATGGAAAATTGGTAATGAATGGAGATGAATGAAGATGAATGGAAAATTGGTGATGAATGGAGATGGATGAAGATGGATGAAGATGAATGGAGATGGATGAAGATGAATGGAGATGGATGAAGATGAATGGAGATGGATGGAGATGAATGGGGATGAACGGAGATGAACGGAGTTGGATGAAATTTTTATCTTTGGATTTTTTGGATGAAATATATGTGTTGTTCATCGCATTGGATGAAAAAAGGTTTGAAAGATTGATGGATGAGATTATAAAATAGCTCTTTAGGCTAAAGGACAATTATAAAGTATTCAAGATCTAAAGTTTTGGATGATTTTTTGGAAACTAGAGATCTACGTTTATATAATGTTATAATATTATTTCAAGGGAAGTACCATTTCTAATCAAAATTTATAATTACTTTTAAGCATTATAATTGAGATTCACCAAATTTATTTCTATGCTAATTCCAACATTTATTACATTATATAATACCAACATTTGTTTACTACTAATTTTATTTTAAATAAAACCAAATTTAAAAAAAGTAGAATGTTGCTAATTGCAAGAAATAGTTTTATCATTAGGGGAGATTTGACTTCTCTAGGAGACTGTGAGTTTTTGGTAGTTGGAGAACTCACTGCAGCACTGTAGTGCTATTTTGGCAGTAGTGCTGATGTAGTCAAGGGACGACCATGTCATTAAATTTTTATTCCCTTCCTTATTTAAATATTTCAGAGGCAATTTTTTTAATTTTTTTTAATTTTTTAATTCTGGGTCAGACGGCAACCTTGCTATTGTGTGAACAGAATCAGGAACAAGCTGAAACAGTCTCTTAGAGAGGCCAATTCTCTTCTAATACTACAAACACTTCTAATAATTTACATCTAAAATGAAAAAGTCTTTTAAAATGGGTGACTCTCTTTTAGAACAAAGATGACGTTTATCACCACAGTTAGGATCACAAGAATGCAAAATAACTCGAGAATATGATAAGATGGAAGAATGTAGTGGCCCTTTTAGTCTCACTACATTATATTAGAAAACCAAGTAACAACAATAGTGTTTAGAACAAGATTAATTTGACCCAATACCACATATGGGAGAAGAATGATCACTGCCTTCACTACTATCACTGCATATAAGTCATGGTGTCTCAACCTTAGCCTCAAGGTCTAAATACTTTCTGACATCAACATTGTATGAAGGATGTTTGGCAATACAAATGGGTGATGGAGCCTCTGCCATAGCTGTCACTAGAGTCTTGATGTAACACGGCAAACTCTTGGTACTAGGAGAAGGTGAGAGCAAAGATGCCGGAGAGGATTGCCTCTACAAAATGCAATGAAAAAACAATTAGAAGGTTCAAGAAAATTTTGAGATATCAAACAATAGAAGAAAATGAAGACATGCATGAAAACAACAACCAACTTACTTACAACAACATCTCTTTTGGGGCCTTGCAAAAGGCCTCACAATGTCTTTATCATCAATGAAAGAAGAATGCAAATATTCACAAGCTTATAAAAGAAAGTATTGATCACGTGAATGAAAGAGAAGGTTCGTAATATACCTCAGCCCAAAAAACAGCCTTAGAGAGCCAAGTCTCTAAGGTTAATGTCTTGAAACCAAGGGCAGGAAATCTGAAGCCCTCCCTCGAAGTCTAAGTAGAGTTCCACCAACGAAGCCAACAAACCTTGTAGTGTGGCTAAACTACACATGTAGATATCCTTTGAAGTTTTTTCAATGACATCTCTAGCTTCTCATTGGCGCTGTAATGCAAGTAGATCTGAAATTTCAAAGAAAAAAAATCACAGGGAAAACCAACACCAAAAGTAATCATACAAATCATGCAATTCATTCATTTGCAAGCAATCAAAATTACATACCTCTTCCAAAAATCCAACGCCATTTTTGGGATTTGTGATGGTTGATTGCTTATCAAACTCTGTTCGAAACCCTTTGATAGCTACAGTGGCGGCTAGGGTCATGGCATCATATACTCCTCTTGGAGTTCGATCTTCGGGCTTGGTTTTCTCATAGTATGTTCGTACTGCAGCATCTGAAATAATAGCAATCTCTTGCTGCACTTGAAAAATAAGAATGTTAAACCAATGTACAACAAATTTAAGAAAATTCAGCAAATGCATGAATTTTTTTTGCAAACATTGTATACTCAGTCACTCACACGATGAAGAAATTGTATGAAGACGTTGATGTCAATGGATACCAAGCACTTGGAAGTTTTCTGTTCTCGCATTTTTTGTAATTCTCATTGCTTAAGATACCTTTAAATTCCTCCAGTTTCATGTTGCCATAGATACTCATCCTGTGCAATTATTGAACCAAATTGCTCTTGACATGGGAATGCTCTGTAGACCTACAGTTAGCCACAAAAATAGAAAGTAAGATAAAGGAATTTGAAATCATAGAGTAGTGCATTACACCAAAGAAAGTGATAAAGTTTAAACAAAAATTTGAAATAGAAATTGAAACTCACTAATTGATGTCATTCATAGCCTCCAATAGAATGCATGTGCGACCCTTTGATACCAAAAGCATACAATCAACGCGTATATGCTTCTCACAATCATATCAATGCATCCTATTGATGTAATCATACCAAGCTGCCAATCTATGATTGTCATCCTACACAAAGAACATATAGTTTGACAAATGTGAGATGGATGGTTGAGACTTCAACCAACATTCAAATTGGTCATTCTCCTCTATCCAATGATCTACCATGTCTCCACAATCTCCGGGGTTACTAATTTGCATAGTCCCTTGTCATTTGTAGTACACATAAAGTACACGATCACTTTGTCAGTATCCATGGACAAACTCAGCCTCCAATCGTTTCACTTGACTTTGAAGGAGGGGGCAAACTAATGGAAGTCCTATCATCCTGCACAAAGGAATATCAAAGCGCCATCCCGATCCACCACCGTTGAATAGCATACTATTGATGACAGCATTGGAGTCAAGTTTTTGACCATTCCATACATCTTGTTCTACCTCCTCCACAATTCGACCTTCAAAAGCTGGATCAATACCTTCACTTTGAACAATGTGGTCCACCTACAATGAATGGTATATTCAAACAAAAAAATTAGTTAATAGTAAAAAGCATTACATTGAAACTCAAAGGATAATGAATCACAATGGTGCAACAAGAACAGTCAATGAAGAATGCATAAAAGCAAAAAGAGTTAAAAACAAATCTTACCGATGCAATGGTAATGGTAGGTTGAGAATCATCATTGATGATGAGGTCCAATCCTTCTACTTGGAGAAGCCCTCCATCAATGTCCATGAAGCTCTATTTCATCAACAAGGTGCGGGACGAGGTGGTATTTTAGAAACAAAATCAACCATTACAAAAAATCTGAAATATATTTAGCAAGCTTGGATTACTTGATCACAACCCTAGTAAATCTGAGATTGTCACTTCGTTGACGAGGCCATCTTCTACAAGTAAAATCAGTCATGGAGAAAAAAATTCAGCAACATCCTTAACAAGCTTGGACTACTTCATCACAAGCCTAAAGAGTTTCATATTGTCACCTCGTTGACGAGGTGGTGTTTCTCAATCAAAATCAACCATTAAGAAAAAAAACAGAAAACACGCTTGGCAAGCTTTGAATAGTTCATCATGACCCTGAAGATTTCACTACAAGGAAATCAAGTCCAAACCTACAAAATTTTGACACAAAACTATCAAAAAGGACAATATGAATGTATTTACAATTTATCATTGTCAATTCTTCAGATTTTTTTCAACTTAATTTTGTGAGGTTAGAAGCTAAAGAGGTTTCTTTTATAGAGAAATGTATTGTCCATTAAGAATCCTCAAAAATTATGGGATAATGATTTGACCGCTCATAATCAAAACATAGGAACTTTGTTGAATGTGAAATTTCAGAGCCCATTTAGGCATAGTAAAATAAAAAAATTCAGAAAACTTTGAGCTAAGAAAAGCTGGGAAATTAGTTTAAGTTTCACCTCCAAAAATCCGTTTCAGATTTAGATCCTCCAATCAAAAGTTATAGAATTTTTCCCATAACTTTTGATTGGAGGATCTAAATTTGAAACGGATTTTTGGAGGTGAAACTTAAACAGATTCACCAACCTTTCTTAGTTCAAAGTTTTTTGAAAAAATGTATAATACTATGCTTAAATGAGGTCTGAAACTCCACTTTTAAAAAAATTCTTGCAATCTATATATCCCATATGGGTTGCCATACCTACCACTTCCCTTTTTGTATAAAGCACTTGTCTTCTTCTAACAAATTTACTCGCGTGAAAAGGCATTTGAAAGTAAGTATTTGAATGTGAAGTCTAATTATGACAAGTAATATTTTTAATTGATAATGCTTAATTAATTACTTGTTTGGAAACAATTTTGGCCATTAGCCCAAAAATCAGTCTCTTCTACCGTGACAAAAAATTCAAATTTTGACCAAATTAAGCCCAGAATTGACAAAGAGTTGACAGTAATTTGACAATTTGGTGTCCGAATCAACAAGTCCGAATTGACACCCCAATTGACAGTTTTTTGTCAAATTTCTGTCACTACGGATAGGAAAGTTCTTGTAGTGGTTTCAAATTGTCACCTCGTTGACATTAGATGAGATTTCCCACCCAGGAAGGGCCGCGAGTTCCCGAGAAGAAAACTGGACGAAACTGACGAAACTGGACGAAAGTCGACGTTCGCAGGGCCTACTGACCTGGCCAAGCGACTGCCAGGTCAACATTTTTTTAATTTTTAAATAAAATAAAATTTAACTTTGTTTTCCATTTTAAGAACTTTAAATTTTTTTTTTTTTTTCTTTTTGAAAAAAACACACACCTGTCAGCCGCGTTCGGCGGGGCCCGGGGGAATGGACAGGGGCCCGGGGCTGGGAACAGGCTGAAACGGCCCTCCAGCCCCTCCGAATCACATCTAATGCGAGGTGGTCTTCTACAAGTAAAATCAGCCTTTGCAAAAGAAATCCAATAACATTTCAAGCAAGCTTTGACTAGTTCATTATAACCCTAAAGAATTTGAAATTGTCACCTTGTTGACGAGGTGGTCTTCTACAAGTAAAATCAGCCTTTGCAAAAAATCCAACAACATTTCAAGCAAGCTTTGCCTAGTTCATCATAATCCTAAAGAGTTTCAAATTATGACCTCGTTGACGAGGCGGTCTTTTACAAACAAAATCAGGCATTGAAGCAAATAATTCAACAACATTTCTAACAAGCTTTGACTAGTTCATCATAACCCTAGAATCTGAAATTGCCACCTCGTTGATGAGGTAGTCTTCTAGAACCAAAATCATCCATTGGAAAAAAAAATTCTACAACATGTAGAGCAAGCTTAGAGTAATTGATGAGAACTATAGAGAACCTGAATTTGCCACCTCGTTGACGAGGCAGCCTTTTGCAACCTAAATTGGCAATTGAAAACAAATCTGAAACATGTCTTTGAATGTTTTGGTAGCCAATTGGAACCCTGCAGTAGAAAGCTTCGAATTGCCACCTCGTTGACGAGGCGGTCTTCTACACTCTAAATCAGCAAAAAATATTTTTTTCTGAACATGTCTTCTAAACTTCCGTGAACCCAAGGATAGTAAGAAAAACTCAAAATTGATGCCTCGTTAACGAGGCGATGAGCTACAACACTAAGAAGTATTCAAAGAGGGTAAAAAATGTTACTTGCTGTGGTGTTTTGATGGCTTCAATTTCCAAAGCATTGACACCTTCAATGCAATTGGGTACGCCCTTGCCACCCTTGCCACCCTCGCCGCCTTCTTGAGGCGCCTCTCCATCCTTCTACATTGTTGCACTTCGTAAGTTCATTGCAAAAGAACATCCACCAATGTACAATGCAACACACGAAGAAAACAAAGAAAGTATGGAAGAGAGAAAAAAAACCAGAATGTGTGAGTTGCACTGGACGGAAGGGGAGAGCAAAATAAAAATAAAAATTGGTAGATTTAGAGTACAAAATTGGTAGATTTAGAGCAAGAGAATCTCCTGAATAACATCTGTGATTTTGAAGATTTTGGATCCAAAAATTTTCTATGCATAAAATATAACCTTAGCATTCACTCTAATTTTTTCAGATTTTATAGACACACGATTGATTTTACAAAAATCAGCAAACTTCTCTTAAAACTACGAGGGCAAGATTTGGTCAAAAAATCTACTGATTTTGAAGATTTCAGAGAAGATTCCAATATGTTGAATTCGTTTTTAGGTTGTAGAATGTTCAAAAAAGCTCTATTTTCTACATGCTATATACCATTGGAATCTTCTTCTCGAAACACACAAAATGATGTTTTGTTCTAAATGCACTTCTAAGAAAAAAAATTCATATAAATTCAATTGTTCACCTTCTAATGACTCATCTTCTATCAAATAAAATGGTTTAACTTACCAACTCTACGCTTTCAAGCAATATGATATCTGCAAGTGCTTTTGATTGACGCACAGCGTCTTCAATTTCATCCACGCTATCAAGCTCAGCAACCTTCGCTCCTTCTATACTTTGTATACAACTATCTCCATACTGAATATGTTCAACTTCAATATTATCATCTTCATACAACAAGGTCCAAATAGTATGACTCATCACCTCTATTGGCTTTCTGCAAGCGTTGAAGCATCCTCAATTTCTCTAACTGCTTCTTACTAGAAAACAAAAGACCTGCCTTACGTCTCTTCCTATGAGAACCCTTTGGCATCCCTGCAAAATGAAAACACTCACATGAAACTAATTCTATTTCTCAATATGGTATCAACTTTGCCATCTCACCTATATATAGCACTCTCAAAGTCTGTTGAATGCATTTTCATCAAATCAAATGAAAGGACATCTATTTATGACGACATCAACGATCATTGAGATCATTCCTTCTTCGCTCACCTACCTCATAATTATTCCTACATTTGAACATATCATCCTTACAATAAGGGAGCCTCCATTTCCTAGCTTTTAATGTGCCTCCATCTTCTACATGGGGCGCTATTTAAAATTTATAATCTAACTGAGGATCGTCTAATGGTAATTCAAATACAAGAATTCAATCATTGGCCAAATTTGAAATCCTTTAATGTAAGCCTTTCCAAATTCAAATTTCAAATCACTAAAAGCCAATAGCCAAAAACGCCAACTGTGAGAGATGAAGGTGAACCAAGCTCGGCATGTCCACATGCTACCAAGGTTTTTGAAACCGATTGTAATCCTTCTCTATGGCACATTGCTAGGTGTAAGAAAGAAAAAAAGACTTGTCATGCCGTTCAAGTTGGGATGAAGAAGAAATGCGGCGCCAAAATAAACATATCAAAAAAGAGTGGAACGACAACACCTACCTACAATGGACGCATCACTAATTAAATATGGAACAAAGGCCATCATCAACTTTGATTTCTGGTTCTGTGCAGATGACCTTCATCGTTGTGTAGGAGGATCTAAGGTGAAATGGGTTCACGACTGGCCCGCTCTTCCAATTGTATGGCCCGTAGTAAAGAAAACACATCTCACCAAATCAGAGATTCTTTCCTTGGAGGAAGCAGGGTTCCAACTACAAACTGAAGAGGTAGGCAATGTAGCATTCCACCTTTTTAATGAAGATAGTGCAGAGAAAGATGTGTCTTCTCTTTGTCCACCGTAGCTGGATATAGATATGCAACCATTTGACTCTGATGTGCATCCCACGAAGCGATTGGGGAGGACCATTAGGCGTAATCCTAATGCACCTACAGTTGACCACCGTAACAAGTGGAAGACAGCACGAAATTTGAAAGTTGTCATTCAATCTGTAGTTGTCATTCCATACCTTGGATATGGGCGAGTCATAACTTTAATGTCAGGTATCTTTCCCACCAAAAGGTATATCGGGTCATAATTTCAGACTTCCCTACTTGTACCTCCGAAGACTTTATTACTATGAGTTCAGTTGCACTTGGTAGCAGGAAATCATGGGTGAATTGCAAGCATCTATATTATGTCTTTAGATTTGTATGCAAGGCCATTTCTGAAGATGACAAGTATATCCATGCTCCAAGTCTGAGCTTTAATGAAGTGAAGTTACTTCTTCAAAATAGCAATCTATAGATGTTGTGTAGACATCTAGTAGTAGATTATGAAATTACCACCAATTTTGTGTAGAGGTGGTTAAGTAATGATTCATTAATTGTCCTAGCTCTAATGTACTTCAAAGGATATGGTAGGAGGCTGTAAAATCAACCAGGCATTTTCAACCAACTAGTAGGGGCTCTGGAATGGATATGTGAATTGTGAAAAATGGAAATGTGGATTACAATTGAACTAGATGAGATTTGTTTTAACTTCTGCGATGGATGGTTTAAGAGCCACATGGGGTTTGTTCCTAACTAAGTGGTTAGGTGTTTACTAATTTAATTCGAAATTACAATTTATTGTTCAACTACCTCCTTACAAGCATTGAAAAATCTGAAATACTAATTAAATCTAGCATTCATTCCAGATTTTGAAAGGGATGCTTTTAGAAACCATTTCAATCGTTTTATATATGTTACAATGCTAGTTTTTGAACAAGGCCTGATTTTTTTCCAAACTATGCATGGATGGGTTTCTAAGGGTCTATGATCACAAATAGGGACCTATAGCAGATTGTGTTCAAAAATTCGTAACTGATTCAATAATGCTTCAAAAAATATGAAACAACTTTAGTTAGATTCCTCATCTATTTTTCTTTGACTGAAAAATAAACTAAAAATACTTCCATCTGTAGATATACATGAAAAAGACAGATCAGTGTTTAGATGAGCGGTTTAAGGACCTCCTACCATAATCACTTGAAAGGAAGAATAGTTTGTTCAAGGACTCTTAGGACTTATTCTAATCATTTGTAAAACCGTAAACATAAAAAAAATACATTAAAAAAGATGAATTCAGCAAGACTGTAGTGTATTGTAATTTGGGTGAAGTATTACAATTCTACAAATGATTTGGGAAAATGCTCTTTGGTTCCAAGGGACACATTATTGTCGCCAAAAAACTTTGTTGAAGTGATTGTTCCATAGTTTTGTAGTTAATAATTATAGCCTTTAGGATTCTGAATAGCTCTAAATGACGGAAAATTTTGTTGTTGCATAAATTATTACATTTCTACAAATGACCTCTAAGATGGCTATTGGATTCCGAGAAGCATTGAAGCAATTCAAAATTAGATAAAAAAGTTTCCAAATCAACAATACAAACCCTAACAATCTTAATAAATTAATGTCATTCATAAACTATAAACCTAAACCAAAAAATTAAATTTTGGGGGATATATAGCAAAATCAAAATGAAGACTTATTTGTATGGATGATGTATGAATGATAAATGAATGATGAATGATGGATGGATGATGGATGGATGGATGATAAATGGATGACATATGTAAGGTTCATTCATATAGCATGTCTATGGATGTAATAATCTTTGTTGAAAAAAAATCAGTGTATATTTGTAATATAAAATTTACAAAGTTTTTACTAAATTTTTCTCTTTCTGGATTTCTGACATTACTATTTTGGGATCTGACAAAACTATTTATTATTCTAACATGTCTATTTTTAGTATATATTCTTGTTATGAGCGCTCAAATCTAATTGCTCATCGCTCAAAGCTCCCCGCTCACATGGTAGCGTCGTTGCTCAAGTCCCATACCTTGTAAGCTTTAAATGTTTTAGAATATCCAAAAAACAATCTCTGTGAAGTCTTCAGTTGTAATTTTAGTCTTGATATTGCTAGGTATGTAAACATAAAGGAATGTTCTAAAGGCCTGCTTATGAGCAACTGAGGGTTTCTGTCCTGTAAATATCTCAAAATGGAATTAATGCATGCAATAATCTGGAGCCAATTCGATTGAGTGTATAAATCAAGTACTAAACTACCTCTCTCCATAATTTGAGAGATAATTGTTGGTCATGAATGCAACTTCTGACCATCTTTATGATTGTCATGTGATCCCATTCTGCCACACTATTATGCTAAGGAGTGATCCTTTCTTTGTATACATTATTGCTACATAGGATGTCTGTAGCATTGAATAGCAATATTGGGAAGTGGACTTGTACTTTCTAGAATCCACTATTTTTGTATTACATGTGTTTGAAAATGTGGAAAAAACGAGCGTCTACAATCTGTCGGCTGAAGTTGGATTAGTCGTCTAAAGCAAAATGCAAGAAAAGTAGATTCTCATACCTCATTTTAGCATAGTAGAATATCTTTTTTCCAAAAACTTTTAACTTGAAAATGTTTGGAAATCAAGCAAAGTTCATCTTCAAAAATCTGTTTTAGATTTAGACACTCTACCTAAAAGTCATGGACAAATTTTAGAGAGGGTTTTTGAAAATGTCAAAAAAATGGGTGTCCGCAAGGCCGTCCATAGTCCACCATCCGACATGGCAACTAAAGTTGGACATGCCATTCAAAGTCCATCATCCAACAAGCCATTTGAAGTCAAACAGGTTGTCTAAAGCCCCTTTCCTAGCATCCGTCATGCGAAGGTGTCCGCCCATTATAATTTTCCAATGACGCCATTTGATGCCAACATAAAGTCCACTGAGTCCAAACGTCCAGAAAATAGACGTAATTTTGCCTTGGACATAGGAATTTGTCAACTTTCTTTCTTTCTTTGCACTATGATTTTGTGTGCTATATCTTTGAAAAGATGAACAAATTCTAAAGTAGGATGGTTGCCAAGTAGACCATAGGCCGTGGAGGCTAATTAGCAATGCATTTAAACATAGGTTAAAATGGGATTACTAATTGCATGATAACAAGAAACAATGGAGGTGATTGAATTTACTTACTAGCACGGTTGATTTAACGGCTTTGATGTTTTGATAATATAATCTACCCTTGCTCTTTTTTTTCAATTTCAAACTTCATACCCAAACCAATTCCTTGGTGTGCCAAGCCTATTTGGATTTTGCAAACAATACAGGATAATTCTTCTTGAATTCCCCGTATGGCGTATTGTCTAATCACTTAGTATTGCATAGGTAGATCCTTTACTACACTCGGATAACTTGGAAATGCTCTCCTTGTCTGAGTGACCCCACAAACCTCCCGGTCATAAGAGGAGCTAGCAGGAGTTCCAGCTCCTCGCCTCACCGATGTGATCGCTTCACCGGCCAGAATGCCACTGGCAGCAGTTTAATTGCTGATTTTTTTTTTGCAGAGATTCCGCTTGCGTCGCCGCATTTAGATCCAATCAATACTAAACATTACCTTCGAATTCAGTGAATGATTGATTTCTTGGCTGCTTTATTTTGCTCTTGCTCTATCCAATCATTCTTCAAAACCTAGTTTGAGAATTGAATGCCATGGATGCGTCGTAGGCAAAGTGTTGAAGGGGCATTTGACTTGGTTTGTGGTGACTGAGTGCCATTGCAGTTGATAGGGTTGGTTTGCCTAATTTGTCATTCGATCTGTTGGATCGCGGTGAGTTTCTTGTTGGAAGGATTTTTAGTGTGATAATTATTGTTTGTCTAGGGCGTGATTTGGAGATACGGATGCGCAGTTGTGGAGTAGCACCTCAATAATATAACTCAATAATGCCAAACAAGCAAACATCAATCTATAACTTGGCCATAGGCTACATTGCCACCCAATTGGTCAAATTTTTGACCAAACTATTAAACTCATGTTTTTAACTCCAAGGTAAATTATCCTAAAATCATTAGAAGGTTATTAATTTTAATATTAACCTTCTATGACTTTAAACACACAAAATCAAATTTGTAAAATATTACAATGTATTTTAGATGTCTACTACAGGTAAAAAATCAAAGTTTCAAGAAAGCCTCATTCCATTTACAAAAATTTGAGAATGCGTTTAACGAAGGCAGCAATGTAATTTTCATGATGACGGACATAGATGCTTTCAAAGAGGAGAGGAGGATTTCCTTTGAATTTTCTGAAAACTTTTTCACACATAACGTTAGCATTACAGCGGGCGAAGTCTTGAAATGGGCTCTAGGGCCAAAAATGAAGAAATGGAGCAACGGTAGATTTTTCTACCAAAACACAAAGGCCATACAATCCACAACGCTTGTAAGTAAATTCCACTAGTCACTTCCATTGTTTAGGGTTGTTCATGCAATTTGTAATTTGTAATAACCTTTGTTGCATTGTAGTTAGCATGTAGGGCCTACGGTGTATTTGGCAATAATCCTTCTTTGAAGTCTATCTACCTTTTCAAGGACATAGCCTGTCAAATTATAGTACATAGAAACAAGGCAGCTCATGTCAACTCGGTAGAGGAATTGAACAAAATGGTGTCTAATTGTATAGATGAAAGATTAGATGACATTATTCATCTTCTTCCCTGTTGTTGATTAAGGAGGCTTGAATGTTTGAGGAGCTATAGTGTGTTCTGTTTGAGGAATTTTGAAATGAAAATTGAAAGATTTGTATATCTTAGTGTGTAGTTTTTAAATTGATCTCACCTACTTGATTTGGAGTTGTAAATCAAAAATTACACTAGCTTGAGTGAAGAAAGGTTTGTCGCCTCCTATGAAGAGAGGATGAAACTTCAACCAACCATAAAAGACGGACATGTCTTTTGTTTGTAATGAAACTTTAAAGAAGTGTATTAAATGTTGTTAACTTTCTATGAAGCTATCATTCAGTTAATTTAGAAGTCATAGGAAAAAGTTATGAATGTTGAAGTAAATGAGGGTGTGTTGCCCTCACTTTTAGAGGCTATTGATATTGATCAAAGTGTTGGAATGAGTTGAAATTCGGAGGAAGTGTAAAAAATTGTTTTATCTTTCTAGAGAAATATCACTCATTTAAAGTTCAGCTTTAAAGTTGGGGTGAGAGTTGGAAGAAGACTTGTGTGTTGTGACTTGTAGCTTATCTTTCCTTATAAAACTTGTTGTTGTGAGTCTCATGGGTGAAACCATTGTTTAGCCTTTTTTTGTATTGTCGATGCAATGAAGTGGGGTTCTTTTCCCACATGGTCGTATTTTTATGTCGTTCTCATTGATGAGGCATGATTGCTAATTACCATGGGTTTGAAGTTTAGAAGTCCATCCCTCAAATGATTTAACTCGTGGTCTGGCCGTCTTGTTTTACCTGTCCAAAGCCCCTGATTTCTTATCACCCTATCCTAACCTTTGAACCTAATTAGAACCATTACAAGATAGGTGTAGATAGTTTGAAATTTTGGTTTCAGTTTTGGAATGATCAATTTCCAAATTGGAATGTTAAAGTTGAATTTTAACCAATGGAAGCTGAATTCAAGTGCTAATTGGATGATTTTGAGGTGCTAAATTGGATTTTGCTTTTATTGATAGGCAGGTTACTAGTGATTTAGAATTGTCACGTCAATCAAGTTGGCTAGGGGTGTGATTTTTTATTTTCAAATAGGATTTGAATGGTTGTCTCTCAGCTGGCTATTTAAGAGTCTACCAAGTTGGAATCGAGACCCATTGTTAATGAGACAGTGAGAATCCGGCCACCAAGTTGGTTGTTTTACTTTGTATTTTCATTTGCAATAAAATAAATTGGAGTTCAGTTGCCTAATTGTTGTTGTGTGCTTTATGACTTATTTAGATATGTCTTGAGCCAAATTGTGTATTGAATTATTATGGTATGTGGAGTTGGGATTGTTTGAATTGTGTACATGAGTTTATTGCCGAATTGGATGTATGTGATGTATGTCCAAATGGGAATGTTGTGATTAGGAGTGTGGATGATTTGTGTGCGAATGTTGTTGTAGTTTATATGTGTCATTGTGTTAGCGCTTGCTGGTAGGATGTACCAATTTGGAAATTTTTGTAAGCATTGATATTAATTGTATTATTTTTAGGGTCACTACATTCCAGTCGATTGAATGAGCTTTTAAGCAAGTGGGAATTTGTATATGTTAATACTGATATCTAAATGAGAAATTGATTTGTATGTGATTGAGGGAATCAAGGTTAATACAGAGCCTAATTAAAAATTGTAGTTGTGATTGGAAAACATAATGTCTATGTTAAATTCCAAGTCAATGAGATAATCAAGCTAGTGATTGAATATGCGTGTAATTGTTAAATGTACTGATTATTAAATAGGAAAGGATAAGAATAAAATTTGTTGAGTGATCTGAGAGATTCTTTGTCATTCATTGGCCAAAAAATGTCCTCTGCGTCGTTTATGTCAAAAAAACTTTAGAAACTTTGACTATGTAGATGGCAACATATTTGTGTTTGAAGAAAATTGGAGAGTACCTTGCTTGACTAGATTTTAAGAATTTGAATCTTTTTAGCTTAAAATTTTTGCAGTACCAATATTCAATTAAAAAAAATGTATAATGAAAAATTGAATGGAAAATTTAGTAAAAATAAAATTTTCAAATTTTTCTTGTGCTATCCAATGAATAGGAAAATACATTAGTTTTCTAGGAATATAATTGTTATTTGAATCAGAGCCTAGGATCAAAGTTACTCCAATCCTATCTTCAAAAAAAGCATTTCAAAAAATCTTGACAAAAATTGACACTATAGGAGCCTACTTAAAATTTATTTTGCCCTCAAGGGACAATCACACTTTAGAAGTTAACCCTAAAAGAAAGAACTTAGAAATGCATTAATTTATAAACTTCAAAGTTTTACTCAACATTTTTAGTGCTATTGCGTTGCAATGGGCTTCATTTTAGTTTTCTAGTTCCATATCAACTTTTAACTCTTAAAGCTTGAAAGGTTGGACCTATGACCATGTTTATAAACTTCAAAGTTTTTTTCAATCTTTTAATTGGCATTCATTCTACTTTGGAATTGATGTTCATTTATAATTTTCAATTTTTCACCTAATGGTAAGATTTCTTCTTGACTTGGTTTAAAGTTCTTAGAAATGTATAATAAGCAACAACTTTGAGAAATAGCTTGGAATTGATTTGTAAATAAAATTTGTAAGTTTTGAATTATGAATTATATCTAAATAGTATGATTTACATTTATTTTTCTCTAATATTTAAAAGCAAAATTGAAAATTGAAAATGAAAATTCTGTTTATAAATAATTACATCCTAAATATTGATAATTTTAGAAAAAAAATTATTGCTTCAAATTAATAATTATGAAATCGTGAATGTAAATATTTTTTGTTTTGAATTTTAAAATTGAATTTGTAGAGGTCATTCTTGGCTTTGAAATTGAATGTGCTTTTGAATTTGAATGTTCAACTGACCCAATGTGATATATTTCACTTTGTTTCTCATGCAACTTTCAAAGTTGAATGAACTCATGAAGTCATCATAAAACTTCAAACCTCCAAATCTCTTAATATTTTATATCTCCAATGTTTGAATTTGATTAATAAATTGAATCTATTGGTGAAGAATGGTGGAATGCTCTATTGATTACCAAGGAAGTAAGCCAAGGTTTCTTTCACATATATTTTGTTCAACTCATTTTCAAAAAAGAAATGATACATTATAGGTGGTCCAAGCAAAAACATGATAGCTTTCTATTGTAGCCTCTGGAAAGTAGGGGGGGCTACCTCTTGTCTTTTTGGATTCTAATAAGCCTCTCTTAAAGCATCCCTTTGTACACTAAAAAAATGAATGAACCTTTTGCTATGTATAGAAGTTGCATGTGTGTATCCTTATAGGGTTAATTGAATTCATTAACCCTATAAGGACAAGCCTATGACCATTGATTTCAAGACTCATTGTCCATTACTTTGTTTGCTGCATTTTTTGCAACTAAATATGAATGAAAAATTTTATATTTGTTTTCTGAAGATGAAATCATATGTCAAAAAAAGTTCAAATTTTTTTGGTAAAATTTGAAATTACTTTGAATTTTTTAAGAAAAGAATGAAGAAAATTCATATCAAATACAAAATGTACTCGAAAAATCTGAAACTTTCACCATAGGTGTATGTTATAGTATAAAATATCATGGTACAAACCAAAGTTACAATATCACTTAGAATTATAAAATCAACAATCCATAGTTATGGCCCAGAGATCATATTGCTATAAAATATTGAAATTTAAGAATTCTTCAAAATGTCCAAATGGAGTAGAAACTACACTTGATAAGCTTCATTTCATTAATTAGACTCAAATTCAAAACAACATCAATTTTATGGCTAAAATTCACATCAAGAGAAGATAGCAAGAAATGGCCAAAATCCATTAGAAGGGTGTATCCTTGGATTAAGCATCTTCCTATTTAGAAAAGTCAATAATACCATAGTGAGTTTTAGGATGTTTTGCATCCTATTCACACAAAGACTTCATCCAAAGGATGTTTTGCGTCCTCAACAGCGTTTCAAGGTCAAATGGTGACTTTCCACAACCCTTTCATTCCCCACTGCAATGAAAACTACATTCAGTTAGAGTGCAACTGAATTGAATTGGATCTAAAAGCAGAGCTCTGAATTGGGATGCAGACCATAAAGGGTTAGAATTGGAATATAAGGGTATCTCTAACACGTGAACCCCAAACCGACATTTGAAATAGACTGCATTTTTTTCTAGAGAAGATCTGGGATGCAAACACCTGGTAAAATTGCAAGATACTAAAGAGTTGTAATCTGCGCTTAGATTTCCACCCTACCTAAATATAAACAAAGCCAGAACTTGAGCGCAAGGATTGGGATGAAAATGCACTTCTGATATTTTTCATGTGCCTGTGACTACCACTCATTGTAGATATGCCAATAAATGAAGTCGATCAAGACGGACGCTATAAATTAGAAGCTGTGCAATAGTGAAGTAGCTAAGGCAATTCATTCAGTCACATGCGTATGCTTGAACACCTAGAACGTGGGAAATATTATACTAAATTATTAAAAGACCGCATTGTTCAAACCTGTTTCCAGTTCTGATTTTCTACCCAAGCAGATGAATACTGCCATATCAGCGCAGCTTTTGCAGCTGTACACACGATGCATGATGGAATCCTTGGCCCATGTCATTTCCTCTCTGATATGACTGCAACTAACTCATAGTTTCATACATACATCCCAACCTCAAGGGTAAATACTGAGCACAGAACTGTACTTCTGAACACCCCCGTCAGTCGTTAAACAGCAATCGTCTTTCTTCCACAAGACTGATTGAACACTAAGAACAAGTCAAAAATGCTCTGAAGAACCTTACAAGGCTCTCTAAAACTGAAGAAGTGCACGGTACTAAGCTTTAGAAACAGTAATTTACCTACTCTGCTATACCTCCACCTTCGACGTCGATATCACCCATCCCATTATCCTCTTCCTCGCTGTCAGCATCTCCATCGACTTCCAGGTTCGCGTCTTCAAGTTTTGCGATTGTCTCCGCAAGGAACCGCTCTTCCCTCTCACTCACCTGCAGCGGACAGGCCATATTAAGTTAATTTCACATACTTTTGGTTTAAAGGAAGCTATTTCTCTTGAAGATGTAGAGCATTGCATTAAAAAAGTTAAATGCAGACCGCTCTGCTGACAAATGGAACAGAGACACACAAACAAGTTCATATGTAAGAATAAAAGGGAAAGTACCGCTCGTGGAGCCTCTTTGACGAGAAGCTTTCCTTTGTGCTTGTCAATTTCTTTTGAACAAGCTTTTATAGCTGTTTCCAATACGGCAATACCAAGATCCTGTCAAATACAATAAACAAGCTTAGCAAACAGACCCGCTGATGACACAAACGGTTACATTATCACTCATCTAAAAATAAGCTCTTGGACCAGTAACCACCAGGGAAATATAGTGACCAAGTGAGTCTGACTAATAATCTATGATAAAATTTCCAAAGAAAACCAGCCTGCCTAGAAAATGGACGTAACAAAGCTAAATCTTCATTTATAATATACTACAAAAAATGTTCTCATGAAGAATAAGTAGTGCTGAAATCAGTAAGATACAAAAAGCAGAAGCACATATCCATAATCTTTGATTTAGAGGATATAGAAATATTCGAACCTTATCGAGAGTCTGAGTAGTGATAACATAAAGTGGGGGAGCCACAAGCTTAATCTTCACAGGGCACTCTTCAGTTCCAGCGGCCTCTGCCTTTCTCATTGCATCCTGAAACAAACATACAGAAGGACATGATACAAAATAATATAGAAGAAATCAATAGAACGTTATGACGGTGAGATGAGTAGTAGAGGATCCGGTTCTCTTGTATACAAAGCCAAAGTAAATGAGACTTACCGTCTACCAACACACAGGAGTAGCAAAATCAACATAGTAGAATCACAGATATAACTGCAGCAATTGAATCACCTTGATGTGCAAAACTCCGTCGAACTGAAAGCATTTCAACTCTATATCTGCTCGAATCTTCAGTGGCTGAGGGGTCATTCGCCTCCTGATATTCTTGACAAGTGCATCCTTTACAGGTTCAGTCATTGCTGGAATTGTCTTAGTTACCTGCATAATCACAACAATAGCAAAGAGCTATTAGCATATACCCAAAAGGAATAGAACTGCACATACACCGAAAAGGGATAGTTTTTTTTCGCAAATTTATCAGAAACGATTAGACATCAAAGTATAGTTTCTGACTTACCTCTTCATCTCCCTCCATTTCTTTAACTTCCTTGGTGAGCCCATTGAGCACAGAATCGGGATCAGTAACTATATTCTTGAAGGCCTGATCACAATAACAGCCACAATAAGTCAGCCCTCACTTGAAAGGGCAGATCTGAATAGTAGGATATTTTCAATCCCAAATAAAAAAGACAGTTTAAAACCTGAAAAATCTACATCTGAGTCACATTGTGAAGAAACAACTAGCCAAAAAAGAAAAAAAAAAATGATCAGTCACTAAATGTCATCACAAACCAAAAACTAGCACAAATTGATGCGCAGCTATCTTTGCATCCTGCTCAGCTAGCGATTCTTCAAAAATCCCTAAGATACTAAATTACGCTAGGATCAATACCCAGAGCTCTGTGCTTACCTCAAAAGCATGTCCATACTTCTTGTATAGTGGCCAGGCAACATGAGTGTAGAGATCCTGTTGATAAGAAAGCAAAATTAAGAGCCCATCAACATTATTTGTAGGTTTGCCGAAGACTGGACTCAATAAATAATTGCAATCACTTTCGTAGCTGATTAACAACCAAACACTATTGGCTGCAAAGACTTCGATCTAAACCCTAAGTCAAAATGGCAATTCAACAAATCAGAGCCAAATACCATTCAAGCCACGAAAGACTCGCTTCTCCATTACCTCCAAATCAGCATCCATGGTGTCGGCAACATGTCGCATAATGGAATGCACCAATTTGCTCTTATTGTAACGCTCCTCACAGCCCGCAACATCCTCCTCTGACACCCTGCGCTTGCTAAGATCTATGTACCCCTTCTCCTTGTCCACTCTGAGAACCATGACAGGCTCTTGCCGTCCAACCTTAATCAAGCTACTGATACTTCGAATCCGCCGACGTGAAAGTTCGGAGAGCAGAATCATACCCTCGATATTATTGTATTCAAGAAGTGCCACATACGCGCCCATCTCGGCGATATTTTTCACCTGCGATCCCGAAAATTTAAAATGGATTCTCCACAGACTAAATCCTCCCAATTTCCCAATTTCATATTCAAACGCCAGACAAATTAGGGTTTGCAAGAAACAAATGTATAGAAAACATTGAATACAAGTGGCGAGCAAAGAAGAGCAGGTAGAAATTGAATCCAGAGCAGCTGATCCCGTGAAAACAAGTAAGTAAACCATGAAACGGGAGCTACTCACCGAGACCATTACGACGTCATCTACCTCCGGGTAGCGCGCCTCATACATCCGACAGTCGGTGACCGTCATGGTGGCGAGCTGTTCGTTTGCACAGAGCTGAAGCAACTGTCTCAGAAATTTTGTCTGAGAAATCTAGAGCGTAGTAGAAGAGGAGGACGGTGACCTAAAAAGCTAAGAGCAACAACGGCTGGGGACGCCTGGGGACGCCGTGAGAAGAAACCCTGATGAGCTTCGAGAAGCTAAGGCCCGGAGAAGAACGACAGATAGATGACCTCCGTGGGTTGGACGGGGGATGAAAACAACAACTTTTCATCCAATTTTTCAATGGGAGTTGTTGAAAGCATTTTCGGGAGATGGTGTTCCAAATTCTCTCATTGGGGCTCTTGGGAGACACTTACTCTGAATTGATTGACCCATTGTGTTCAAAGGGTATTTAGAGCAGGGGTATGAAATAATGCAAATATTCTAAGAATATTTTTTAAAGTTTGAAAATTTGTAGAGTGTTCTGAAAATATTTTGAGAATATTTGATGGAATGTTTTGGAAATATTCATTTATTAAAGTGGTTTGCTTTTTACAGATAAAATTATCCCTATTTTTGCACTCACATGGTTTTTAAGGGTTTAATAAAATGCCTTTCTTAAGATTAGGGGCTTTGACACCAGAAGATAGGGAGGAGCTGGATAATCAAGTTTTGAGGTTGGATTTGGGTATCTATGGAATTTTAAGAATCATATTTTGTGACACATTTGACTACCTTTGAAAAGAGGTCAAAATTAATTCTCCGCTCCCCACCACAAATTTCATAAAAAAGAGATTTTAAGGAGGAATTTTGAACTATTAACTTTTTATACTATATAGATATCTTTCAAGGTAGTGAAATGTCACTTGTCATTTGGTCCCTTCTTTCAATTCTATTGTAGATTGTCTTTGAATTTTGATTTAATTCTTATCTTTTGGGATTGACAATAAGGCATGATTGCATGCATTCTAATCACATTTGGTTCCCTGTATTAAGATATAGGTGCCACCTACTTGCATCTTCAACTCACAAAGACAAATAAAAAATATTTTAGGACCATTGGAGGCCTCATTTTCATGGCTAGGGAGAAAAATCTCCTTCGTTGCTAATTTTTTCAACTCCACACATTAGTACAAATGCAAGTCCAAAATTTTAGGGAACCACATTATTTCTAAGTTAAAAATGTTAGAGATCATGGAAATCATTGAGAAAATTTTGTCAATGGTCTTAGACTTCTTTGTTATTGATCACAATGGAAATAGTATCTCCAATACCATACATTGCAATCATACAAAGAATATGGGGTACTTTGGAGCAAGGTGTAATATCACTACTCTTACTAAGAAAACGCAATAATTGCAAGCTTATTAAAACTTCAAACCTCATTTAAGCATATTAATTCAATTTTTTTCAAAAGTTGTAAAACTAAGAAAAGGTGTAAACTCAAGTCTAATTTCATTTACAAAAAAATTGTTTGTGATTTGCATTCTCCATTAAAAGGTTATGGAAAAAGTTCAAAGAAAGATATGGGAGAATATTTTGATACTCTCTCCATCTCTCAACTTTGTCTATAACTTTTGAATGGAAGATTAAAATCACAAACAGATTTTTGTAGCTGAAATTAAACATAAACACACGCATTTTCTTAGCGTAATAAATTTTGATAAAATTTGAATAAACATGCTTAGATGAGATCTAAAGTTCTAGTTTGCTTTCAATTACTACATTTTGACATATCCCATATGGGTTGTCATGCCTCCTACTCCTACTTGTATAAATTATCTTATAAACATTATGTTTACTGATATTTACAAGTGAACATGTTAACATTAATAGAATCATCTATTATATTTTACATATTTTTGTTGATGCTAACAATAATTCCATGAGAATTGCAACAACACCATGTTTGAAGCAACAAACATGTGTAACAAAAACCTTATTCCATATTCATACCTTACTTGCTAACAACAATTCCATGGGAATTGCAACAACACTATGTTTGAGGCAACAAATTTGTGTTAGAAAACCCTTGTTCTATATTCATACTATGTCCAAAGCAAAGTCATACACATGGAAATGCAAAATTAACAAACACACCAATTGGCAAGGCAACCAACTTTTGTTTTGATATTTGCAAAATACACGTTCAAATCAATTATATTATGTTAATATATATTATAATTTTGTTAAAATGAAACCATTTGGGATCATGTAAACATGTTAGTTTCAATGATCCCCATTTTGGGTTAGATGATGTTGGAATCTATATTAATTTACGATGTCTCTAACATACAATTATTCTAATTATACAGAGGATATAAGAACTTATTACTCATAAAAAATGATCAAATGTGAAAATTTTGAATTTGTTTTGGACTCAAGGACCTCAAAATGGTTGAGAGAAGTCACAAAATACAAAATCAATCAACTACAAAATAGGGGAAAATTATACTATTTCACTTGAGCAAGGACAATGACAAGGTCTATTTTCCTAAGTCTATTTTTATGTCTTGCATGGTCTCTTAACAGGATTCAAAATATAAGCAACATTTGCACTAAATGTTGTATGTGAGTCCATTGAGACACAAAAATGGTCTTTTTGAGACACAAGTGTCTCTTTTGAGGTCATTGTCATTGTGACAAACTGTCACAATGAACTCAAAACTCCTTTAATAAATATTTTTCTTCTTATTTATCCCACCCCCACCCCCAAATATTTTTAATTAAAAAAATTTTAATTAAATTTTTTTCCTAAACCTCCCCCCTCCCCTCCCCCTCTTTGTAATTTTCAGAATTAGGTTCTCTCACAATCACTAGAAGATATTTGTTTCCCAAGTACGTATCTATATCGTATCTATACCGTATATGTATCCATATCTGAGTTTTTTTTGAGATCAACGGTTGGGGGGGGGGTTGTAATTTTTTTTTCTAAAAAATCAACGGCTCTCATATTTTGGAAGGGAAGGGGGTTGTTAATTAATGGCCAAATGGCTAGTTCACTCTTTTCGGTACATTGTAGGCAAAAATAGGTTATAGTTCCATTGTTCCTTTGTAATGGGTAGACCTAGGAAAATAGATCTAGGAAAATTCAAATTTCAAATTTCAATTTCAAATTTATTTCTACATAGTCATAAACAAATGCAAAAAAAAATTGACAACAATTTGAGTTATGATTTTCCAAAAATGTATGAATTTGTATGAATTTTAATAAAGCGTGGCCAAACAACTAAAAAGAGGCACTATATTTCCATTGGAGAAAATATGAACTCTCTACAAGGTTGTTTGACTTTGGCTAGCAGAGCAAATATAGGAAAATTTAAAAATTTAAAAAGTTTTGAAAATATTCAATTTAAAAATCACAATCTAACATGGCACTTGAAGCAATCCTTTGGCCCATGATTTTTTTAAAATTTTTTTATTTATATTTATATTTTCACTTTTTGTTGTATTTATAATGTTGGTTGGAATCAATGGATGTAAGCTTATAAGGTAAACTACCCCATTCAAGTTCTAAAATGTACTAAAATAATTTAGCTGTCAATGGGCTAGCCCCCATTTGGTTTGGAATAGGCTAGTTTACCTCAAAAGAGTCCATATTTTTTCTAACACCTAATCAAATTCAAAGTGCATTTGTACTTGTGATGATGCTAACCTAAAATGATTCTAATTATTTTTGAAAGGAGCATCCTTTATCACATCAAAATTGTCCTCTTCTCTATTGACCGGTTATAAACTCCAAAAAATAGTATTTATTGTGGTCACTAATTCATTCTTTATAGTCAATATACTCAATTCCTTTGTACTCAATATTTTGATTGTAGCGACTATTTATCATATTGTGATTCAAATCTCATGTTATGTTTGACGTCACTGTTTACATGAAAACAAGTGGATGTCCAAAAGAATCCGTCAAGAAAAACATGGGTTTCTTATAGTGCAGGCCCTTCTAAAAAACATTGAAATAATTTAAAATTTTTTTTTTTTTTTATAGATTATGTTTTTGTCTATTTAAAAATATTTGAATCATTCCTTTTCAATAAATAATGTAAAATTTATAAAGCATCTTGTTTTGTAGGCAATCTTATCAAATTTTTGAAAAAATAGTGTGTTGGATCCGTTTTTGAACTCAATTTCAACAAATTTAGAAAATAAAAAGTTGTGCATGGTTTAGTTTGCTTTCTAAAATAATCTCACAATTGGGATTAGTATGTTTCAATTTCATCACATAGCTATCAACAATTTAGTTTTTTCTTCTATCTTGCACACATTCCTGGTATAGTCCAGTGCAAGATCCTACATTTGGATATGTAAAAAAACCCAAATACTCAACAGTTTTGTTATTTGCATTGAAAATGACAATTTTGAGTGTTTTTTTGATGGAAAATGGCGTTCGAGACTTTCAGATTTTAGATAACCTTTTACTTCGTTGAATCATGTTATATATTAAGGTAAAACAACCCATTCCAGTCTCACCTATTAAGGTAAAACAACCCATTGTAGTCAAATGACCCGTAACGGACACCTAATGACTCTATGGTGGTTTTTCAAACCATAATCAATGTCTTTCATGATAGTTATGGAGTGATTGATGGCCTCAATAGGTACTTCCAACTTTTCACCGTAAAATTCATTGTAAGAATTGATTTTGAAGCCTTCCATGTTAGAAAATATTGTGATTGTATTGGGTAGGTAAGATGAGCATATTGGATTCAATTTTTGTTAGTTATGGATAGCCTACAGACTCTTTTAGGCTGATCACTTCAAAAAATTCATAAAAAATCCATACTTTAATATAATTTTAAATGTCTTTATTATTTCTCCCATTTGTCTTTATGTGGGAAAAAATTTGAAAAATTTAAGGAATGGCAGTTGGGCAACACTTAATTCTTACCACAATGGGGTGTTTTACCTTACAGTAAGTTAACTTTGGCACTTCTCCCAAAGCAAAAAGAGAGAGATGAGTGAAACAAGAAGGTACAAACAAAGAATCTTTTTCAATCGGAACAATGCATCCAGTTGTTGTGCACAATATAATAGGTCATCCCTACTATACAACCATCCAAAAACCATCCGAAATAGTGTCACTTCCACCTTATCTTGGCAAATCCTAATGTAGCTCGCATAACGCTTAGCATGTCGCAAATTTGACCGAGCCTGAAAATCAGGGGTAACATAGTTACTTATTAATCAGGACTTGGAGTGTTGCTTCTCCAACTCGATGATGGACACGGTCAACTCATCTTAATTAAGCTTAAAAGGAAGTAACAAAAAGAACAAATAACCCATTCACGGATTACTTACTCTTAGTGGCCGAATGGCCCGAATCGGAACCTGCAGGTCAGTTGACAAAGTCATTGCATCTTAGTGAGCCAGCGAGGAAGAAGAAGGTCGGTTTTACTCGGTCAGGGATCGATCGAGGGGCGCTGCGAATACGTACTCCGATCGCGACCTCTCCGTCGCACCGTACCCAGCAAAGCGAGAATCAGATCGACCCCTGGACCACGTGCCCTTCATCATGCATGAAATTTTGCACGTGCCCATCCGATCGAATTTAATTACCGAGACCGCCGTTCGATCGATACGTACTGTAATATTAACCCTAATTAATTTGCGATGCCTCTACAGTTTGATTTTTCTTTCCCTATATATAGAGAGAGATATGGGTTCCATGATCGAAATATTAATCTAGCTAGTTACCGGTATATATCGATCATTATGCAGCATTGGATCCACTGTTTAGTCGTTAAACATTCCTCAACCTGCAAATCCTGACAGAAAAAAGGGGCGGGGTCAGTCGCAAAGTGGTGCATTATCGAATGTCCTAGCTAGCTAGCTACTTGTATTATTGAGAGAGTTTGGAACTTGATCAGTTTGGAAAGCACGGAAACCGTCGCATTAGTCAGACGCATCATTGCAAATGTTAGAATATGGCACTACTGTTCAGTAGTACTGGAGCTGCTTTGTGCAGGCATGCATCAGACAGCAGTATGTGATCGACTTGTGACCAATTAAGTTAGAATATAATCAGCTAGCGGTGTCCGTCCGGCCTTGGAGTTGTTGCAACATCTTTCTCGCCGGTCCCCAGATGTTTGGTGATGGTTGTCACTCTTGTCAGGCTGTGGCACAACAGAACACCAGACACTAAAGCTTATGCACTTGTAAGAAGCGGCACTGACTCAGTCTCGTGACTCTCGTCATAACTTAATTAGCAACTCAAGAACCGGCCTGTACTGCACAGTACGTCCATTTACCCAATTTCCAAAACTTACTCATTTTTGTACTCTCGATCTCACACTAACTGAAGGGTGAACCACACCCAATTGCAAGTTTGCAACCTCCCATAACTGATTGGATAACCAGGCAACGGTCCTCCCCATGTTGGGAAGGTATTATGCTGGGATAGATGCCTAGGAGGGACTCTATCCATTCACTAGTAGGAAACAGCATCTTAGTCAACAAAAACCAGCTGACATTTTCTTGAAAATTGTGTTGCATTAAACACAAATTTCTGAAAATTGAGTTGCGATCAACACAATTTTTTGGGTTTTTTTGTCAAAAAACATAGAAAATATCAATTGGTTTTTGTTCATTGTGATAATGTTTTCTACTAGTGATTAATTCAAGGTTTGAGGTTGGCTAAGGAGGAGTCATATAAAACAATTTTGTTCACTAGAGGGATTCTCTTTTCAAGGATGCAAAAAGAACCCTTACCTCATTGGTAACTACTGTGTTATGTTTCTTTTGAAGGGAAACTAAACAAGGATTGAGGATATCTAAAATGTTGAACATTAGAAGGACAAGTGTAACGTGGTGTCATTACAAAAAAATTCAGGCCTCCGGAGGGCTGCTCCGGAGTGACTAAACAAGCTATTGTTTTCAAAGTAGTCCTTGGCCGGAATCTAGCTGCAGAGGAAAGTCACCTTGGGTGAATATCGTCGGAGTAGTCAGCCCCGACAACTACAAATTTATTTATTTAGTTTTTTAGTTTTAGTTTTTTGCGACTAAATTTCTTTTCCTTTTTTTTGGAAAAAAAAAAATGTAAAACTAAGTTCATGTGCCACTGGTAGCATTGGAACTGCAGGTTTGAGGTGGGTGATTTTAGGGGAATTGATTTTTTTTTTGCCAAAAAAAAAGATGGAAGGGTGGTTCAGTTGTTGCTAGAGTAGCCCTCTAGAGGCCTCATTTTTTCTCTAATGTTGGAGGCCATTTTGGATAATAAATGATTCTATTTATAATATTGTAGAGGTGACAACCTTGCAAGGGGGAGGGTTTTGGTACACTTCTTTTTGTTTTAACTTTTTCTTTATGACATGTTTTGATACTACTAGTGTCATTTCTTAAAGTATGGTCAATTTCGTTAAAATGGTGATATTCCATTAAAATGGCACAAAATGAAACCACTAAAAGAATGAAAACAATAGAAAGATTGTCCGAGGGGAGTGGAAATGCGTGAACTAAGAGTGATTTGAATGTGCTAGGCATAAAATTGGCACATGTATAACCCTATCGTGGCACACTTATTCTTCATTTGTAGAAGATATTCCATTAAAATGGCATGCAGAATACCACCATTTTAACGAAATTGACCATAAGTGCATAAAAAATATTTGGGCATTACCTAGATGTATTACAATTATAGTTCCTATACCTTGCATCTTTGAAAATTTGTAACTAATTCATAGTGATTCTAAAATTTATGTAACTACTTCTATTATAATTCAATTGAAAGTATATACATGCAAAAATTAATTGTATGTCAATTATTATTGTAGACCCATTTGTCTACAAAGCTTATTTGAATATATGTAGGTGTAGTTACCTTGTCATGATTGGTCACAATTAGTTGCATATAAATATGTTAATAATTCATCTAATGAATGTGAAATGAATTTAACCAATCTTCATGCCTCCAAATCCTCTAAGTCTATCCTAGCCTTTTTATACCTACTTCTTTTTTGAAATTTTTTCTACATATTTTTGCTTATATCTTTCTATGAATATATTATTTACCTCAATTCCATGAAATTGGTCTTAAAAGAAGATTCAAATATTATTTCAATTGGTTTAAACGCCATTTGAAAAAATCATTGTCTTAAAGTACTTTGTTCAATAGCCAAAATATGAACTTTGGAGTGCTTAGGGATTAAATGTGACATTAATTTATTCACAATATGATTGATTGTCATAATTTTTTGATTGTCAAGTGCCTAGGCTATGACAAACATTAGAGAAGTTAGATGAAATAACAAGCTAGTAGTAGATCCTATTTTAAATCACTAATCTTATTTTTGCCATTGTCTACTACTAGAGTTCATTCAAATACTACACCTTATAGTATTATAATAACATAGACTTCTACTAATTTGAGAATTATGCAAATTTTGATAGGGGAACCAATATCATATTATGGCAATTCCCAATATTCTAGATAAAATAAGCATTGATAATGTAATCTACTCTATTTTCATAGTATCTCAAATATTACAATTGCCATCTAACTTTCATTCAACTATCATCTATTTTCATCAACATTAATCCAAATTTCATTTAAATTTAATCCAAATGGCCACACTAATTACACCACATTCATTCAAACTTAATGTGGGGAGGTCTTGCACTATTCAAACTCTGGCACTCATTGAATTAACATTAGCATCAATGTCCAATTTTGACAAGAAAAAGAGTGCAATTGTGATTTAGAATTTACACCCCCAAATACAATCATGGTGTTTAAAACAAGATGGATGGCTAGAATACGACCATCAACTTTAACTACCGTACACCTAATTTCCACCCTTTTCTAAAAAATAACCCTTACAAATTCTTGCCTACAGTGTACTCCCACTATTCATGAGAATCTAAGGTCGGTTTGAGAAACACCTGTTTTCAACACTTTGAATATTCATAATTTATTCATACGGTGTTCAAAAATTGCATTCTAAAAGAATCTAGAACTGATCCCCTTTTGACTACCAACAAGACCCGACAAAAAGTTTTTCAATAGAATAATGGGGAACCATGCTGAATGGCTCATTTGGTCGACCTTAGGTCTAAGCTTAGTTACCTTACCCCCCAGCAAACAATCAAGGAACAGATCAAGAGGCAAGAAATGGCACAGGTTTTGCTCAGTTGAAGAAAAGCATAATCTCAGCCTCAGAGCATAAACAGAGCATTATTGCTGACCATCAGTTGAAACATTTTTCTTCAGTTGGCCCAACAATAGTGATTTTTTTATATATATATTTTTTATCATTTTGGAGAAGTAGCCAGATGGACCATTTAGTTAAAATGGTGGTATTCCATGTGCCATTTTTTGAACCGCCAAGCCTAAACCACAAAAGTGCCATCTAAGACATATATAGATTTTAGAAATCTAAGATTGGTATAGATTTCACACCATGCAGTCTAAACCATAAAAGTCACATCTAAGATAGATGTAGATTTCAGACATCTGAGAAAGGTATAGATTTCAAACATCTAGGACTTTTGTACATTTCAGATCGCCCGATGTGAATTGTCAAAACTGTCGAAGTAGTGGAATGACGCCATTTTAACGAAATTGCCCATCCAACTATTTCCGGGATATTCATGTGATACTTGGTGACATCTATATCAAAATCAGGTGATAACCAGATAAAATTTGGCTATTCATCTTAAAAACAATACTAATTTGGTTATTTTGACTGAAAAAAATGGAAATTTCCTTCAACTAAAATAGTAGCCACTTTTGGTAAGTTAGTAGTGGGCAAACTGGCGAAAAATCGTGCATGATGAAAACACTGCCCCCAAGGGCAGCACCTACGGTCAGAGGAAAAGAAAACCCCAAAGAGTCCTAGCGCTGGGATCAATCTTCAACTTGCAGGTTTCCAGGAGGGTATGTTTGGAGCGGGTAAACCGGGAGTTAATCTTGTCGTCTGGGAAGTCTGGAACTCCCGCGAGCTCCTCAAATACCATGCCGGAGCTTCACCTTCCCAGTGGGAGCGGGTGTGAGCAGGAATGAAATTTCGGGTGGGTTTTGTGAGAAATTGGTCTGTTTAGCTTTCCATTTACAGCAGCAGAATTTCTGCTCTGCTTTTTGGGAGAAGCTATGGTTGCATTCATGCAGGAGGGGCCGAAGGGCTGCGCCGGCAAGAGGGTCACCATCTTGAGTGTGGATGGCGGGGGCGTTAGGGGGCTCATCCCGGCCACCATTCTGGCCGAGCTCGAGGGCAAGCTCCAGGTGGGTGAAGCTGGCCACTAGATTCGTAAGACTTGGAAAATCATTTAGACAATGGATGGCAAGGTTTGAGGTTTAATTTTTAGTGGTTAGGATCCTCGATGTGTTCGATCGATCTGAAGCTGGCAAGGCATTACCAGAGCCTTCCAAGAATCTCATCATTCTGGCCAGCACGCTTACTGCCTCCCAATTCCGGGTCCCAATCTCAATCGCAAACACCACCGCAGTAGCTCGCCATTAATTTTCTTGTATGCTATCATGGAAGACCAACAATGGTTTTGAATTGCTTCTGTGCTCCAGCCGAGTCGTCAGTGGACAACGATCATTGATCACCATTTCGCAAAGGAGAGAGACACTGAATCTCACAACCTAATTGTTACATCTGGTGTGGTGGGATGCAATGCAATCACTTAATTACTAACCATGTCCAGTACAGTGGCTGTATACTTTTTTCATTTCGTGATGGGCGGGGTTCAATTGCATCGTAGGTGGAGGGGTTCAATGTAGGATTGCCCTTGGGATCCTTTGGGTAAGATGATTTCCTGACACACTGTTTGTGAGGGCTAGCTAGCTCATGATCGTTTGCAAGTTTCCAGAAGAGATTATTGTCTCAGTGTTTGTGGTCGGACGGCAGAGGTTGGATGGGCCCGAGGTCCGGCTGGTGGACTACTTTGATATCATAGCGGGAACCAGCACCGGGGGGCTCATCACCTCGATGATCTCGTCGCCCAGCAGTGCAGACTCAGACCGGCCGCTGTTCACGGCCAAGGAGGTCGTGCAGTTTTACCGAAAGCATGCCAGCAAGGTCTTCCCTCCAGCCAGGTACGCACAACATCACTTTGCTAGTATCATAATCGTTATATTTCTTAAATTTACTTACTGCTCATCCGAACTTGGCAGTCCGGTTTCCAGTTGCCCATCCGGGGCCTTAAATCTTTACCAATCCTAGTTTTCTAGTTTTTGAGCTCTGTGCACTTGAATGTCAGAATTTTAGCGCTCTGAAATACGCCCTTGTGTCGAACATGACTGTTATTATCTCATTTGTGCCGTGCTCGGCATAGCTTGCTGACCGAGTCAACACAAGATTTTTCAGCTAGTGCAATTTTATGATGCGAGGTTTGTGAGTTAATGTGCTTGCAGGGGAGGGAGGACATGGAGTAAATTCATGACCTTGAATGGGCCCAAGTACAAGCCCCGAGGGTTGCAGCGCTTGCTGGACCAGTACTTGGAGAGCAATCCACTTCTGGACAGGGCGCTCACCTGCGTCGTCATCCCTGCTTTTGACGTCAAGCTCCAGCAACCGGTGTTCTTCTCGACTTGGCAGGTCAACTTGCAAGCTCCCATTGTTGCTCTCAAACCTCTTGAACTTCTCTAAAATGACGTCCTAAAGTGTCCTGCGCATTTGCCACATTATCATTGACTGTTGAAGCACATTTGCGCATGTCACACATTCAAACTGTGTCATAGTGAGAAACGTGGGTGGTAAGATTAAAGAGGTTTTGAGTGGATGTAACACTCCTTAGCTTAGCAGTTTCATAGCGACTCACAACTTTGGTGTAACCATAATGCATTTGTGATTAGCAGGCCCAGAGGGACCCTCTTGAAAACCCTCCCATTAAAACAGTCTGCCGAGCTACCTCAGCAGCGCCGACGTACTTCCCTCCCATCCATTTTACTTTGACCGACACTTCACGAGAGCCCAACGAGACGCGGGAATTCAACTTGATTGATGGCGGTGTTGCTGTCAACAATCCGGTATGTTTTCCCTGTTGCTAGGACAGGTCGAGCCGTAGGTTTATCACGAGCTGTGACTTGAGCTTTTCGTTTTTTTATTGGAGTTTGAGGAGTTCATATGAGGAATTTCTGTAGTCCAAGGTTATTTTAGGGATTAGAGAAACACCTGTGTTTCTTTGATATTTGTGATACAAAATCTGATCCTTTATGGGTGAACTTGCTGCTGCTGCTGGTACTTCTGAACATCATCTAGGATATCGTGATCACAGCGCCGATACAGAAAATGCCTTGAATGTCCATTTACTCCAGGATTTCGATTCCTAGACACACTTGCGTTCTCATTCTATGGTTAAATGAAGTTCTGTCATCTGGGTGGAGCTGCAGACCTATCTGGCTATCGCACAGGCAATCAAGGAGTCACAATCCGGCGGGGCTTTGACTCATAGGGTGGATAATTTGGTAAGTAAATGTATCTTCCTCGCTTGTCAAAGCCTGAACGTTTCGTCGACTGCAACGTTACGTGCATGTTTTTTCTAACATATTGACCCCCCCGCATTTAGTTTTTTTATATGACTTGCTCGTAATCCTGTATCGCTCGCAAAGACATTCAGGTTTTAGTGATATTGGTATCAATAATATTGTTGGATGTACTTACTTTGAAAACGTAAAGTATAAACGGTGTCTCTTACTAGCTCTAAAAGTTTAGAAACACAGTTGCAATTTTTTGAGTCTCCACCCCGAGCGCTTGAATTAAGTCTGCAAGGTCAGAAGTGGTTGATTTGTTCTAACGTGGTCACCATTTGGAGAAATTGTGTAGACCTACTGCGATACCTTGGTGCTGTCACTGGGCACCGGCCAGCATTCCGTGGGCTATGACAGGGACGTGGCGACGTGGGGGATTGTAGACTGGCTAGCCAACAAGGGGGAGGCACCTTTGGTGGACATGGTGTTCAACGCAAGCGCGGACATGGTGGACTACAACGTCTCCAATCTCTTCCAGTCGCAACAATGCACCTCCAATTACCTCCGAATTCAGGTAAATCTTACTCGTACGATGTGTGTAAATGTGTATTTTTACAATCACTTGGAGCCTCACGGTTATGGTAGTTTCCCAGACATGACCAACAGCTTCCTATGTGAGGTTGTGCGGTTGTGGAGTCTCGAAGTTTGTGTCATCTTTTTTAGCATTTTGAGGAGGCCATTTGAAGACTTTCTTTAGTTGAACTTTGTTTATTTTGTGAGCAACACATGGAATTTTTTTTCATTGACTCCTGTGATATAACTTTGGCTTGATTCGAGGTATGGTCAATTGAATTGGTCATTCTCTAACGTTGAATCCTTGGTATGTGAGATTGTGGAGACTTTACCATGTTGGCTGCGTATGCAGACCGACAACATGAACAGGGCTTTGGCATCCGTGGATGATTCCTCAGAGTACAATCTGCTAAAACTAATTACAACCGCCAATCACCTTCTGGATGAACCAGTCATGCTACGCGATTTCCAAACCGGCAAGCCTGTCTCTACGCCTTCTGCTGGAACCAACCGGGAGGCACTCTACAGGTACTCCCCTTTAACCCCTATAACCTAGATTAGTTTTTTTAAGCATTTTGAGTAGGCGATATGGGGAATTTCCTTAGACCGATTTTTGTTATATTTTGACCAAAGAATGCAGTGTTCTTCGCTGACTAGGCGATGCAAAATTTTGCCCCATCTGAATTTCACAAGGCGGACAATCAAACTAGTCATGATTGATCAAATTGGTCAGTTTAAAACCGTGAATCCTTGGTACTTTCGGGATTAAATTACAAGCCTTGATTGTCACACTTAATGTGACCACAGACAAAGAAATTCGGGCAAAGCTCTCACAGGCAAGTCCCTGTGTGAGTCTCACTTTGCCCGCGGATGTTCAGATCACCTGCGTAAAAGGAAAGTTTAACAGGTGACGAATGCTTGAAGGCCATGGGGAAATGTGACACTCACTGGCCATTGCATGCAGATTCCCCACAAGGAACCCACGATGGAATCCACACTGAGCCCCTGCTGTAATGAATTCAATCAAAGCATGAACTCTACCACATTCGAAATCCAGTATGGAAATGTCCTTTTGTGTCCAAATTCCATTCCTAGTGTATCCAAGTGTATCCTATTCTATCACCACTGGACATTGACTACGGAATTCTTCGAAAATTCCATAAATGGACATTTTGAATTTCTCCTGTGCTCTATCCTGACATCAATTGTTTGCTGCTGCAGGTTTGCAGAGTACCTATCCGAGGAACGCAAGACACGACTGGCATCGAAAGCTCCACCAGCAACAGTGGAGCTTGCCCCACCTCCCCTTGTGGTGGAAACACCTTCTCCTCCACCAGAAGCAGCTGATCCAGTCCCTGCAACAATAGAACCTGAAGCAGCAGCAGCTGCCGTAGTTTCAGAGGAAGCTCCAGCTCCAACTCCAGCAATTGTATCAGAAGAAGCCAATCTTGAGGAGCCCACAGTTGCAGAGGAGCCTGCAGGTGCAACCTTGGAATCAACTGCAGTGGAAGCTCAATCTGAGGAGCTTGGTGAGGACGCCCCTCCTGCCAAGAAGAAAGAGGACAAGGCGTATGTTTCGTTTCCTTACGTTCCCCGAGCAGCTTACTTTGAAAGCCCCTTCAATCTCCGCAGGGTCGACTCCACATATGTTCCGTACAGTGATCCAGCTTACCGATTCTCCTATTCTTCTCCCAATTCCAATCACCACTCCAACACTCGTAACTCCTACAACAATTCTTATACCAATCCTGTCGACTCTGACTGGGGATACAACCCTGATAGGGGGTACAACTCTTCATATGAGACATCGAACCATGTGCCGTCGTACATGCCATCTCTATTTGAGGATGTGGGATACAGAGCAAGGGCGTACGGTTCATATGAGCCTTCATACTCGAGCTCGCAAGCTGATGTAGTACCCAACTTTGACTCCCCATATTCGTATTCGTCGTTGTACGCGAGGGAGGAGGATTCATCCCACGATAGGGCTTTGAGGTCATACTCGGTTGATCCGAGGTATGATAACTCTTCCTATGGGCATAATAATATGGCAGTGACGGCGGCTGCATATGAGAGACCCAGCTTCGAGTCCAGGGCCACTTCGTATGCTGCAACGCCAGAGCCTATGCAGTCTGCTTCGTATGGAGATGCGAATAATAATCCCTCGCCTTCGTATTCCTCAATGTTGTATAGAGATTCGGAGAGATCGGGTGGAGCCAACGGGGCACTGGCCTACCCTGACCTATTTGGATTCTTCTCTTGATATACTAAAATGCTGTTGAGCTGCACGTTTATGGTCAAGTGGTCATGGAGTCAATTGTGATATACGTAATTATGCTTTACATGCTGTATCGATTACCATGTGTAGTGATGATATATAACGTATAGATGATCATTTGGCATGATCTTTGATGAATATATGTGGCACATGCTTTATTGTTTACGTGCAGATCAAGAAGTTGTGTTGTGATATTGTTGGGAGATCTGGGGAACCCTCATATTTATACTCTTGAATTGCAAGACTATGTTTTTAACCATTAAAATTGCATAGTTTGTGTATGGAATTATGTTTCAGCTGTGCATTTTACTGAGCAGAGCTCTCGAGGTAGAGCATGGTGAAAGAGTAGTCTTTGGTTCCAGCACGGGGCAATTGGGGACAGGCTGCTTCAGGCGTCTGTACTGACTCGAGTCCTGTTGAAGAATCTGTTGATAAAGCATGTTCATGGAAGAATTTATTTTGTTCATGTATTGATTTTCGCATTTGAGACCAGAATAAAGTGGCATCTGTGGCCTTTGACGCTAATGCGACTTAGTTCACTTAAGTGTGTTTCCTTGGCAAATGCATGTGCTGATTGATGGACAACCTCTTGTAAAGCACCAAAGGATTCTCTCAGAGCAGTTTCTTCTTAGTAATTCGCTAGTTGGCTGCAGCTGGGAGAGAGAAATCTTCACATTAGCTTCTTAGCTTTTGAGTGGATTGCATACACCAATTGACAGTGATGTGGGCCTTGATGATGATTTCACTACAAGCAGTCCTAGGGAACTCTAAGCATTCACTATCTTCACCAAAAAATCTGAAAACTTTACAACTTACACGACTCATAGGAAACATGCGGTTTCATTTCGAAAAGTAAAATAAAATAGTTTCCACTCATATTTATTGCCAAATTATATGAGTCATTCCCCACTACCCACTCAAAAGAGTCTTACAATAATGGGACGACAACACAACTTCCTTTCAAGGTTAATTTTAGATTTGTAAATTCTTTTAAGACTCCGAACAAAAAATCTTACGTGATATTTTGCTTGAAAGTGATACATATTTTCCCAGAGGGGATATTTGGCAATGTATTCCCCTTTCTCAATGGATGAAATTGAAAAATTGCTAAAAATTCTAAAAATAATATAGTTAATTATAAGATGGATGAACAAATGCATTTCATTCACATCTTTCATGCTTCATCATATTTGTGGAGATGTAAAGGGCTTCATCATTCTAAGCAAAGGTCACTTTTTTCACTGTCCAAAATAGATAAATCCCCCTTTTGATTTATAGTCCATTAGTGCAACATTTATTTATTTGCGTGATATATTACACTTGTCAAGGCATTTTGGTCTATGTCCATGACTCCCTCTAGATATTTATCTAATGTTTAGAGGGAATGAAGACTCTGTTGTTCCAAATCAGAATTTGTGCATCAATGGTGCTTGCTCCCCAACTCTAAGTTAGAAAGCATCATTAATCCTTAAATGACGAGCTCGTCACCGTGGAAATCAACTATTTTGGAACCGTGTGAATTGTTGGCTTAAAAAAATGTAAAAGTAGTCATTGGAAGTCAAATTATTGTAAAAGATATTCCCTTTTCACACAAAATCTGGAGGATGAATAATTGCACTTCAAATTTCCAAAACTTGCTATGCCATTTGCATGAATTTTCTTTCTTAACTCTTAAGCGCTCTGACATCCACTTTTTGGATGATGAATAGATTGATATTCTTGTTTCTTTCTCATTATTTCTTGGATGAAAGTCATCTTAATTTGTGGAGATACTTTATGAAGTAATTGTCATATCTAATAGTTGAATTTGGTGTTATTGTAGTACATATTTTTCTAAAATTACAAATGTGGAAGTATATCAAATAGTCGACCAAGCCAAAATTGCATTGACTTTAGTTCAAAATTGGATTTGCAAAAATGAGGTAAAAAATGAGGTCATAGACAAAAAAATCTCAAAAATTCACCATATCAAGAGAACCTCATTTCAAATCCATTCCAACAAATTCTACTAAAAAAATGATAATATTTTGCTTGTAATTGAATTTAGAAGGAACTAAGAAATTTCCCTTTCAAAATTTATAAAAGAATATTGGTGATAGCATTGGTGAATCTAACCATACGGATGGAATCTAAAACTCAAAATCTACAACTCTTAATTGTATATTGATTCCAAAATATTCTTTCAAATAGTACTTTATGATGATTTTGCTAAAATCGTCAATTTTGGAGAAGACTTTGGACATTTAGGGATTAAACATGACTTGTCGTGTCACATTAACCCTTTAACGCCTTGATCCTTTTTCTAATTTTGGCACATTTTTGCTTATATCTTTCTAAAGAAATATCATTTACCGCAATTTCATGAAATTGATCATTAAGGAAGGTTGTCTTTTCAAGATTCAAGTGTTACATTGGATGAATGAAAAGTTGGTTGGACAAAACCTGTACCTTGAAGCCCTCTGTTCATCATCCAAAAAATATGGACGTCGTAGCGCTTAAGGGTTAAATTATTTGTCTTTCAATGGTATGTTAGTTGTCCAATTTCCAATTCATTTATTGGATCTATTTACGAATATCTTTGATGTGCTTCTAATTATAGTCAATTTCATTTCCTAATTATAAACCAATCAAAAGTTAGAAAATAAATTTGGAGGGCCAGTATACCGGTTGCATTGAAGATGATTTGAGTGGGCAAGGCCACTTCCCAACTGAGTGCCGGGCCCTGTCCGCCCAGTCAGCAGACAAATCAGAGGAGCTGGCAGCATCATCCCAGCCAATGAAAAACTTGTAGCCTGGATCAGGGCCCTACCCAAAAGCCCAAAAGCCCAACACGCTACACCAACACTTTCCGCCCTGCTCCTCCACACGAAACCAGCATACCCACCTCGCCCAATGCAGAATTTTTTCTTCTTTTCCAGGAAAACACGGGCGCGATCCAAATTGTGGAGAAATTGTGCTCCACATCTCCCATCCGTCGCCACAAAAGCGCAACTGAAATGAAACCAACCGCACATGATGATGCTTTGCGCTTTATTCCATCAATGCCGCTGCTTTGCAATCTCGCCAATTCAATTGCATCGCTTCCCCCAAAACTCTAAGTTACTGCCACGGTATTCGTTTCCGGCTTCGCAATCTCGTCTTCTGGAGGCTTGGATTGCCGTTGCCCATTCGGGGTCACTGGTTTGCAATTATGGCATCTAGCTTGAATTGAAGTGCTTCTGGCTGAATTTGGAGGTGGTTTTGAGGATTTGGGGCGTGGATTGCAGCTATGTCGCCTTGATAGTCGTGTTGTGGTACTTGTGCTTCGCCTTTAATGGTTTTGGGTTTTGGGTTTCTGATATCAGTTAGAATTAAGTTTGGGATACCAGAATCGTGCACTCCAGTTGCTTTGAAATCCCCTTTTTCCTTTCCTAGCAAGAGCATATCAAATTGTAACAGTCTGACGATAGGCTATGGAATGCAAAGGTTAAGGAAGTTCAAAGGTTTCTTGGTAGATGACCTAAACTCGATTGCTGAACAGATGTGGGAGGTTCAGATAAGTTTGAATTTAGGGTGGATTCATTGGGGTACTCACTCTTGGGAATTGAATGTGGTACAGGCCGAGGTAGCTCTTGCTTGATGCTGAACACACAATTCCGAACTTAGTGTGTGTGATTTGGGGAAGAAGAGGAAGAGGATGTTTTGAGTAGAAAGGGCGGGGAGGATGTGTTGGGTGCGGGGGCGATGGCCCTCTTCGTCATGTACAACATCATGTTACGCGTTTGGAACCTCCAAAGCTTCATCTCACCGGACTTCCCGATCTGCATTCCATCTTTCTCTCAACAGGTTTGCCACTCACTGCATTTGACTATCGATTTTGGAATATTTATCTCAGTGTCTGTATTTTAGGGTTTTTCCTGAAGTTTTGTCGAGAATGGTGACCATGGAGAACTAGATGCGCATCGTAGATGTCCTCGCTTATGGCTCTTTGTCGGCCAATGAACTGCGCGGGATTATTAGATTATTAGATTATTAGATTATTAGATTATTAGATTATTAGATTATAAGATTATTAGATTGAAGAGAACAATCAAAATTACGGCTTTGGTCTTGACTATTGCTTCCACCCATGCTTTCAATGAGATTTTGACTCATAATCTTGCTCCTTTCTACCTTGACTTTCTACCATGGCTCTTCGACCCCACTGGAATACTCTGACTAGTGATGCAATTGCTGCCTGAGGTTGAACCGCAAGTGTTCGATAGGGTGGAGGTCGCACTTGCTCCATAATGCCTAATCACGCCCTAATTTTGTCTGTGTAGATTGAAAATTTCAGTATTCTTTAGTGTTGTGTCCTGCAGGATTAGGATTTAGAATCTAATTCTTGTAGAGGAACGAGTTCAAGCAATTGGCAATTCAATAATTGAGTCAGCTGCAGGTGGTTACGCGTCCGTTGCTCATAATTCATGCTGTTGTTCAGGTGTACAAGTCAATTGACGACGTCGTTAGCATTCTCGGAGACACACTTGCGATCATTTCCTATCAACAGCGTCGACTCATTTCCACCTCTGGCTCCTGCCATCCTGCGAGGCCCATCTTTTTTTGAGGGAACCGCCTTGTTCATAGTGAACAAGTCATGCAGGAGAATGAGTAAGAGATGCAGAGTCATCGTGACGGGCGTTGTGACTCCTCCTTCTACCAACTTTCAGCGACGAGCGGTTGACAATGTTGAGGAAAGTGGAGCTTTGAAAAATAACGATGAAGATTTGCCTGAGACGCCGCAGCTGGAACTGAGGAAACCAGGGCATGTTGTCAAGTCAGTCGTCAGTGATGTACATCATTTGGAATTGCCTTCCATCCGGTTGAATGTGCGACCAAAAGTGCAGATGAGAGATCATCTGGCTTTGAAGGCAGGGCTACACAAGGTTGGCAAACTGACTGGCAGACCATTTTTATAGAATTGTGTAGATGTAAAACGTTTAGAACTGTTTGCCATAGAAAATATCTTGAATTCTGAAATTTGTTTTGAGTTCTTCGAACTGACGGTTACGGCCACAAGCTATTTCTTAAATGCTAATCATGCCAATTTTTGGAACGCTAGTTGGTCCAGTAGTTCTGAACTGCAGAGTCATGCAAACAATCTTTCTGTCTCTTCAGTTACTTAATGCAGATTTTTCCTTTTACTATCTGGCGGTCCATCTCCAAGGACTGTGACCTTGGCGTAAGTCTATCTTTTGGATGTCATTACTAGTCTGGAGAAAATACTGATATTCCATTTTGATGTTCTGAATATTGATCCTGCAGGTGACACCCAAGAGGGTTTCGGGCCACAGCGCGAACTCCAGAGCAAAGGTCCCCAGGTTGCTAACTGGGCACAAGGAGGCACGTCCTAGATTTTCAACTGCAGTTGCTTGTAGTCCAGAAATCCAGTCACTGGTTGCTTCATTGCGGAGGTCATGGAGACAGACACACAGGATAGAGGATGTGATGGATAATCACCCCAGAGCCCTGTCACCGTTCGACATTACCTGTGTGCTCACGGAGCTTCAACGACAGCATGATTGGAAATGCACATTAGAGGTCATCCTTTTGCGCTACCCTCTATTGGGACCCGTTTCACGTTCTACACTTTATTAGAAGATTAATATTCTCTTTATATACGGATGCTAACACGAAGATGAAACTGTGTCCTGACTTTGCACATTTTGATCTTGGTTTGCAGCTGTTTTCTTGGTCGAAGAAGCAGCGATGGTATCGTCCCAACTCTCGCTTGTATACCCGCCTCATTGGTTTTCTGGGGAGAGAGGGTCGGGTCAGTGCCTTCTTCTGCTCGTTTCTGAAGTAACAATTGCCTTCCTTCATATTGAGATTCTGCTTTAATCTCGTACACTCTTACAAGCCAGAATCAGATATGTTTTTGCAAGTTGACTGAACCACTGGCTTGTCTGACTTTATGTGGTCCAATACTTTCAGGTCCACCGTGCAGCATTATTATTCCAAGAGATGCTACTGGAGAAATGCCAAGTAGATCAGTACACATACACGGCCATGGTGAATGCCTACGGGAAAGGAAGGATGTTTGAAGAAGCCCTTGCAGTGTTCAACCACATGAAGGAATGCCCTGAACCTAATTGCCAACCCAACACGGTGACATGCAATGCGCTCATTGATGCTCTGGTGAAAGGAGGTCGCTACGATCAAGCAATCGAGACTTTTATGGACATGCGAAATGGTACCAACGGACTTGAGCACGGTTGTAAACCAAATGTCATCACCTACAACATTCTCATCGACGCTCTCTGCAGAGAAGGAATGGTGGACATTGGGATACGAGTTCTGCAGTCCATGAGAGAAGGGGAACCGGACCAGAGGGTGTCTCCAAATTCGGCTACGTACAATACCGTCATTGATGCTTGCGGCAAAGTTGGGCTTTATGAGAAAGCCGAGGATTTGGTGGAGAATATGGTTCAGCATGGCGTCCAGCCTGATCACATTACATACACTGCCCTGATTCACTCCTACGGAAAGGCGGGTCTTTGGGAAAGTGCAGAGAATACTTTCAAAGGTATGAAAGGAGCTAATGTGACGCTTGACGTGATGGCATATACAGCTATGATTGATGCCTATGCCAAAGAGGGTTTGTTTAAAAAATCTGAGGAGTTGTTCAAGGCAATGCAGCATTCGGGGATAAGACCAAACCAAGTTACTTTTTTGTCGCTGATTGATGCTTATGGAAAAGCTGGCTTGCCTGAAGAGGCCAAGAATGCCTTCGACGAAATGCAGGCGGCAGGTTATGAAGCCAACGTCTTGATCTACAGCTCACTTGTCGATGCACACGGGAAGGCTGGGAATTACAAGGAAGCCGCTCAGATGGTCAATGTGATGAGGCGGCAAGGTTGTCAGCCCAACCTCATTACGTATGCTGCCATTTTGTCGTCCTGCGGCAGATCCAAATCTTGGGAAGAACCTCAAGTACTGCTTCAGAGCTTGCAGGTATTTTGCTTTCTAGTCAAATTATCCCTTCCCTTATTTTGTCTGGCTAGAGCATTGGTATTGAGAAATTTCTTGTATAATGTCTTCACTCCTACCTGATCGACTGAAGATGATATTGTAGTCTTATTTCCTTTCTTTTTATTTGCTTGTCACAATAAGCTTTCAAGGATTTTCTGAATAATGTGGTATCTTATTGGAAACTGACGATTGTCATGGTTTTGCAGTCTTCGAATTCTGAAATGGAAAGCACACTATACAATCTAGTGGCAGGAGGCTCGCTCAATGATAGTCTCTGGGAAGACGTGTCGAAAATGTTTGACGATTTAACGAGGCAGCCCAAGGCCAACCAAATGTCATTCTGCAACTCTCTTTTGGACATCCTATGGAATTGGGGTCTTTGTGAACGAGCCTCCCGTGTGCTCCACCTTACAAAAGAGGCAGGAGTGTACGACGACACGTTTTTCGTTTTCACGAAATCGGAATGGTGCCTTGACCTTCACAGGTGAGTTCCATAAGTTGAAACTTTACTAGTCTACTTGTTACTAATGCCAGGGTCCAATGTGGGACTGCATTTGATTAGCTGAATTAACCTCCTAGAGCCTAAATGGTCAATAGCGGCTGCTTCCATACCTATAGTAGTTGAAATGAATCATTTAGGAAGCTCAAGTAAGATAGAAAAAACATATCAATAGAAAGAAGAGATCCTACCCTACATTTGTTAGCACTAAAAATATCTTTGGAAGTTACTATTATTAGATACGAGATTCCATGGTGGAATTTTTATGTTTGGCTCGGGGGACCAACGGGTTAAACTTTGCTGAGAAAGTGATCCACGGCGAAACTTGCGGCTGACGCGAGTGTGTATGCTGTGCAGATTGTCGGTTGGAGCAGCCATCACTATGTTACTGGTGTGGCTGGAGGAGCTTCGCCTTGCTTGGGTTTGGGGGGAAGATGCTCCTGAGGATGTAGTCATCATCACTGGTAAGGGTACACACTCCAAGTCGAAAAGCTCAGCCTTGAAGGTCCCTGTGGATTTGCAGCTGGCACAGCTTTGTGCCCCCTTCACGGACGTGGTCGGCAACTGTGGCCGCGTGACTGCATCCGGAAATGCCGTGCAAAAGTGGCTTTTATCTCCTGGTATTGCACAGGGCTTGGGCCTGGTGGATTCCAGATTCTTTCTGCATCAATGATAATGTAAAGTAATGGAAAACCTCGTGGAGAATGAAACAATGACAACTACTTGTGAAGATCTTTGCAGGTACGCATTTTGAGAATGATACTTTGATCTGCCATGCAGTTGTCTTTTTGTTGAATTTAGCTGGTAATGTATTAAGTGGATCCATTCATAACATTCTTTAGGCCCTGTGACACCTTGGAATTCTCTGTGATATCCTGGATCTTGGGTGTCTAGGATGTCCATTCTTCGTCGGACTTTTTGAGTTCTCCGTGGTGTTACAGGGTGGAATCCCTCGGTACCTGAACTAAAAATAGGAAGTGCACTTTCGAAGCTCATAGCTCATTTTATTACTTTCCAAGACTTGGTTTCCTCTTTCTATTGGCTACCTTCCTTGAAGCTTCGTAAATGATTCATTTCAAATCCTCTAGATATCGAAGTGGCCACTTTTGACCATTTAGGCACTCAAGTCCTTCTCCAAGAATCGTGGGGATAGGTATTCCATCCTTCGGTGAGGTGTCAAGAAGAAGGCAAAAGGCAAATGGGAGGAGATTTTCGGTTATAGATGCTATGTTGAGGGATGAAAAAACGATTGACATAACCATGGATGCATATATCTGCGTATGAATGACTTCAGCCCCAAGTGGGAATAGTACTTTGTTAATGCAATATCTTAGCATCTGAAAATAGAAGGTTGCAATGCTTCAATGGCTAAAAAATGTTAACAGCTGCCTCTTGCTGGATGCAATTCTATATATATATTCTTGCTTTGATGTTTCTACTAATCCTTACAAGTTATATACTACAGGGTGTGCAGCGCTGTGATTTCTGTTGCGAAAGAATCCTCCTTTGCGGCGGCGACTGGATTGTTTTTTCACAAGGGAAAACGTAGGCTTAGTAGAAGAAACAATGAAGTGCCTTCTTCCGGATGAATGTAATCATGTGAAAATAGGCACCGATGGTTCTAGTTTTAGGGGTTGACATGACAGTGTCTCATTATGTGCACTAAGAATTTGTACATTACCCAATTCTTTTGTACAATACAGTTAGCTTCTTGGCATTTGAGGACTGAAAGTAGGAGCAGAATCCAGATTGCATATTCTGAAATTTTCTACGTCGTTACAATTTTTTGTGTACTGCCAGTGCCAAATTTTATGAGTTTTTAGTAGCTGAATAACTTCACATGTGTATGGGCGGCATGAAAACTACCAAGACATGCTAACTTCGGCCTAGGGGGCAGCAAAGAAGGTTGGCGACAACGGTGAGAAACACAGTATCTTTTGCAGGTGATTTTCCATCTGGGGTTGAGTAATGCTTGACTGTGCTTTGGCCTGCAAAGAGGTACGGTGTGAGATATCAGTAGATATCTCGGACCTCCATTATTTTGATAACAGAGGCAGATCCTATGCGATGAAGAGCTACGACTGCTTGCCCAGGTTTACAGAGGTTTCGGCTGATTGCATATTCTAGAGCTGCATTCAAGGTGTTATCAGTTGAGTCAGCGTCCGTGGCCTTCACAGAGCCCTCAGCTAAGAGCGGGATCAATCCCCTGCACAATACCATTGCAACTTTTGTAAGGGTCCACCACCAGTGCAATGCAAATTTCCTACAAACAACGATAAAGCTTTCCAGAATCGTTGCCAACAAAGTACCGTCATTTCGTCTCGGGATGGGTAAGGACTCACTAATTGAATTGAAGAAATTTAATGACGATGTGAATGAACGGATCACTGGTATCCAAGAAGCTCTTTGTATTGAGTAAGATTGACTCCGAAAATTTCATGGTCCATGTATGTGATCATCCAAAAGTAGTGATATGAGTACGGAATTGAAACAGGCTGTAGAAAGTAGAGACGTAACCTGCAAATCAAGCTGTGGTGAGCTGGCGACTCCTCGCTAATTTGCCATTCGATACTATCGGTGGTCATAACTGGGACTGCTACAGATAGAATAGGAACCGAGGGCCTGTATTTTGCTACCAATCTAGCAGTGCTTCCCCCACGGGTTAGAACTACGATCAAGGCTGCCCGAATTTTATTGGCTGTTCGGACCGCTGATGATGCCAAACTCTCCAGTGGGCTCATTGGCATGGGGACATTTCGCACTAGATCTCTGAATAATGTAGAATAGTCGATGGCTTGTTCAGCCTCCCGACAGATACTGGCCATTATTCCAACAGCAACATCAGGGTTGATTCCATTTGCCGTCTCACCACTAAGCATCACGCAATCGGTGCCATCAAGAACGGCGTTGGCAACATCTGTTGCTTCTGCTCGCGTTGGGCGTGGGGATTTAATCATAGACTCTAGCATTTGGGTTGCTGTTACTACAGGTTTCCCCTTCGCATTGCACTTGTATATCATCATTTTCTGTGCTAAGAAAATTTTCTCTGTAGGTATTTCCATTCCCAAGTCTCCTCTAGCAACCATAACAGCATCTGTCTCGCGCAGAATATCATCAAAGTTTTGTAGTCCCTCTTGGTTTTCCACCTGAGTGCAACCACAACATAAGCTGAATTTGATTAGCAATTCAAGATCGGAACATACAATTAGACATTTAAGAGCACAAGTCTAGAAGGGCTTACGTACGTAGAGAACTGAAATAGATACCTTGGAGATAATGTGGATGGAACTTGATGCTTTCCCAAGCAACTCCTTGACTTTGACCACATCGGAGCCTTTCCGCACAAAAGAAGCAGCAATAAAATCAATTCGGTTTGGAATGCCCCAAATGGTGATATCCTCAACATCTCGTGGTGTAAATGTTGGAAGGTCAACAACAATTCCGGGCAAATTCACATTCTTGCGTTCACCCAAACTTGCTGAGTTCTCGCACCTACACTTCACCTTCCCGGCACCTGGGTCGCACTCCAGCACCATGAGACTGATAGTCCCGTCCGAGCACAAAATCATATTCCCTGGCTTCACATCTTGAGCAAGCTTAGGGTAGCTCATGGCGATCATTGTGTTATCACCTTCATGAGTGTAATCTGTTGTAATCATAAGCTCTTGACCTCGAATGAGTTTAATTCCTTGCCCTCCCTTCAGCGTCCCCGTCCGAATCTCCGGACCCTATTTCCCATCTCATGAGCACACGTGGTGTGACAGGTTAACAAATTACATTGTAAATCAAAGCATCGAATTTTCAAATCTAGCATTGGAAACATGAATAGACTCCTTTCCTTAGGATCAAAGGAAACACGGTAAGAACAGAAGAACGTATGACGAAACAACTGTTTTATTCCACAGATATTCTATTTTCCTTCACGTTGATTTGCTCTCGCTTTTGCTATTTTGCAACTGTTTTTGCATATTTCACCACTATGCAACACTCATTGATAACGAATCGAAGCAGATAACTTTAATTACTGTAGTCGTTCTTGTGTCAAGTGTCTCCTCATTGTCTGCTTCAAGACGAGATTGCGAATTAAAGTTCAATTTTACCACCTACTGCATGTTAGTGTAGGAACGCGATTGTTTTGAAATTACCTTGGTATCGAGGAGGACGCCGCACATGATTTGAGTGTTGTACATGGCCTGCTTCAGAGCGTCAAGCGTCCCTGAATGGTATTCGTAGGTTCCGTGGGAAAAATTGAATCGAGCTACGTTCATTCCGGCGCGGAGCAGCTTCTCCAGCATGGGAACATCCCGTGATTTCGGACCCAATGTGCAAATGATCTTGGTTTTAGAAATTCCATTGACGCGTGAATCTCCTTTCCCGAGTATGCCCTTGATATCGAATTTATCATTCATGGTTCACCCCTCACGCCCTCAAGTTGCAAAGGGTCTGTTGATTTCGTTCTCTTAATACTCTTACTCTGCAGCAATCAATATTGGTGATGTCAAGGGTTAGGGTTGAGTAAACATACTTTTGAAATCCCCTCCACGATTGGAGCTTCTCATAATTATGATGTTTTCTCCTCTATCCGTATACTTTCTGTTGAAAATTCCAGATTGGAATAGTTTCAGTCTCCTTGTGGGCACTGTCTACCAGATTCCCAGGAAAGAGTGATCCCACTATTGGTGGCATGATTATGTCCATCCAGTTTTATCTGCGGATAGTAGAGAATCAATACGAATGCTCAAGACTAGGAAAAGGCTACTACTGGAGATTCTGAATCTCCGAATTCTGTTTGAAGTTTGAATGCGCTGCGGGATACTAGCCCTCAGATCTGATTGTGTACATCTATGGAACCAAGTTTTCTCTTTCAAAGAATCGAAGCAGTCGATCAATGCAGGGATGCAAAAAACATCTCGCAACGCCGTGCCTAGAGGCAGGCAGGGGTAAGAGCTTGTCTGATGAAGAGATGCCAGGTGTGATAAGGTCAAGAGACACCACCAAAAACCCTCCTGAAACCTAGCACGATCAAAAAAACCCTATCATAAAACTAGTGCTGCTGGGCAGTATCATGCCAGACACATTCACCTGCAACTTCTCTTTTGGAGTTGAGTTTTCCTCACCAACGCCAATTGGTCGCGCAATTCACAACTGAAATCTTGAAAGCAACAAGTAATTTGCTGAAACCCTAAAATTTCAAGAAACTCCTGTTGCATCTTTCCAAACTTCCATCAAATTGAACGTTGACAAACTCTAATGTCATTTCTGTGTAACTCCATGCAGGAAGACAGGATTCATTTGAAAGAACTGGAGCATGGTGCCTCATCTCAATACTGAAAATGAAACTCTTATGTCAAGAGACAAAAGAAATACAACACAACTACTCGAAGTGCTCATTTTCTACAGAGAAATCTCAAGCAAGTTTTCGTGATAATTCAAGCTGCTCCGAGTCATACCTTCAAAGAAAGGCAAAAGCGCCTTTCCCCAACACAAAAGGACTCCTCGTCAAAGACACTGCAGGCACGATGATAACTAAAGGACCATGGGCATGTCTGTTAGAGACTTGGATCCAGATAGTTTCTTGGTATTCTTTATTTTCTTTACTAAAATTTTAGCTCACTTACTAAAATGTTCAAGTTCTGTGACCCACACCTTGGGCAGGTTCTCCAATGGGAATTACAGTCCTGGCATGCCAGAATCACAGTAATTTCTCACTTCCCTCTAAAACTTTTGATGCTCACATGTATGATACATCCACATCGATTTACAGCAACCCTGCATTTTCACCTAACTGCATAATTAATGTCATAAAACCAGGATCAAGTGATCAAACCTCAGTGTTTTGATAAACATTAGAAATCTAATACAAAACTAATTAAACGCTAACTCTCGTAGAATGTCGTATTTTAGTCTCGACACTCGAATAAAACAACTTACGGCAATGGAGTGGACGACCACGAAGGGCTCGAACAAAAGTTCTGTGGGTGGCTTCGCAGCCAGCCAAGCGCAGCAACCACGCTTGTCTTGGATTTATTGGTCACGGTCGCCGTGAGAAGTGAAGGTCGTTGTCCCTCGGGAGAAAGCCTGGCTTTGCATTGAGGGATTATTGAGGAGCTATTTTATCTTCATGCGAGTCCCTTTCAGCTGTCAGTGACGATTGGCGCTAAACATGTACACTCAAAACAAGGTTATCATGCGTTGGATTTAGAGGTGCTTAGTGTTGAGTAAAGTGAGGCAGCAGGGCGCAAGCTCATTTGAAGAAGCAATGGAGTTTCGGGTCGAATGTTGAGGCCATGCGTGCCTTCATTGACGGTGAGCTTCACTCCTGGCGGGGCTGACCATTCAAACGCATGAACAAACGAGCCGAGAGCCGCAGACAGTACTCTCATGGCCATTGCCCGTCCAGGGCAAATCCTGCATCACGATAAGACACCACACGCGCGAATTATGAATGCAAGATCGCAGCAAGACCTGATATCTCACATCATAATGAGGTGGCGAAAGCAAGAAATTAGGGTTTCAAGGATCATTAATTCGGTCCGTCTCTCCGAGCTAAATTCAATTTTGTTTACCTCCTTCCAGCTCCGAACGGAAGATATTGGTAGTTGTTGGGCCCGTTCACACTCAAATCGGACCCAAGGAACCTCTCTGGATTGAACTCTAATGCATCATCTCCCCAGGTCATTGTGTCACGGTGCAGTGCCCAGAAGTTTGCCATCACTGTTGTTCCCGCCGGCATGTGGTATCCTCCCAGGCTTGAATCTTCTACGTTGCAGTGAGGGATGCCAAGAGTCGTAGGAATATGTAGGCGCAAAACTTCCTTCAGCACAGCCTGCAAGAATTGATACGATTTCTGAAACATTGAAAATCGACGAACAACCAGAAACTGGGAAAACACAAAATTTGAGAAGACCAATTTCTGGATTTGTGCTCGTTTCCATCAAAAAAAGTGTGCACAGAGGTGCCTGATTACCTGGAGATACGGTAACTGAGAAGCCTCCTCCTCTTCTACAGGTCCACTCATACCAAACTTTGTATCAATCTCCGCCTGTAATCTTTCCATCAACAGCGGCTGACGCACAAGTTCCAGAAGCGACCATTCCAAAGTCGAAGCTATCGTGTCCGATCCCGCTGTCAATAGTTCCTGCACCAAATGCGACGTCGCGAAAAAATAGAATCGTGAGGAGTTCAAGATTTTCCCAAGAACTGCATCAAGCGCGCATCCGCAGCACATGAATCGATCCACGTAGTCTACTATGTATCCAGAAGCCCCCTACGCACCTTGCACCAAGTAATTCGAGTTCAACGTACTGAGCTACAGAATGACAGCAGTGAAGCACTCTCATAATTCGGAAGCTTACCAAAAGAATAGACCTAGCGATGGTCACCGTGTACTTGCCCTCCTTGCAAAGACGCAGCAAAGTCTCCACGAAGTCAGTTTCCGATTCCTCCGTTGAAACGCTTCCATCTGGAACATGTTGCCGATACCATTCTAAAATAGACTCTGCGCAACTTACTTTGCGCATAGTCACATCCGTCCATTTTGCATTGATGCCTCCCAAGTCAAAACGTCCGAGGACGAGTCTTAGACTAGGGATCATGTCTAGAGTATTGTGTGTTGCCAACAGCTTAATATTCTCAGCCTCCAATTTCCTGTATGTTTGTGGATCCAGACCAGTTCCGCTCGATGGAACGCGCTCCGAATGCGAAAACGCTTTGTTGAATGTCGTCCGACAGTTGATCCGCAGACTCAACTCACTAACGACATCTCGTACGTCAACAATTTTCTCGCCCATGGCTGCCATAGTCGCCACCATCCACCGTATCTCCTCCATTCGAGTACTCTTCTTCATCTCCAATTTCTGCGTCGTGAACAATTCACTGATACACAATTGACGCATCTCCCTCACTTTCGGAGTGTAAAAACTGACCGCAATCGACACATTCTCTTCCCCATAATTCATGTACTTAGAAGTCGTGTACATCAGGTCGTGAATTGGTCGCGATACGAAATCCGCATCACTGACTGAAAAAAGCTCCTTGGCCATATTAGAATTCGACACAATCACCACTCGCACGCTTCCAAAGAAGATGCTCATTATATTCCCGTGCCGCTTGGCAAGCTGCGCGAAGGCTTGGTGAGGATGCGTTCCTCCTAAGAAAAGGTTTCCAAACAGCGGCCACGGGAACGGGCCTGGAGGTAACTTCTTCTTTTTCCCTAACAAACCAGACACAAACAGTAGCACAAGTACCATACCAGCACTGAGCGCAATTCCGGAGGACAGAAGCTGATAGTTCCCGATCATCTTACTACCAAAACTAGACTCCATGGCTAATTCTTCCGAGCCTTGCATGCGCGCAGTCACCAGCACTCGTTTCAAACTCTACCGAAGCAGGGGGATGCAAGATCGATTAGCAGTGAAAGTATCGATCACAAGGGAAGCAAGATTTGAGGGACCCAATTGTTGAAAGGGCTGTCCGTTTTCACGGACTGGCATGGCGGCCACGTACTGATGGTCGCATTGATGACGGCAGGTCACGCTCCCATCACGACCAGTAGAAGTCCAGCTTCAAACGGAAACGAAACTGCAGTAGTCTATTTCCATAGCCCAAGTCACCAAGTTCATACTGAGCCACTTCTTTACGACTGTATTCTGTATTTTATTGAGAGCTCGGAGCTGGAGTCGCAGCAGGGCCGGACGAGAGGTGAAGAATCTCGGAGCTGGAATAATATCTATCGAAGCTACAATGACCAGATGTCCTCGATGTATGCCTCGGTGTGCTTCATGCCGGTTTTCTTTCTTGAACCGTTACGAAAGTTTTGCGAAAGTTTTGCGAAAGATTGCGAAAGAGCTAGTCATTGCAAGTTTGTTTCTTGACGGAATATCTGTGGATGGGGTCTCCCTGTGGTGATGACATCAGTCAACTGCTCCAACATCTTGGAAGCGTGAAAGGACTGGAAAGTTTGGTCAAAATCAAATGCAATTTCATCTCTTTAACTAAAGGAATGTTTGGGGAAGTACAGTACCGGCTGTTGTAACCTATTGCACTGCCAGGAAATTTGCTGTGTATAGTATAGTTGCCGGGTGGCTTATTTCCCAGAACGGCATCGCTACCCATTGGCGGCAAAGCTGACCGGACCAAGGTAGGGCATGGCCAGCCTTGTACATATGTCCCACTGTGAACGCGGCCAGTGGGGAGAAGGAATCCGAACATGCTAGAATTCACTGTACAAAGTATAAGACATCATGCCCACCATGCTTGTTGCATATTTTATATTAGCGCATACGTTTTGTCGCACTTTATTGCTGCTTAATCTTGTCAGTAACTTTGTGCCAAACTCAAGCTCATAACCGTTCTTCTTCTCCAATTTCTTGCACTACAAGGTTTTGCTCTTTTCCCCAAATTTGAGTGAACCTAACAAACCACATTGAAAGCAATGTAGAGCTTGCCAAGTCATAAACGGTGTCTTCACTTTTTCTGACGGGTTGTGAGCTCAGGGATGACTAATAAGGGAATTTGTTGTTGTAGGTGGATGGGAGGTACAAGGAAGATTTCCCAAGTCTTATTTGAAGGAAATGGTGGTGGCAATGTTCTAAAAACATCTACAATGCTTCTAGGTTTCTAGATGATAAGGGCATAATAAAGGGTCAACTCCAAGAAACACTTTCCAATGAAATCGGCATTGGTCTCTCTTTATTCTTGCTTCTGTCATTATTCCTTCTAAACCCAATAATTTGTTGAAATACAAAAGGGTTTGTGACTTGGCTTACAATACAATTTTTTTTATTGTCATATGTTTTTCCGCATTGTTAGGGGTACCAATAATATTCAACCTTCCCTTATTTGCATGAAAGGTCTTTTCTTAAGGTGGAATCTTTTCCTTTTTTTCTTTTTATAATGCTAAAAAGTCCTTTGACGTTTGGATTGTCAACTTTGCAGTGGATCAATTTGCGAGTCAGTTTGCCCAAAAAATAACCCGACACTATGCGGGCCTCGTAGAATACCCCACCATTTGTTGTCACAAGGCTTGTTTGCCAAGCTTGCACAAATGCTCTAACTAGGATTCTAACAAGCATTATGTGAGAATCCCCACGTAATTGAGGATTGTGCTTTTTAAATCCATCATATATTCCGTTCATTCAAAAGACTCTTTATTGTTTCCTTTTGTTCAACATAATTCATCTTGAGAATCTTCAAAACTTTCAATTGGAAAGATATCTTTATTGTGTTAAAAAATTTTGTACGTGGTTTACACCATGCAATGCATCCCACCCTCCTCATCAACCTTTTTTTTTTATCACAAAATACCCTCTTTGGTCATTGCTTTGTACAAAATGTTTCATACATGTACAAAAATTTCCATAGCTAATTGAGGATTTAAAGTTTTTCAACGAAATTTTGACATATTGTAGTACAAATAATACACTTGAATAAAATAAATTTTCAAAATTTTTAAAACAAATTTTGATTTTTTCATAATTTAATCAAATTTATTAGTGAAAAAAACTTTTAATACAATCAAAAAAAATTCAAAATCCTTTAGTATGTGGAATGAGAATTCTTTTTGGATTTTTCTAGTAAGAATTTCACAAATTTTAAAATTTTATTGAGTAAAAATTACTATCTAAATATGACTCTACACTTTTATGTTTCTTATAATTCACTCCAAATAAATCTCCAAATATTTTGGAAATTTTGAAAAGTATATAAAATACTTAGATATTATTTTTTATCATTTTTTGGAGATATTTGTAGTAAATTATAAGAAACATAACTATTTGGAATCATTAGTCAATTGATAACTCACTTTATCCAAAAGTGTATGCATTCATCCAAGCAAATAATATCTTTCCAATATATTGTAGCTATTGATTGATGTCAATAATATTTCATTCAATAATATTTTGGCTTTCGTGAAATTATTACCAAAAGATTCCAAAAAGATTATCATTCCACGAACTAAAGAATCTTGAAAAGAAATTTATTTCTTTAAGAGCTTTTTTCACTAATATATTTGATTAAAATTTTGAAAAATAAAAAATGATTAAATTTTTTTTTTTTAATATGTGTGTTACTTGTACTTCAATGTTGGAAAAATCTAATTTCTCAATTAGTTATGGCAATTTTAGAAGTATATGAATACTCATTATGATCATTGTATTCTCCTTTCATTGATGACATCAATCAATTGCTATAATATCTTGGAAAGATATTGTTTTATTTGGATGAATGTGTACACTTATAGATGAACAAATAATAGTTCAAGTACATTTTGTAGGTTTCATTCATGGCCATGGATGTAAATAGCTTCATCATCATGATGAAGGTTGCTTTTTGGAGTGGCCAAATGAAATGAAACAAAAAACCATAATTTGATGGTTTTCTTTTTGTTTATAACCCCCAAAGGCCCATACAACCATGCATTTTCTAGTTGTTGCTTGACTTCAAGTGAAATGAAAATCTTCTTTTTCAAAAATTTATTTTTTATATGCCAACTAGATTGGGTTGCCTTCATATATTTACATTCAAAATATAGATTGTTGCAGTCCAAAAACAATTATAACAAAAATTGCACAAAGTAATTATTGTTTATCTATTCCACCTTTATGACTAGATTTCAACAAAATTATGAAGAATGATGCATTATAAGATGCAACTTAAAAGATAATTTAGTGATGACTCTCCGACAATAGTTGTAAAATATGATCTATTATAGATTACATCCATATAGTTAGATCAAATAGTATACAAACCAATAATTATTTTTTTAATGAAATTTGAAGTCAAAAATTGAAAATTTATTCTAAAACTGATCGCAAATTGAATACTTGTGATTTCCACAAGAATTTTCTTTATTTAAGTTCAAAATGTAAAGTTCTAATAATATTAATTTTTGAAGATTTTTATTGTATTTTTTATTCAAGTTGTTTCTTAAGGATTATTTTTTGAGTTGAAAATTTTATTATTTTATACTATATAAATTTTAAAGAACTAACACAAGAATCTTCCAAAAAATTGATGGATGAAAAAACAAATTTTGTACATGCCTGTATTGGGATGTATTTCCATTCATCTGTTGTTTGAAATTTGAATGCTTAGTCTTTAAGGGGCTAATGTTGTAAAGTTTGGAGAAAGTGTTGATGTCCTCATCACTAAATTTTATACCTTTTTTCATTGAAACTACAATTTTGACCCATCATACAAAATTCAAATGTTAAATATAGAAATTGCATTTTTAATGAATTTTTGAAATTCTATCTTCGAAACTCATTTGAAAAAAATCTAAAATAGGTTTGAAATTTTGACCATACATTCTATTCATGATGCTTAACATTGTCTCCTTTGGTACAAACTTCAAAAAGTTACATTCTGTCCAAAAACCTTGGGGGCTTTAGGGGAGAACTCAACTTTAGACACAACTTTAAGATTGGAGTCATTGTCCAAGTGTTCACTGACTTTGGACAAAAGGTATCCATGACTAAAAACTAGGAACCACCACCACATTCTAGCAACCATCACCTTCATTGGCAAAGGACACAACTAGAAGGTTGTTATCATTCCAAAAATAACATAAAGTTGAATAGAATTCAAACGCAATCTAAACGAATCTGTTAAGTGTTTGATTACAGGCAAGCCATTGTTTTCTCAAGTTTTTCAGTTACAATACGCCTTTCTGTCGGTGGTCACAGGGACCTGCTTCCAGCATTGCTCTTGCTTGCGGTATTTGAGCTTGCTCAACGCCGGTACTGGAGCTTGTGATGGCAATGTCCCTTGTGAAGCAATACATTCGGGAGCTATTCAGGAGCACTTCGACATTTACGCAAATCCAACAAGAGCGGTACTGCCTAACGACTTACATCCATGTGGTATGATCAGTAGAACCTCCCCAACAGAACCTCCCCAACAGACTCTTGATTTGTGTGGGTGTTGTGAAGCCTGTGTCCATACTTTACATACAAATGTGTTTTTACAAATTTGTTTTCACCTGTCAGCACCAATCATGTGATAACATACACTAAGTACAGTATGTTCATTCAAAAGCAAAGGTAGCACTTCCTATCAATGCCCATTTTCCATGTACGTAGCAGTTCTAAACCCACTAAATTGATATCAATGTGAGGGTGGGATGGGAAGAGGGGACAGATTGATATCAGTAGCGCAAACTGGTGTAGATCGTGGAAAATTTCGAATAGTAGAACTACCCCATTCAAGTTCGTGTTCATTCATGTTCATCCCTAAACCCTGAACTCTAAAACCCTAAACTGTAACTGTAACTGTATCATCATGCCTTAGATGCAGAAGTAGTTGGGGTGAAGTAAAGTGAGGCAGCAGGGCGCAAGCTGATTTGAAGACGCAATGGAGTTTCGGGTCGAATGTTGAGGCCATTCGTGCCTTCGTTGGCGGTGAGCGCGACTCCTTGCAGGGCTGACATTTCAAACGCATGAACAAAAGAGCCTACAGCCGCAGACAGTACTCTTATTGCCAATGCCCGTCCAGGACATATCCTGCATCACAGTTAGACCACATGAGGCGCGCTCAGAATACAACTCCGCTCATATCAAAATTTGGTGCGGGATACAAGAAATTAGGGTTTCAACGATCATTAACTAGGCTTAGTTATGTCTTTCTCCAAGCAAACCCTAACCCCTACAGGCATTCCACCGGTCTCATATTCTGTATTCTAGAAAATCTGATTTGGAATGTATTATTCAGATACAGATACTAAATGTCTCTCTCTCCCTGCAAATCAGGTTCCCTTTCAAAATCTTGCTGGAAATTTGAAAGAAAATCAAGTGACTGACAATGAGGTTTAGGATTTTGGGTATCAGGTTCTTCAAACAACAGATACTAACAACACTAGTGGGAATGCTCAAATTGGGTTTCGCAGTTTCTTTCAGCAATTTTGAGTTGATGAAATGAGAACCTGCTTTTGTCGATCATATTTACTAGCTAATTCGATGTCCTTCTCTATTGCTGGTGATAAACTTGGTTCTATCTAACCTAATCATTAGACAGTATGTCATGATCAATCAAATTGATCATTATAAAATCATCGATGAATCCTTCGTCATTTAGCGGTGAAGTTTGATTACCTCCTTCCAGCTCCGAACGGAAGAAACTGATAATTGTTGGTCCCGTTCACTCTCAAATCGGAACCAAGGAACCTTTCTGGATTGAACTCTAATGCATCGTCTCCCCAGGTGCTCGGATCACGATGGAGTGCCCAGAAGTTTGCCATCACCGTTGTTCTCGCTGGGATGTGGTATCCTCCCAGAGTGGCATCCTCCATGTTGCTGTGTGGCAGGCCCAGAGTCGTGGGAACGTGGAGGCGCAGAACTTCCTTCACCACAGCCTGCAAGGATTCACATGCTCTCTGAATATCAAAAATCGAACCAGACACTCGGCTCCGGCCTTCACATACTTTCGAAAAGCTGTAAGTGCTCCCTTCTTACTGTTCAAATACTAAAACAGGGTATGATTAGGATTCAAGAATTGTACCGATGTTAACTTTGTTTGATTTGTAACAATTCTTTTGGGATCTAATTTAATAACTTAAACAAGTTTTGAGCATTATAAGGCTAGGACCCAATCCAATATCAGTATTTTTAGAGAGGTTCTTGCTCATGTTCAAGAGTTAACATTATTACCGGTATGGACAATAATTGGGGAGCAAGAGCTTACTAATTCCTGGAGGAAGTGGGATGGTGTGCACAGAGGTGCCTGATTACCTGGAGATACGGTAACTGATCTGCCTCATCCTCTTCCACGGGCCCGTTCATGCCAAAATGTGCATCAAGCTCCGCCTGTAACCTTTGCATGCAATATGGGTAGCGCACAAGCTCCAGAAGGGCCCATTCTAACGTTGCAGCGATCGTGTCTGTTCCCGCTGACAACATTTCCTGCACGGGATATATGCCACACCATCTCAATGAGCTCTTAAAAGTACATGGTTCATAGGGTTTAGAAGGCAACATTGAGTGCTTCCAATGTTGGAATGGGAGGTCCAGTAGAACAGGCAATAGCGAGCCAGGGTATTTTGAGACCCCATCTTCTCTCAATTTCTAACTAGAAAAGATGAGTGTTCAATCACAAAGAATGAGAAAATAAGTTTCAAATGCTTGAAAACCATTACATGTAACTATGTTTGAAATGGGTTGAAAATCTGACTTTCAATATCGGAAGAGATGCAATTTTGTCACATGAAAATTTGTCTAATGAGGAGGATTTCCAGCAACGAAAGCGGCAACTTTCGGAAACTCTCTAACCTACAAGTGGCAGGCAACCATTTGAGAAGCGGAGCTAGATTATTAGCCATAATCACTTTCCTCTGTTTGCTTCTATTTCGACACTCAGTTTCCCAAACCTGTTTGCTTTCATCACCTCCATATTACCCAAGATTGTAGTTCACTGATATCATGCTAGGTAACTCAAAATCCTGGAGCCCTAAAATTCTCATCTGAAACCATCCAAAATCTCGGCCCAAATCGACTAATTTTTTGAAGAGCAAGTCTAGCATTCTGACACCTCTGTATAGAACCAGAATCACACTCAATATACACTATATATCTTACAGCAAATAATTCAAGTTCAATTCTACAGGATGGTAAAGGATGCTTACAAAAATAATAGCCCTAGCTTCGGTCATCGTGTACTTGCCGCCGTCGGTGAGTACCAGCAAAGTCTGAACAAAGTCTATTTCCGGATCCTCCCGTCCATTTGGTAACTCTTTCCGATACCATTTCAAAATAGAGTCCGCGCAATTCACTTTTCTCATGGTCACCTCCTTCCATCTCGCATGGATCCCCTCCAAATCAAACCTTCCGAAGAGGATTCGTAAACCAGGGATGAGATCTAGAATGTTGTGCGTCGCCAAGAGCTTCGTGTTTTCCGTCTCCAATCTCCTGAATGCCTGTGGATCGACACCACTTCCGCTGGAAGGACTGTGCTCTGAATGCTGGAAGGCTTTGTTAAACGACATCCTACAATTGACCCGCAGACTGAATTCACTAAGGATGGGTCGGATGTCAACAGGAATACTAGTGTTCTCTCCCATAACTGCCACCGTCCTTTGAATCTCCTCCATTCGCGTGCTCTTCTTCATCTCCAATTTCTGCGGCGTGAACAACTCAGTGTTACACATTTGACGCATCTCCCGGACTTTGGAAGTGTAAACGCTGATGGCCATTGACACATTCTCTTCGCCGTAGTTCATGTACTTGGCAGGCGTGCGCATAAAGTCGTGAATTGGTCGAGATGCGAAATTCGTGTCACTGACTGAGAAAAGCTCCTTGACCATGTGGGAATCAGACACAATCACCACGCGCACGCTTCCGAAGAAGAGGCTCATGATGTTTCCGTATTGATTCGCCAGCTGCGTGAAGACTTGGTGAGGATGGGATCCGCCGAGGAAAAGGTTGCCAAACACTGGCCATGGAAACGGACCTGGTGGCAGCTTCTTCAGATTCTTTCCTGAAATTCCATACCCGAAGAGTAGCAGCAGGACCAGGCCGATGGAGAGCGCAATTCCGTAGGACAGAAGCTGGTCCTTGTTCCCCAAGCCGGCCGTCATCTTCTCAAACACAGTCTCCATCTTGTCAAAGCCTTGCTTCCACCAGCTAGTAGTATTGTCGTCCCGTTTCGAGCTCTACAAAAACAGGGAACTAAACTTGCAGGGGATCATCGAAGACAAATTAAGAGAAGCTAACTTAGTGCAAGTCCTGCACATACAGCTCGCAAATGCGTGAGTGAAGATAGTTTTAAAGTACTGACCAGGCGCATGAAGATGATTGCGGTTTCATTGTCAAAACTGATGGGTCCATTGAGTACTTGTTGAAGGTTTTCTTCCCTCGTGCAAGAAAAGATCTGGTGTGTCCGTCAGCTTATATTAGTCACACATTAGATGTGGAAGTATTTTGAGCTTTTTTCCTTACTGGCGCATGAGTCAGAGTGAGACACGTAGTATCCGCACTGTAATGGCTTGCACTAAGGTAGTATGCTCTAGAAGCGCTCATCTTCTTCAAACCGCCCCTATTTTTAGCCTTCTAGGTGGAGAATGGAGATGGGGTGATCCTTATATGGACCACTTTAGCAATTGAATGCATGGAGGAAAAGTTATTTTTGTATTGGAAGAGCCAATTTCCACACATCTCTTTACAAGTTGCAAGTGGACAAATTGGGGGAAACGTATGGTCACAAATAGGTGCCTATGCCCCCAATCTTTGGAAATTTATAAGTAATTCAAAAATGTGTGAGAAAATACAAAAAAAATGCACTTGTGTTAAGTTCCACATCTATTTTTCTTTCTTTGAAAAATGATCTAAAAATAATTATGTCCAAGGAAGCCTATGAAAAAGGTAGACCAACCCTTAAATGGTTACTTTTAGAGCATACTATCTTAGTAAGTTCTAGACTTGTACCGGTGTCACCGTATCAAAAGCTAAGTACTCCCTTTCGAATGTTGACAACAATCACGGAATACTTGTGTATTTTTTTTTATGTTTTTCTTGAAAGGCTTTCAGTTAAGGCAAAACTAACAGAAATAAGGTAGAACAGACCATTAACTCTTAAACGATGAGTTGGACAATGTAGAAATCAGTTGTTTTGGAACCGTGTAAATTGTTGGCTTATAAAAATGCAAAAGCAATCATTGAAAGTTAGTCAAACTACTATCACTAAGGTAGAACTACCTATCACCTCCCTGATTTGTAATCTGAATATCTTGGGGCCAATTCCAATGGGGGCACATATTTTTCAGAGGTTTGCACTTGTTTCACAAATCAAACCCAAGTGGAATTATAATTTTTTGATTAAAACTGTAATTTCTATGAATTTTTGAAGTAATCAATCTAAAATTACAAAACCGCAAGTAGACTAGAATAATAAACGTTTCCTAATAAACCCATAACCGCCCAAGTCAAGTACAAAATACTCACTATTAATGGCGTGACACATTATCCCTCGTTGTCATAAAAAAAACAGATTTTATCATGGAACGCTTTAATTTCTATCATAAAAAGAATGGATTTGGATGTTTTCTGGACAAATTTGGATGTTTTTTGGACAAAGTTAGGTGACGGAATTGAACTAGTCTACTACCTGAATTGAGAAACTAATGGTAATGGGTTGGTTTACCTTAGATGGGATTCAGCCCTTCGAGAGGGTTGTTTCAGGTTGGTTCATGTTGCTGGAAACCAACCAGTCTTGTCTGAAAAACGTCTTTTTTGGAACATCCCATGACTGGGCCATAATCTAATCTTGCCTATTTCTTGTATGGATCCAAGTCTAGCTCCTCATGGAACCAAGCATATCTGGTTTGTGTGCCATTCCTATGGTTTTTGAACATAAAACAAGTTTACATAATCTAGAGAAGCTTCTAGTTGCCACAGTAAAGATCCAAATTGTTTTGTCACCTTCACACCGGGCCTTTTTGTCAAAAAGACCATTAAAAGAGTCTCTCCATTCTTGATTTGCTTTCCTCATACAAGTATGCATAAAAAATATCTGTCACCTTTCATTTGGAGTGTAAGCCAAACTAAAACATCTTTCATGAGCCAGTAGCATAGAGTTTAGAAAAAAGTCTTGAAAATACTCCCAGAGGCTGCAAACCTCACCTGTGTCCATTCCACAACATGACAAAAAATTGGAATGTTAATAAGGTTCACGAGGTGTCTTCAATTTGCAAGCGCTTGTTATTGCCTTCACTAGGAAAACAAATCAATCAACAATATTCAAACATACTAAAAAACTATTTGGCTCCTTTTGTAAACCTGGTAGTATGCTGTAGCTCGTGAAGAAGACGCCATATCAACAAGATATCCTTATAAGAACATCAATGTATCAACCCACACAAATCAAAGCACTCAATCGGCTAGTTCACAAACTCTCAGTGATGGCCCAATATTAGCACATAAGGTAGGAGGCTCATAAGTCGACCATGTAAGCAGTGTAGGAGGTCTGTGTGGAGCTGCGTGCATCAAATTGGTTAAAAAAAATTTGGGCAAATAGAGAAATGAACAAGACAGCACTCACAAATTTTTCAGAATTTTTAGAGCTCACATGCATTATGTGGAATATTTCAAAGTTGGATGCACGTAGGTCGCTATTTTTGTTCGTAGGCAACAAGTGAAATGAATGAGAGCATGTCCTAGAATTGATTTAATGACTGTGAAAAGTGATAGGATTGATGCTTTTCTGTGCACGGTTTAGTCCTGACAATATACTTGTGAACTTCAAAAGCCAAACACACACATGCTGAACTTGTCCACTTGAAACTTTGTCAGTTTTTTTAATTTATTGTAATGCCATTGTAAGAATACATTGTACATTAATCAAAAGCAATGAAGTGAGATGAAAAAATACACCCGTCACAGTTGTAAAAGCGCTCAGGCACAATGTACTATGGTTCCTTGTCTGCGACGCTAGTACCTACTACATCCATGTACAAAAGTAATTTAAAAAAAGACTTTGAATTTGAGAAAAGAGCCGTTGCTGACAACGTCTTCTGTGTATGCTTCTGCTCTGTTGTCCTCCGCTCCACTCCAACGTCTACCGATCCGACACCTTCCGCTGCAACGCCTTCAAGTCAGCTTCACTTCCATCCGCTCAGCTGCGCTCCACCTACCGCAGAGCACATTGCTGATCCGTTACCCTCCATTGCATTGGTGCTCTGTTGCCATCCGCTGCAGTGCACTTCAATGGCAGTCAGTTACTGAAGGTCATTGCGCCCCAGCCTTGCCTCGGATTCCATCTGTGATTTGGTGACATCTTCACAGGTAAAACTCCCACGCCTATAATATTTATAAGTATTGTATAAGTATTGGACATTGCTCTTTCAGTTCTCATCTCCTTGCTGTACACAACTTCCTTTCTGTCTACATTCCCTTGCATTCTCTTGCTTTGTTGACGTCTCCACAACAGCTGTTACTATGTTTTTTTCTACATCAGTACATAACTCCCTTCCCTGCTTCTTCCCGTCAGTCCACACCATTTGCAATGTGTAGCGCATTGCTTGCTAGTTAATTCCACAGGTAAGTGTCTCCCCCATCTCTTTTCAGTTTTCTTGTTCTATTTTTTTATTTTCAACTTTTGTGATGGCAGCACTGCTCATACTTCGCTTTCCTTTTGTCACTATACATATATGTCCATTGGTTTTCTGAACTGCCCAGTCCTCCGCCTCTTTCCTGTAGGTCGGTACTTGACAACGGCGCCGCTTGTTAGAACATGGACTGCACTACTGGTAAGTACTTCAAATTTAGTATTCCCCAAAATAAATGAACTACTCATTGTCCTTCCTCCTCATGTGTCATGTTCAACTCAGTGCAGCAGCATCACTGTATGGAAGGCTTTGGGACTGATTGTTTCCAATGGTACTGTTTGATGTAGGTCCTCCGATATTGAGTGGAAACGACAGCATTGCAAAATGCGGAGTCTGAGAACTCACCAATGGGGGACGGAAGCATTGTGCTATTCCATTGTATTGTTGTTGTGGCCAGAAGACAGGCGGCCCGAACTGTCAAACTTCACGTAACGGAGGTATGTGCGTTGTGTCCTCCCTTTTCTTCTTTGCCCTCCTCCTTTGCAGAGCTATCTTCTGATTTTCTTTACAAACTTGCGGCATGAACCCGCAATACGGAGCTCTGTAGCCTACTATAGAGGCATTGGCTTTTATAGCAGCATGTAGTTTGTCCCCCAGCGCACAAACATTTTTGACACTCCAGAGTTCCTTGTGATTTTTCTTCGATCGTGCTAGAGCTGCCCTCTCTTCACTATAAGAAACCCTTGTTTTCTGTGGTGTTATGAAGAAATGGGTCATGTTTTCATTGACATCAATGCATTACAAATTCTGAGCCTATGGAAGGCAGATTTTTGCTAATGTTAGAAAAGACATGGAGATGTTAGAGCAAAAACATATGGATGACACAAGGGACGTGTATGTTTTTTTGAACATCAAATAAAACATGGTGACGTTTATTAGAACATTCCAAAAAACATGGAAGTGCCACGTCAACTAGGGTTTTGGAATTCACTTGGGTAAATTTTTATAAGTTATTGTAGGCTAATGTAAAATGCTGACCGGATGTGAAAAAAATTGGGAAAGGATAGCCATGTGGCATGCTTTGAAAAGAAAAGAAAATGGATGGATGGATACTATGGATGAAAAAAGAATCTCTTTATACAAGTGGAGCAGTAGGAAGTAAAACAAACCATATGGGATATGTAAATTAAAAATTTTGTTCAAAATTGAATGTCTAAATAAACATCCATATGTTTAAAACAACCTCCAAATGTCGGAAATAACATGTAGATGTCAAAAAAAACGTCCTCGTGTCTGAAACAACATCCACACACAATGTTGTCAAGTTCTCATTTGTGAATTATCCCATATCTTTTGTCATGGATGGACAACGAATTTCAGTATAAAAGAGACCTCTCCACCCTCCATTTTTACTAAATGCCAATGAAATAATTACTTGACTTTGCCATTAAAGATTCTTTTGATGGTAGATAGTAAATTTTTGGTGAATTTGACAATTTCACTTGTTCATTTCTTTTGGAATTTAAAAATAATAATAATTTAATGTAATTAAAGTATTGTTATTTTTATATAATTTTATATAATTTTTTAAAGATAATTATTTCATACAATTAATACTATTTGTGATTTTCAGTGAGCCACGTCATGTGCTGTATTGTCATGATGATTTTTTTATTAATAAAAAAGGACATTGCCCAAACAAAAAAAGATGATGTGGCAACCATGTGGCATCTACGTGGCAAGCTTTTGGAGGGTGAAAACACAAGGTATCAACAACCGTTTTCATGAAACATGCAGACATTAGAACACGTTATAGTAGATTTCAACCGTTTGTGGAAACACCGCCTACAACGGATTTTAGGTGACATTAGAGTTGACATACCTTTAATTGAAAAAAACATACTTTTACATCTTTAAAAACACCATAGAAAACATAGGTTTCTTCTAGTGCTTCCTTTGCTAGTAATTTCTGCCTTTTTTCTTCAGCTCTTTTGTCCTCGTTCGCTTCCATTTGTGACTTCCGCCTTTGTTTTTCGTTTGCAGCTTCTTCCCTTCTTGTGGAAACATCTTCAAGCTCCTTGATGTGCTCCTCCTCTATTAGTAAAATCGACTTGTGGTAATCTATTCTAGGCTCCATATGAGTCTTTGACTTAGGTGGTAATTTCAGTTGTGGGAGCTCCAACAACTCAGAGAAGTTGTTCCTGTGAACTTCTTCTATATCAGCCATCTGTAGGTCTTCTTCACTGTGAACATCATTTCCTACATCATCACCGACTTCTTCAAAGTCCTCCCCATCTATGTCTACATAGTACTGCTGGCAATGAGGAACATCCGCAGCTTCTTCCTCAAATATTTCCTCCACATCCCATTGCTCAAGCTGATTGTCACCTAAACCTGCAGCAGTGCTTGCTTGATTGTTTTGATTGCCTTCTTCATTGTCTGCTTTGTAGTATGCCTCACTAGGTCCCATTTTGTCCTTCAAAGCATTTGGGTTGATGGAAAAAATGCCTATAGATTCAAATCCTTTTTTTAAATTTTTGGCAGACAAAGCTCTTTTTAGAGCATGTGATACCCATTGGGCAAGGTCCTCCTTAATAGGTATTGTTCCCTTATGTGCCAATGTCCACTTGTCTTTGTAAGCACGGAAATATAACTTGAACGGCTTGAAGCAGCTTACATCCAAGGGTTGAAGAGCATGGAACGTATGAGAAGGCAATGTCAACAAGTCAAGCCCTCTGTGCATATATAGCAAGCTTGATGACTTCGAATGTGACGTGGAAACTATGTCCATCTAGGATAAGCAAATGCCTGTTGGATGGTGATATGCCATACCTTTTTGAAACTGTAAATAAAAAGTGAAACATCCAAGCTTTGAATAAGTAATGCGTCATCCATGCCTTGGGCTGCATAGCCAGGACTGCTCCACTTTCTCCTGTTTTCTTCAAGAACTGTCTGGTTCTTCTTTTGCCTTTGAAGATGTAGAAATTAGGCAAACTCTCTCCTTTTGCATTGATGCAAGAAAGAACAGAGAGCCACTCTCTTTGGTCTGGTGTGACAGTATGTACATTCCTTGAACCTCTTCTTGCAAGAATGAAACCGCCACCATCTTAACCAACTTGGGCGCCGCTTTCATCGCAATTCAAATATGGTTGGGTGCGTATTTGTGCATGTTGTACAATTGTTGGAGATTCTCATAGAATGAAGCCATTGTTTCTGGACAAAGATTTTGAGTTCTTTTTTATTCCAGAGCTTGGGGCTTCCTCATGGCTAATTCATCATGTCTATTCTTGAAGCACTTCACCCATCCAGGACCTGGCACGCCATCCTTGAAAGGGGTGACCCTAGCTTGGGTAAGAATTCCCACTTTTTCTCTCAATTGTCCAAGTGTGAGGGGAAAACCCAAATTTTGCATTTGCAAGAGGTAATGTACAAGTTCATTTTCTTCTTCTTCAGTAAGAACACCTCGTCTTCCTCTTCTCCTGTGAATGGTCGTCCCATACAGATGGCCTCTGAGACTGGATGCAGGGATTTTGTTATTTCTGGCTGCTTCCCTCAAAGACAGTCTGTCGTCAACATCTTCGATAGCACTTTGTAGTTGCTGGGACGTCCAGTTGCCATTCAACTTGCGCTTGCCAATGGGCTTGAACCGGGGACATTTTGGGATAGATTGGACATCAAAAACATCAGGAATTGTTGTACCTGGGACATGCTCTATTGTAGCTGACGGTGGGTCATCGGTGTTGATGAACACCCGCTTACTTGTGCTCTTATTCTAGCACTGCTTTGTTTTTCTACTGTTGTTCAGCGCCTGTTGCAAGTGTAGCCCTCGAGCTGTGCGTCCCCAAGGCCACGACTTCTATGCTTCTGCCGTTGGATGGGGTGCCGCATTCTCCCAATGGGACCGTCGAGAGGACCCACCCCAGTTGATGTCGCCTTCGAATTGCTCATTGTCGCCAAAGTAGGCATTCTTTGCTACACTATCGTCGCCTTTGTGTAAGTCATGTTCAGTACTATTGAACTTCGAGACGCCTTCTCTGTTGGCAGTTCATGCATGCGACTTGGTGGAGGGTCTCTGTGGCTGTGGATGTAGCACTCTCCAGCGCTCCATCGCTTCAGACACATTGGATGGCTCTCCTGCATCTGCGGCATCCTCAAGCAAGACACCCATGGCTAAGAGCTTTTGGAAAGATTCTCTTTCTCCTACATCTCTCGCCCAATCAAATAACTCAGAGTTCTGTTCATCTACGTAGTCTTTTTCCTCTGCACTGTACTCTTCTTCCTCTTCAGCATAGTCGGACAAGCTACTTCCCCAGCCGCGGCGTTGAGGCCAAGTCCCCTCATCTTCATCGCTTCTTTCTTCAGACACACTCTCCGAACTCATGGCAATGAACTAATTCTTACTACACTTCCTGCGTTCAGTTAACAAAACGAATCAATGACTTCAAGATGTTTCACTGATTGCATGTCTGTGGTTCTCACACAACTTCAGAAATTGTGTACTAACTTACAAGTTTGCCTTGCAAAGCTTCCTCATTCCTCAGCATATACATTTGCCAAATACGACATTGATTTTCTTCAAGGCCAACTACCAAGTCCTGGGACACAATGTTATAATTTTTAATTAATTTAGTTTTATCTTAATGAATTCTCTTTGCTTACGTTTCCCAAACTGGCGGTCATGGAAGCAAATACCATGCCTCTTTCCATTATAACAACGCCGAACTTGTCACTGTAATCAATGTCACTAACTTCATATTCAATTATTTGTTTATGAAGGCCGTCATAGAAATCATCCACTGTAGTCTTTCTTTGTATGCAGTCCTTTCCCTAAATCAAAGTTCATAGTACAGTAATCCTTATACTTTTAAATAATTGTAAAAAATCATGAGTGCTAAAGGTGCACAATAGAATACTGCTAAGGAGACCACAAATAGCCTTAAATCAGTCATCTAAGACGCCAATGTGCAGACAGAAAAATTCTCATCCATTTGAAGTACATTGTGCATAGTTTATAGCATTTTTATAGGCTCGGTTCTAAATGCCCGAACGGAATTCGAGCCTCCTACCTTACAAGTTTGCTCAGTAGAGAACTCAGTTACCACATTAAAGGTGGTTTTGCACTTGCTGTTAATTAAAGTTTTGGTGTCATTACGGGGGGCTGGTTAGACACAATGTTCCACTAAGCTTCTTTCCACGGCAGGGCTGGGATGCGGGCAAATCAAGGGTTGCTCCACAACACTCCAAGGACCCTACAATTTGCTTTTAATTTGGGTTCAAAATTGATTTTTCCAACAAAGTAGAATAGAATGAAATAGTACACAAAATTTTCAATATGAAAATTAAACTAATGACGCGGATCTTGTGCCACATATTTCATTTCTTGTATGACTTATGCACTTAAGCCTTGTAGCCAATCTTGTATTAAAATTGGAGTGGAAAAAATCTCTTTATACTAGTGGAGTAGTGGTGGGTGAAACAAACCATATGGGACATGTGAATTAGGCCAAAAAATGACTCTACTCATGGTTATTAAGTAGAAACACAGGAATTGTGATTTCAAACCTTATTTAGACAAAGTAGACTATATTTTTTCAAAAAACTTCAAACCAAGAAAAGTTAGGGAATCAAGCACACTTTTATCTCCAAAAATACATTTGAAATTTCAATAATCCACCTAAAAGTTATGAACAAATTTTAGAAGAGGTGTTTGAAAATGTCCCTTCCATCCTACTCCACACCCTCTAGAATTTGTTTAGAACTCTTACATGAGGCTTTAAAATCTCAAGTGGATTTTTAGAGATAAATGTTAGCTTACTTTTCCCATTTCTTCTAATTTAATTTTCTTTTATAGGAAATTTTAGAATACTCTACTAATTTCTACTAGAGTTTGGTACTCCGTAGTATTTTTATTCAAACAATGTGCAATTGCATATTCAATTACATTTACAAATCATTACTTTATAAGAATTTAAGTAGTAATTTTTTTATTGTCAACCCTACATTGTAAATATTTGTTTCATATATATGTGTAATGCATAAGTTTTGTCAATCACAACAAAATTTTATTCTAGCAATGAAAAAAAATTGTACTTTTCAAATACTTAAAAGTTATATGTTTTTAAATTGATTTGACAAATACTAATCATTAAAGATATTAGAAGCTTGATATAAATATTTTCTAATCTTAAATTTGAACATCAAACAAAGTAAGAATATCGAAAAGGTTGTATAATGTTACATACTATTAATAGTACATGCAAGTTTGGTTTAAATTAATTTTTGGCATCTAGGGAATAAATACTATTTGATTTGCAATATGTTTAAAATAAATAAATGAATTTTTAAAGCTAATTAAATATAAAAAATATTTTCAAAATGTAAGGAATGATAAACTCTAAAATTATATAGGATTGAGTACTTTGGAAGAAATAACTGAGGACAATGGTGTTAAGTTCTATAAAAATATCCCTTCCAACCCCTCTTTGAAAATTCTCCACTACTAACATTGTACTATATTCAACACTTTTCAATTTCGTTTACATAAAATAAAGCCATTCATAGTTACACCTCAAATTTTCCTTCCTCCTTGTTTCATTGTTGTTTCAACATTTGGTGCATTATTGTATTTTTTTAAAGTAATTTCACAATTAAAAATTACTCTAAAGTTATTTCACTAGAAGAAAACCGTGTTGGACTGCCCAAAATCTGCGTTGAATTCAACAAAAAACGTCATATGGTTTTTGTTGAAAACCATGTTGAAAATGCAGTGAAAACCAAGAGAAACATAGATATCGTAGAATCCAACATAGATTTTGCATTTCCCTACGGTGTAACACAATTCTTTGCATTCTCAACATGGTTTTCAACAAAAACCATATGACGATTGCTGTTGAATCTAACGCAGTTTTGGGGGAATTTAACGCAGATTTTGGGCAGTCCAACGCGGTTTTCTTCTAGTGTTTGAAACAATAATGGAATATTTTACCATGTTTACCTAATGGTTAAATGTATAAAAAAAGTTAAATTATTTTAATATGTCATCAATAGATAATTAAATTTGAAATTAATACATATTTCATATCTTCTCATAAGAAGTTCCATTTCTTGTAAGGTATCCTTTATGTGATAAGAACTTTGACATGCTTTGACGTCCTACTAAACAAAAAGGATTATTGTATGTATAATATCATCTTTATACAAACCTAGTAAATAATAAATAAGTATTTGCATGACATCCCAATATTCAAACCCAATATAATTAGTTTGAGAGAAGAAATAGTTTCCTTTTACATTCTTAGGTAATTGGAATTTTGGATATTGACCAGTATTTTTTATCATTATAAAGGTATCAATAAGTGTTTGCAATACATGAAGGGTTGAATAATTGGCATAAGATATTTACCAATATTTTCAAAATCCCAATGTTGTTTTGATGTAGAACATTAATATGGATTTAAAGGTATGAATTGTAAAAAGGTGTCATTTCCCCACTAAAATCCCAAAGAGCTATCTATTACAAAAATTGAGAGTAATGTTACTATAAGAAAATTAAAATTTGACAATATTCTTGAATTAACATTTCAACATTTCAACTTAAAACTATGAATCGATTAAAATAGAATAAGCATTTATAAGCACACAATATAGTGACTACTTTTTTAATTTTAAAGTCCTAAGAAAATCTTGATGAATATGATTTCAAAGAATTCAACCAAGAATAATCGTTGATTTAATATTCTACAATACCATATTGAAAATGTTGAAACAATACCTTTGAATAATTGTTGATTTAATATTCTATAGGACCATATTAAAAATGTTAAAACAGTATCTTCAAATAATTATTGATTCAATAATCCTACACCACCATATTCAAATTATTGAAACAATACCTTTGATTTACAACATTGATTCAATATAACTTGTGATATTGCTAAGACAACCTTAAGTGACTACTTTGTGTTTGTCATGTTGTTTCAATAATAATGAAATACTAATTTAAAGTTCTTAAGAATTTAAGATGCAACTAGAAACACAAGAATTGTGTTCAAAGTTGAATTTTAGACTTCATTTGGACATAAGTATAATAGCCTCCTTTGAAAGAAAATTAAATTAGAAGAAATGGGAAAAGTAAGCTAACATTTATCTCTAAAAATCCACTTGAGATTTTAAAGCCTCATGTAAGAGTTCTAAACAAATTCTAGAGGGTGTGGAGTAGGATGGAAGGGACATTTTCAAACACCTCTTCTAAAATTTGTTCATAACTTTTAGGTGGAATATTGAAATTTCAAATGTATTTTTGGAGATAAAAGTGTGCTTGATTCCCTAACTTTTCTTGGTTTGAAGTTTTTTGAAAAAATATAGTCTACTTTGTCTAAATAAGGTTTGAAATCACAATTCCTGTGTTTCCACTTAATAACCATGAGTAGAGTCATTTTTTGGCCTAATTCACATACCCCATATGGTTTGTTTCACCCACCACTACTCCACTAGTATAAAGAGATTTTTTCCACTCCAATTTTAATACAAGATTGGCTACAAGGCTTAAGTGCATAAGTCATACAAGAAATGAAATATGTGGCACAAGATCCGCGTCATTAGTTTAATTTTCATATTGAAAATTTTGTGTACTATTTCATTCTATTCTACTTTGTTGGAAAAATCAATTTTGAACCCAAATTAAAAGCAAATTGTAGGGTCCTTGGAGTGTTGTGGAGCAACCCTTGATTTGCCCGCATCCCAGCCCTGCCGTGGAAAGAAGCTTAGTGGAACATTGTGTCCAACTAGCCCCCCGTAATGACACCAAAACTTTAACCCAGAACAGCTCCGACGTCCAAAAATTGGACGACGTACAGAGTCGGAGAGGCACAGTGGACAGAGGACGAGGAGATATCATTCATCCAATTTTCCCTAAGTAGAGGCATGAGTTCTACTTGCATTCAATCTGGTGGTGACACTATTGATATGCGCAGCTGGGAGAGAAAAATAGAAGTAGCCAAGTATGTCTAGTTTTGGGAGGAATTTGAAGGTGCCCGAGCTCTTGAATGTCATAAAATGATCTTGCCCGGCCCAGAACTTAAAGTGGGGCAGTAGGCGTTGAGCATTCCTCAGTGGTTTCGTTTTAAATTCAAAAAATCTGTAGGGACTCATAGAAAAGTGTTCACAAGAGCTTTGTACTTTCTCTGGAGTGATGTACAAAACAAAGGGAAATAACACCTTTGAGCCACGTGCCACAAAGAGAAGCAGCTGCAACAGTATAATATACTAGAAGTAAAAACGGGAATGCCCTGTGTCACAAGAAAATAGGATCAAATTCTTTTTCAGTGGAATGTGAGATCTCCAATGGAGCCTCGGTGACGGAAGCTTTGAGGACAATGACATCATTAGTTTCTTTTATAACATCATTGTGAACTGGGTGGTTGCTTCGGCATGCCAGGAATGTGTTGTATATTCGTGAACGAGCCAAGGAAACGGGACATGGTCAGCACAGTAGAAATCACGTCTGTTTAGTCGCTCTTTAGAGGCCTTTGCATTGCAAGCTGCATATTTTTGAAGTCCTGGAAAAAGCATCAGTAAGGAATTCGTAGTGCCATTTTTAGCATTGTATCCTACACATTGCAATTTTCCTCATAATTTTCAAAGCACCTGGCAATCCGCAATCATGTCATATGTATTGATCGGAGCACCTCCCCATGAAGGTCAAAGTCTAAATGCCGGTGGTCAAAGCTCATGATCTGCACAGTAGCTACTGCTTTTTTCTACTTTTTTGCACTAATCATCAATTGTGATGCTAAACTGAGAGATCCTACGGTTACTTCCTCCATGCAACTCAGCGATTTTAGTACACCGTGCTTGCAAACATTTTCACTTTGCAGGGCTCATTGCTCTCCTGCAATGGGTCCCGACGTTCCAGGGTTAATTAACAGCAAGTGCAAAACCACCTTTATTTTCCACCTCTTGACATCATTTTCCACCTCTGAAGAAACTAATATTAGCCCTCTTGTCATGCGGTTTTTTGATGTGGAGGCTATAGAAGACAGTATGGATAGTAACCGGAGTCATAGCTATGTAGGCATGAGCTCTTCAAACTAGGGATTCATTTACTTCACTTTATTTTTGTTTGTATTTTCATCTAGAATCATATGCATATTTTATTGAATGGATTGTCTTCTTCTAAATCAACCTAGAAGAATAAATGTGTTCAATGTTATCAATTTTATATCTTGATTTAGTAATTTTATTTTGTGTTTTCAAAATCCTTCTTCTAATTTCATTTTCTTAATTAAAAACCTTCATCTAAGTTTTTATGGACTTTATAGACAAACTTTTTTTCCCACCACCTCTTCATGAGCCTCTTTGGTACCAAAATGCCTTCCCTCCATATATCAGATTGAGCTTTTAATTCTTACAATGAGCCTCTTTGGAACTTGACCTTTGCTTGGTTGAATATATTGAGTTATAAATTATTTTGAGAATATGTACATTTTTTAGTCCAATGACAAATGGACCATGCTTTTTTTTTTTTTTTTCATTTTGCCTTTTCAACTCACCAAGAGCCTCCTCGGAACTGAGGAGGCTTATAGGTGTAGATGCGCTTAGGGACTACTAGTATCTTTCAGCACCCTCGGAAGCAAAGAGGCTTATTGGTTCATGTGTGCTTATAGATTGATATTACCTAGGAGCCTCCTCCAAATCCAAAGAGGCCTTCTAGCTATTCTTCCTCTTAACCATTGTCTCCCTATGAGCCTCCTCGGATTCTAAGGAGGCTTATAGTCCATGATTGCTCTATATTATTGTCATCCTACAAGCCTCTTCGGAACCGAGGAGGATCATAAGGACCTTTTTTGAATGAGGTATGTAAAATGATTAACTATCTTAAACCTTATCCAATCAATTTGTAGGTGTTTGGGAAGGTTATAAAAATATGCTCTAGTTTTGAACTTCACCAAATCCTAATTTAGACCTACTTGCTCTTTATTATTGTCTTCCAATGAACCTCCTCAAATCCGAGGAAGCCAAGGCTGCCCCGCCTTAATTTGGTTCCACTCCCTTGAGACCACGAACTACACAAGCTGCCCTTGAGCTTACAGTTTGAAATTTGATAATGCTACTACGAAATTCAATCATGCCAATAGAAAAAACTATGGACATGCGTTACAATAAAACGTACCTCCAAGAACCAAGGTCTGCATTCCAAGTCAAGATTGGAAGAAAGCTCTACAATTATCTGTAGTATGAACACCTCAGGTTTCCTGGCAGCTCGTCTGGGAGCTCGCCATTCTTGAGATCAACGGAGTCAACTTCGAAAACAGGGACCCCTGCCGTTAAACTGATGGTTAATGCTACTAACTAGTCAAACTGCTACTCTGCTCAACATCCTACGTACAGTACAGTATCCCAAACCTCATTCATGCCCAAGAGTGGTGACGGTGTATAGTTGGGGCTGGTATTGTTACTATCTTTGGTGCGAGGGCTGGGCGTTCATGTTTCTCATGTGAGACTGATTCTCCATAACTTCCATATTTTGAGGGTCGAAATTCATCGTCATAGTCTTCGTATCGCTCTACTGGCCTTTGGTTGAATGAGGGCATTCGTCGAATGCGTGAGAATGAGTTTGGGATTTGATTTTCCAGGTATGGCTCTGGGAATGGGCCATACATAGATTCCACGGATGGTTGTTCACGACATCTCCTTTCCTTCTCATCTTGTAATGTCTTTATGTCCTCTTCATTCACAAGCGACCCGCCCAAATCCTTGACAAATTCATCTGATTGCTCCTCTTTGCCAAACTGCAGGATGAACTTTACCATTTGATCTTTCAGCTTCGCTATTTGATCTTTGGCCAAAGAGAACAATATCCAAGTCAAAGGTATTAAACAAATACACGCACCCAAACATAAAGAAACTATCATGCTCCACTCTAATCTTTGAATCAGAGGTAGGATTGCCAATCCTGCACAAATAAAGGCAACCATTATACACACCATAGAGGTAATGAAGAAGCCAAGCATCCACTTGATTGATTTCCGGACTTTTATCAAGGCTATTGTTCGTTCATCGTTGTCGTGAACAAACAAAGTTGCCTCAGCTCCAATCAACATGGTGCCAATGCCCAAAAAGAAGGACAAGGCGTTGAAGACCACAAACATTTGCACACTAAGATGTCCTTCCACGGCAACATACTGTTCGTATGTATCTGTTGGAGCTGGGGGACTAAGTTGAGTGAACTGGAAGTAGTCTGCGTAACCAAGGGGAGGTTGCAACCATCCACCAAATGCCACACTGGCTATGAGTGCTGCACCAACGAGCACAAAGTTGGCTTGGGTGGTATACATGTCATTGAGCTCCTTCAGACGGTCGGCCACACCAGGCATTTGCAATAATTCTCGTATGCAACTTCGGTGTTTAGGAGTTGGCATTGACATAGCTCCGTTGTAATAGGAGGAATATTGCATCCCTGTTGTATAATAGGAGTCTCTCTGTATAGGACGGGGTTGTAGCCGTTCTTTGAAATCATTGTTGGGAGTTTCAAATTGCATCCTATCTTTGATATCGTTGGTGAAAACGTGAAAGTGCATCCCTTCCTTAGAATTCTCGGTGGTTAGTTGAAATTGCATGGCATAATCAAGAGGAGTCTTCCCCAAGTAATCCGTCTTATGGGCACTAGATTCAATGTCCACCTCACTCATGCGTAATATACGCAACAAGCTTCTATCCCCAAGAAGAGACACCAAATGCAAAGGGGACAAGCACCCTTGAATCCCAGTGTAGTCATTAAAGTCGATGTTTTTCACCCACAGGGGACTTGTGAGCTCCATAACCACTGAATCCTGCCCATGTCGGGTGGCACACCAAAGGGCCACCTTCCACAGCAAACTAACCGTCTGCGCTTCAGCTGCACCGTGAAGAAGATTCTCATTTTCAGGCATCTGACATGCTTCCGTGTATCCTTGAGTAATGCACCAAATTAGGTTAGAATAGCCACGTCGGGCTGCCCAACAAAGGATATTCAAATCAGTCTGTGCACTAGAAGGTCCGATGGTAATGGATTGGCCATGGCGTCCAAGCACTTGATCGGAGTCTCGTAAATGCCACCTCGCTTCTCGATCTTGATTCTAAAAGTCTCCAAAAATACATTTCCTGAACTTGCCCTTCTTAAACCCTGCCAGGGAGATAACCAACCCATTGACTACATTGTCCGCTTTGTCATTCCGAAATGATAATATAACCTCAAGGAGACGAGCTCCAGCCTTCACTGTACGTCTCTGCAAAAGCTCACACAACATCATCATCGCCTTAAGTAAATTCTCCTCTAATATCTTGGGAAGTGTGCGCCTCCCCGACAGTTGCGCCGCCTTCAAATGGTTAACAGGGGCCTCCACAACTATCACGGGAGGTGTGCGCCTCCTCATCAGTTGCCCCGCCTTCAAATGGTTAAAAAGGGGCTCCAGGACTGTAGAGTAGTAGAACCTTCTCCAGATCTCTTGCGACAACCAGAGGTCTGAAATCTCTTGAACAGCGTCTAGGTTGCAGCCATGGAAGTAAGGGACCGGGTACTTCTTAAAAAAACGACGATCACAAAAGATCACAGTCATGACTTCGTCATCTGCCTCTAGTGCGTCCTTAAAGAGATAGCTCAGAACACCATTGTCATCCTGAAGTGCTTCAACGAACCGCAGACGAAGAGTAGTTTGGAAATCCGCAGACGGGCGGCAAGATTCTTTTCTAGTTTTAGAGTCAACTGTAATATCATCAGGCTGAAGACCTAAAGCGATTGCTATCAACCTGGTGAATACTCTTGCACGAATTACAACGGATTTTCGAGCTTTGCCTGTGCCTAACAATACCGACAGCTTTTGTTTGGTGGCATTCGCATCATTCCCCTTGTGCACACATTGAATAAGCTCCTTCAGGAGCTGTCGATCGTTCTCAACGAATATACCAAATGTGTTAATGGTGGATGCATCTCTTGTCCACGACAGAACGAGATCCTCCGGAATTTCGTTAGCCCCCTCACTACCCGTACTGCTTGACGTCATACCCCAAAGAAGAAGAATGAAGGCTGTTTAACCGAAGGAAAGAAACCCTAAATCACCGAATGTAAATCAAATTCACTGCTTCCCTCGGTGTCTTCACCCTCAGAGTTCGAAAAAACCACGGCCAATCGAAGCATTCACAAAATTGACTGAAGAGTTCGAGGGTGCTTCATTATAAACCCTAGTCCTCCATGCCTTTCAACCTTCATGCCACCCTCGACTCGATCATTCAAAACTTTCATCACATTTCTGTCAACAAGCAGGAGCAATGATCTGTGGAAAAGCAGACTTCCATGAGCGATCGTAAACAAAGACAGTAATGAAGGGTCTAGGGTTTAGGAATCGTACACCCTGATCCATCACTCACAATCTATTCCTTGTCTAGAGCATCGGCAAATGTGCACTTACGGCCACAGAATCCCTGAAGGCAGAGCCCGAGTCCTTTACCTGATGCGAGGTACTGAATTTCCAAATTTTTCCACCTCCCGGTTCAAAATTTATCCGGCAGAAGTGCAGCAAATCCAATCTCCAGATGTTGCTTGCAATTCGAATCGAGTCTGCTTCTAAATCAAATCATAACAAGGAGAAGTCTAATTCCCATTGCAACCGTAACTCTGCTCCATGCAATCTATCAGAGTGAGCGAAAACCCGCAAGAAAGACCTCGATCACAAAATTCCTACAACTTGCGTGAAATCTCGCATGGGTTGCAGCAACAAATACCTTGGATGCAAAGAACTTGCGAGACAAGACTAGAAGCTTGCAAACAGTGTGCATTCAATCTGGTTCTACCTCGTGGATGTACCGAAGAACTGGGACTGTAATAAGACACAACCGTACAATTCTTGTGAGTCACAGGAACTCTACAATTATTCTAGAGATTGTAGAAGATGCATCATGCGAGAGTTTAGAATCGTCAGAGAGTGAAAATATCTTCAGATTTTGGAGGTATTTCAACCTACTTGTAGGGAAGAGACCCACAGGAAGATACTAAGAAAAGCTCAAAACTTAGTGAGTCAAATGAAAATTACACATGTCACAGCATGTTCGGGCATGTCAGTTAAATAGAGTTGTAACCTCTAGGACGGTGGCGTGAAAGTCAAAAACTGGTTCAAAGCCTCATGAGAATGAGACATGCCTTGAAAAGAATAAAATAGAAGACCCCATAGTCAACCGAATAAGCAATTGGAGACATTCTAGGATAGTACAAGGCAAAGCAAATATTTTCAGAGGTGTAGGGATAGAAATGAGGAGGATTGCAAAAACTTTGGTAATTTTATCACTTGAATTGAAATTACTATGAATTTTGAAAGGCAAAAAGTGCTTCGGACCTATTGCCGATCTATAGACTCTCCTAATTTTGATCACTCAAAAACTACCTTTTTATTTATAGCTTTTTACTTTCTGACTCACTAATTTGAGACATATGTCAATAACTTATAGGTCCCAATTTTGAAATAAATGGAGAATTTTACTATAGTTGGAAATAAATAAATCTATAGGTTGGTTATTGGACCCTGGTCAGGAATGGGTGGTTCTACCTTAGTAGCATGTTTGGTCCTATCATTTTTCAAAACTCATTTCTTATGTTTAGAACGTGGCTACAAGAGTAAGGTGGGAGGCTCTGAAATGGCTCATCTAAGGGTTGATCTGCCTTTTTCATGTATTTTCTTAAATGAAAATATTTTTAGCTCATTTTAAGACAAAAAAATTAGAAGAGGAATCTAACGCAAGTGGTTTCATATTTTCTTGAAGCATTTTTGAATTACTTATGGATTTTCAAAGGAGTTGTGTCATAGGTCCCTATTTATGTCCTTAGGTCTTCCATAAACCATTCACTTGCAACTTCTAAAGAAAAATGGGAAAGTAAAGAGAATAAATGGCTCTTGCAATCAATAATGTTTTTTTCTTGATTCATTCAATGACTATGGAGATCAATTTATGAACTAAACATACATTTATATAGAGAATTGTAAGGAGCATCAATATCAACAGAGACATGCAAAAACTATATAGTTTAATTTGCTAAAGATGCTTGCCTTTAGTTGCTAATTTGGACTCTTTCATATTCATTCTCTTTCAATTGTCTTCTATCTTTTCAAAGGTCAAGTTTGCTTGAAATGGATGACTAGAATCATGGTTAATTAATTTAAATCTATAAAGACGTTGTGGATCTAAAAGGTTTGATGGATGGCTTCATTATTACATATACAAATAAAAAATGCAAGTATTGGTCCAATAATAAGAATATTTTGGTGACTACCTTGGTCATGGGGGTATGTGTGATACAAGGTTAACCCTGGAATGTTGCTTTAGTCACCATAGTAATCATCCTTTTGGTACCATGTGAATCATTTATTGAAAAAAATCCAAGGGCACTCATTGGAGGTCAAACTACTATATAAGATTTACTTTGACACAAAATTCTAAGGATGAACATTTGCACTTTTGACTTATATAGAAGGACTTTTTGTCTTCCATTGGACACTTGTAGACCATTGCATTGTTGTAGGATTAAAGTCCATGGGTTCTTCTTTAATGTTGGTGCAATTACAACTTATAAACGAAGGCCTTAAAAACTACAAACCCATAGAGACCTATTCTTGGTGATTGTACACCGATACTACAGCTAATTTGTTTTATAACTTATCGAAGTCCATGCACATAAAGACTTAAAGATAAACATGCCTATTGCCAAAATATATTTTCTATCTTGGTACATTAGAGAAGCTATTTGTCAATTATTATTGAAACAAAATTCAAGTACATAAAACTTATGCATTGTCAATTTATATTAAAGAAACAAAAATAAATTTAAGATGGCAAAAATAAATTTTTTATTAAGAATTCTTTCATAAATTGTCTTCTTTGAAAATGAATAAGTCAAAATATTTTTTTTATATATTCATAGAATAATTATTAATATACATACATCTTATTGATGCATACATCTTATTGATGCATACATCTTATTGATGCATACATCTTATTGATGCATGCATCTTATTGCATATAAACGTCTACAAGTCACCATATGAAAATATACTATTATTACATATTCATTCTAATTTTTTTAAATCAATTTTATTGGGCATAAAGTAAAAGGATGCATATTAAGATCATATGATATCTATACCATAATTACTAATACATATACATCTTTTAGAAATAAATCGCATATAAATTGATGGAAAAAACAACATGAAAAAGTAATATTACTATATATTTGTTTAGTTTTTTACAAATCAATCTTGTTACAAATATTATAAAAAATAATATATAAAAATAATGTAATATTCATTGAATAATTATTAATATGTACACATCTTGCAAAAATATCTTACATATAAATTGGTAGACCCAAAGAAGGATAAATATATGTTATTGTTACATATCATTCAATTTTTTAGAAATGAGTGTTACTACAAATATTATGAACAAACGAATATGAAGAAAATATTATATTTATATAGTCAAATGATTATTATATATACTTGCAAAAATATATTGCATATAAATTGATATGCAATAAAAAACAAGAATATGTGATATTATTATATATTCATTCACTTTTTTGTCAATCAATCTTACTCCAAATATTATAAAAAGATTTATAAAAATATAATATAATATTCATATAATTTTTATTAATATGTATACATCTTATAGAAATATATTGCATATGAATTGATAGGAAAGAAAAGCATGAAATTGTAATTTAATTATAGTTTCTTTCAATTTTTTATAAATCAATATTTCTACAAATATTACATGTTAGAATATTTATTAATATGTTCAAATCTTACAAAAACATTTTGTGTATAAATTAATAAGAAAAAGGCAATAAATATAATACTCTTACATATTCAATTAGTTTTTTATACATCAATTTAATGGCTAATATTATGAGAAGATGTATATGAAGATAATATAATCTTTATAGAATAATGAATAAAATACAAACATCCTACAAAAATATATTGCATAAAAGTGAAGAGAAAGAAAAGCATAAACTTGTAATGAGCATATGAAGACCCAATTGGAAATTGGACCTTCATGTGGTGTTCATTATGGGGAGGGTCAATCATTGTTGTGGAGGAAGTAGGAGGTAGTATCGTGGTATACTCATAGTCATGTTTTGGAGACGATGCTTCTTGAAATTTCTAGAATTAGTATGGATATCTACTTTTTCATTTCTTTATATGTTAGTATGGGCATGGACTTTGGGTATCATGAGAAAGAATGTGTAGAATCGTAGTAATTGAGTTATGGATCTAAAGATGATTTTGTTTGAATAGTTTATTTAAACGGATGGATATTTGATGTCTTAATTAGTATGTTGATGAGGTAAATGAACTTCAGGCAATTTGTAAAAATGGGAGTTGGTTTATTCAGATATTTGTATTTAGATAGAATGAGAGTATGTAAATTGCCATGATTTCTCCATGTAAATTGTTTTGAGGCCCTCAAAGCTAAGATGAGGGCCTTATCTAATCTTCAATCTTAACTTCTTGGAAGTGAATATTTTAGTGTAGAGTAGAGATGCTAAATTTTGAAAGTGCATTTATATAGATTTTTTTTTTTTTGCCATGCATGGTTTAAATTTTTTTTAATTTCAACATTCTAGACAAGTAAAGATCAATATAAAATTTTGTTGAGTGCTAAAAATATTGTAGTTCCTAGAAAGTTCTAGAAGTTCAAAGCATTCACCGAAAATGTTTCAAGACCATTCACCAAAAGAGCTACTTGCTGATACAATTTAATTGGGATTTTATAGATCAATACCTACTCAAAAAACATTTGAACCATTCAATTCCAAATAGTAAGGTAAGAATTACAAGGAGTTTTATTTTGTGGGCATTGAAGGTTGAAAAAACATATAAAGTTGTCTTTTGCTCTCAATTTTAAAAAAATTCAATAAAAAACAAAGGATATTAATTGTTACTAGAACATTTTCACCATTGGAATTAACAATTTTCAAATTCTTCAAAAAGTTCTTAGCATATTAGTTTCATCTTTCAGATACACCTTCCACTTTACAATTTAAAAACAAATAAATATGAAAGTTTTTTTGTTTTTTACTTATATTTTTGACCCATTTTCCAACATATTGACTAAAATGTACAAGTTATAGAACATACATGTTTTTTTTTTATAAAAATGTTGAAAGACAAAACTTCACCTTTTAGAAGGGCTAGAAAAGCCTACATTTTGAAGTTTAGGCACATTGAACTTACAATCAATAGGAATGTCCATTCTAAAATATTTGGACAATGTATTTAAACAAGTTAACCAAAGGATCCTATAGTTGAATTTGTTTAAGAATAAATATTGATGGATATTTTGACATTGCTTTGAAAACATGTATTTTGAAGTAGTTTTGGGCCTTTAAGTATCCTTTGTAAATGTGGTATGTAAAATGATTTCACTACTCGAAATCCTATCCAATCAATTTGCAAGAGTGTTTGGAAGGGCCTCACTAAAATAACAAAACATGTGTGATTTTGGGACTCAACCAATCTAATTTAAGTCATCCATGTTTATGATTATTGTCCCCCTAAGGGCCTCCTCGAAAGTCGAAACCAAAGAGGCTCTTAGGTATGCACAAGAGGTTGGTACATATGTATACATTACAATGCAAATAATTTACATAACATGAATCCACATCAAATGAAATGCATATTTCAAAAAATTGTTTTTAAATTAGATGCACCATGATGTTGCTGACCTCATTCAACATGAAAAATTCAAGGCCAATTTTTTTTTTAATCCTCCAACTTTCATTGACATTCATCTGTCATCATCTTCATCCCTTGCTTCATCCATCCAAAATAATGGATGGAATAGGTGACCTACCTCCATTTTTAAATTTTTCAAAATGTAGAATTAATGTTAATTATGAAATCTGAGAAATTTAATAATTAAAAATTTTACTACTCAAATTACTCAAATGTGACTGTTCAATGCTCGTTGCTCATTGCTCACATTTTAGCAACCCTCTTGCCAATGCCGTTCAAAGTGACAGCATGCCTCCTAGTTCACGTCGCTTTACTTTCCTACTAGTAGGGGTGATAACACATGTTCTTAGCTCCAGTGACACTATTAAATACACAACACAACAACGTCTAGGGATCATAGGCATGCGTCGGATGAATCTGTTAGGGCACACTATAATAGCAGAGGCCACAAACACTACAAGAAACCAGGGGTATAAATGACTGCGATAAATGATTGTGTAGCAGTCATTGCAGACAAGAATGACAGAAAAATGACTCGGGGCTCTGGAATCATAGTGGAGAAGTCATTTATTAAATGACTGCAATTGTATTATTACCATTGATGATTGCTTTGGATGAAGAACAAATTATTTAGTCTACGTGGTTGCTGAGGTGGGCGGGAATTTTTTTGAGGAAGTTCAAGCAAGGTCCATTTTTGCGGCAAATTTAGTTGATGTAGACGTCCATGTCAGCAATCATTTTGAAGTCACTTTTTAGTTGTGACAATATTTTGGAGGGTTGACGTGGACGTCCACGTCAGCTAAATTTGGCAGCCATTTTTAAGTCGTAGGTGAGTTGCAAGCATTTATATTTTATTCCTATATGTTGTATTAATCGAAATCATTTGAAAATTTTCAAGCATGTAGCCATGCCTTCAAAATGAATCTAAAGAAGCACCACCATTTTGGACATTTTTTCATACAAATGTGAGCTTGTGAAGTGCAGCTGCCTAGTTTTTTGCAGGGCCAAAAAAAGGATTTTTGTGAATTCAAAAGTTCACATCTTGCAATTCACGTGGTGGAAATTTTTGAAATTTTTTCCACGTGTTCTCCAGTCCGCATACTACAAGATCCTATGGTTACATGTGTCCAAAAATGTTTTTTTTCCAAAATTTGATACTTGTACTAGAAATGGCAGTTTTGGAGCATTTTCAGTTTTGTGAAAACATAGTCATGGTCCTTTAGGGGTCAAGAAGCAAAGTCATTTCATTCATGTTGTACATATAGATTAAATTATAAATATTCTTAAATAATTTTGAATTTTCCTTGTTTGTGGCCTTCAAATATTAAATTGTTTTTTCAAGGTTCTTGTTTGTGACACCTTCATGGGGCACCTTTCCATATCAAGGCATTCTCATACCAAATTTCAAGATCCTTCAAAAACTAATTTAATAAGGTTATTGAAATTTTCCTTTCATATCAAGGCATCCTCATACCAAATTTTAATGCTTTCAAATTCAAGTCTTTATTTAGAATTTTTTACACTTTTCTAATACCTTTGTATATCTATATTACTTATCAATCTCCATTTAATTAAAGTAGTCATCAATGAAGGTCATAAAATTTCTATCATCATTTCAAATGAATGAAAAGTTATTTGGACAAGGCACCACTCAAAAACACTATGCTAGGCACTATGCTCGTCATTCATTCAAAATGTGGACTTCAAAGTGCATATGGATTAAAGCTACAATGATCTACTATTTTTTCAGTGAGGCCTCAAAACTTGTGCCACTTAAAATACTTATTTTGTAATAATTCATATAATTCAATAATATATTTACACTTGCACTAATATAATATTTTAAGAATAGTGTCACTTTTATAAATTATAAAAGAATATGACAAAAATTTGATTTTTGATTCATTTAGAATTGAGTTGAGATATTACCCTAGCAAAAGTATATCAAAGAATCACATATAATGAACTCAAAAACATTAAGGTGTTGACATTGACAACTAAAATATACCCCCTTTACAAAGGCATACCACTATTTCTCACCCTTCACATTGCGGCTATTTATTTTTCTGACTCCGACAGTCCTGTGCTGGTTCCCCGTGCTGCTTCCAGCTGGCCCGCGAGCCTCGTCCTTCCCCTCGTCTGACATTCCGGTACACCGTCGTCTCTGCCCGGCAGTTTCTGCCCGCCAAATATTCGCAGTGTTTTTGAATCAGTGTCTCGTGCACCATACATGCCCCGAGCCCCATGGCTGCCCCGAGCCCCATACATGCCTCGAGCCCCATGCATGCCCCGAGCTCCATGCATGCTCTATGCCCCATGTTGAAGGCCCCATTCATGTGCTATGTCCTCGGTTTAGGGTTGAGGATAGTGTTCTGGCGGCGTTCCTTTAGGTCATTTTAGGGTTTAGGGCCAAGAGGTTCCGGGGCTATCCTAATTTAAGCGGTTTAGGGTTTCAGTGCCGCTTCTCGTTGTTTTCCTGCATTGCGCAATTTCGGTGTTCCACGACGTTTTAGGGTTTAGGGTTTATTGGGTTTTAGCCACCTTTTCATTCATGTGCTTTAGGGTGTAGGGTCTGCATCTCCATTGTTTTACTGCATTGCTGTATTTTGTATTGCTTTGTCAATGTTACGGCGAAGGATTGTGTTGAACACGGCTGTATTCCGTAGTGCTTTGACAGTGTCGAGGGGAGGGATTTTGTGAATGCTGCATGCTACGCCTTCAGTCTCACAGGTATGGTTCAGGTTTTAGGGTCTGCATCTCCATTGTCTGACTGCGTTGCTTTATTCCGTTTTGCTTTGGTGATGTTCTGATGACGGATTACAAAAATAGGGTTGTATTCCGTAGTGCTCTGACAGTATTGCGGTGACGGATTCTGTGAATACTATAGGCTACGCTCTTAGGCTCCCACACTACGACTTTGTTCCTTTCCTGCTACTGCGGGGGTTTGGAGCGAATGCCCTAAACCTTGCTTTTCGTACTATGAGGGGAGGATTTCGGGATTGTACACTGTATGTATCAATAGAATTAGGGTTCTAGGACCACCTCTCAGGTTCGCTTCCTCTTCTTGCTTTCAGGAAGTGGAATTATTTCCTTGCCATGGCCGCGTCAAGGTGGAGCTGCACACCCTCTGACCACTTCGTGGACATTCAAACCATTTCAACTGGAACTGCTGCATGCGCAGTGTCTTGGGCTGAATTGTACAAGGATCAATTCCAGGTCAACCTTGAACATATCGAAGCCAAAGTTCAGCGTCCGCCCCCTGGCCTCATGCCCTCATATGCAAAGCAGACTTGCTTTGGGAGCTACGGGAGACACAACGAGTCCGCCAAGTACTCGGCAGTCAGAAAAAGCGTGCAGTCGTGGTCGAGCAGTGTTTCATTCCCACTAGCAGAGCTGAGGACTTCATACGCGGTATGGAGGCTGGCAGCGGGGTTACCCCATGTAGATATGTGAAGATCTGCACGAAACCAGAAAACGAACGCAACAGCTTCTGTGCTACTGAAAGTACGCCGAAGGAGGTCACAAGGTACGCGAAATTCCAGTCCCATGTCCGTTTTGGTTGTCTCCCATCAGTGCTCCATTGTGCTTTACAAATTCTCTGTGTTTCTCACAATTGCAATGACTGACGTTTGGCTTGTAGTTACCATTGCCAATACGGTCCACAAGACCACACCGGGAACGTGAAAAAAATATCTTCGTTGTTGCTGCCTAAACAAAGACCAAAGGTGTTAGTCGCGGGAGCTGCCAAGACCAAACGTACCCGTAAAAAAAAGGGGGCGGTTTTAGGTGAAGGTGAATTAGAACCTCAGAAAGAAAAGAAGAAAAGGGGGAGGCCAAAGAAAACCACTGCACTTCCGAATGAATGCGAGCCTACGGCAGAAAAGAAGGCAAGGGGCAGGCCAAAGAAATCTGCTCCAACTGAAGGTGAATTGCAACCTCCCAAAGAAAAGAATACAAGGGGTAGGCCGAAGAAATCTGCTGTAGGCGAGGGTGAATTGTAGCCTAATAAAGAAAAAAAGACAAGGGGTAGGCTGAAGAAAGCCACCACAGGGAATGCTCTTGACATTAGAGTTCTGGAAACTAGGCGCTCCCGAACAGTAAAAAACTGTGCGCATGTGACGGCACCTGCTAAAAGTGCCATGCTGGTGGAAGACGACACGATCTGCACAGACATGCGGACCGCTGTACAGAACCCTGCGAGGCCTAGCTTGTGGACAATTGAAAATCTTCCCCGAAATCGACCACAACTGAACCCTGAAGCAGAGAGCGGACGGGGACCTCGCCTCAACAGTCCAAAAGCAGATGCCGTCTCTCCCAGTTCTGGCAAGCCCCGGACACATCCAACGCTAGTTCCTTGCAAGCGCACAAAGGTTGCCAGGAAAACTAGAAGAACACTGTCCGCAGGCCTAATTGAACTTGACCTCAATGCTGTCCCAAGCGATGCTGGAAATGAGGACACGTACAGCAAGGCAATCCAGGCAAAGCCTCTTCAACCTTCTACAAAATCGGACAGAACATTGTGCGCAGGTCTTCTTGAACTTGACCTCAATGCACTCCCTGTGCACTCCCCAACGCAGATCATGACAATTGGCCAGAATGTTTCTGGCACGGGATCATGTGGGTCGTCTTCTACTGCTGGGAAAAATGCTGCTTTCGTCAACCACACTGAGACACATCATGACATGGTTGCACCACGTCACGGCACCAGCGACGCAAGTGCTGGCGCAATCAGAAAGTCCACGGTGCCCCAGCAGGTTCAGGCACCTCGCGATTGCAGTTTAGGGGCGGACCCTAATGTTATCAGTTTAGGTACCTCCGATCCAATCAATACTCCGCTAGTGTCCTCCCAAGCGAATCCGAGTCCTGCTCCAGAGGGGGCCTCTGTTCCGGGCGCTACAACTGCGACGCCACGAGATCTACCCACAAGCACTGCAACTCAAAGCGGCTGTTCAAAAACCCCCAGAGATTCACTAAAGCAATGGGGAGGGTCACTAAAGCGTGGATGCCTTGCATCCTTTAGTCTGAAGAGCCTATACCTCCTCCCGCACGTCACGGAGATTTGCATCTACCAAGGGCAGCACATTAACACTGTGGGCGTTCAGTGTCATGGCCTCCAGAACACTGGAGATCGAGGTGCGTTTTCATGGCACTTGTTTCCAGAAATCAAGGAGTTTGTGCTGAAGTTACTGCGTGATGGGCATAGTGTTTCGTAGATAATGGTCAAACACATCAAAGTTGTGAAGGAGTCCATCATGAACGGGAACAACATTTCAAGAGACATGTTTCTTCATGAAAGATATCACTACAAGAAAATAGGTACATATATGACTGCGATATATGACTGCCGAGAAGTCATTCCGGACACGCTCGACTACAGCATGACTAGAGGGCACAACAGTCATTGTGGACAAGTTGTTTATATATGACTGGCATTTTTATTATCACCAACGACTTTGACAATGGATGTGGGGATGGATGAGGAAGATGCAAACATCCAAGTGATAAAGAAAGAGATGGTGTAAGGAAATGTCTTTGCAGTCGCCATGTGGACAACACACCCTTTAAACATCCGACGTGGACATCCACGTGGCCAGTTATTTGCAAGTCATGTTGCAGTCATGTGAGACCCTTAAACATCTGACGTGGACGTCCACGTGGCTAGTCATTTGCAAGTCATGCTGAAGTCATGTGAGACCCTTAAACATCTGACATGGACCGCCACGTCGAATGTCATTTTAGAGTCATTTTCAAGCCGTTCTGGATTTTTTCAACCTTTAGGTAGCTGACATGTGGCATAGAATAATGGAGTCATGCCACAGTTATGAGAATACAACTTTACAGTGACTTTGCGGAGACTGGGGGAGTCATTTCATTGTCATTTTTCAATTGTATATTTCTGTGCTAAAACAACTATTGATTATGATTTGTTTGTGGTAGTCACTATTAAGTAGCATATAAATCCGTTTGGAGTTATACTACAGTCATGGAATTACACAAAGTTCCGCAGTAGCGAGAAGTAGTCAATGGTCATCTACACTGTGGTTTCAAGCGGTATGATGACTTCTGCATAGCTAAAGAATAGTCCACAAGTTAAGAGAACAAAAACCTTTCTACCTCACACAATGCTATTGGTTGTGATCGACGAAACGTACACAACAACTAGAACTAACAAAAACAAGTGCACCCGTAAAACAAAGATTTGTAAGAAGCATGTGGAATTTCTTGTCAATGTGCTCCATTCAACTTGAAAATGACTCTATACTGAATGGAATGAAGAAGGTTTAGAAAGAAAAATACATGCTTGTGTCCAAAGACTAGGCTAAAGATAGAAGAGCTGTTTCAAAGACTACAATATCAACTGCAGCTACTACCACCCACCTACCCATCAAGCATCAGTGTTTATATAAAAAAAAGATAGAATTAACAGACTTTCAACAAAGATTTGTAGTTCTGAAACAAATCATCCTCACTCTAGTCTGCATATAAAGCACTCATCACCAACATCTGACATTCAAGATCAAGTAGAATGCTTCATATACTTCTTGTCCCACAATACGGGTGCTCCCTTTGCATGTTGGATTTCGCTTTGGTCCCCCTCTTCGCAATGGTACATCAATGCCACTCCCTCTTCCAAAACGTCACGGACGTCCACTTTGAACCATGATGGGGGAATCTCGTGAAAGTGGAACTTCACCTCCCTTGCAATCCCACTAATCGTCCCTAGAGCCACTTTCTGACGCACAGATTGAGGATTCATGAGGAACACTTTGTCACCGAGTTTGAAAACCTACATGCAAACAATTACCCATGTCACTAAGGTTTAGTATTGTTGATGGACTTGTCCTTCACTTCAATATGACATATTTATAACTTCACGACGACTTCTATGATACACTGACTCAAATGTCACTAGCACACGACTTCATCACTACTGGCACATGACTTCAGCCTTGCAAAATGACTAGCGCATTGTACTCATAAACTCCCCTCTGTACATCATGTGGGTCGAGTATTGCACATTTGGAGATGAATTTCAGTATTCTATAGCATTTCCTAAGACTATCTCCAACCACCACACCTTCATCAAAGCCACATACTCATGTACGAGACAAAATCCCCACAGGGATTGTACATCATGGCATCAATGATTGGAAAACTACTTAATCCAAATGCAACTAAGAAATAGGAATTTAATGACTACTTGATCACCTTACTTACCCACATAATGGAGAAATTTACACACACAGCTCTTCAGGACTTCCTAATTCCTATCTATCCTGGTTAGAACTTACAAAGTAGGTGTACAATACCTCACACAATCCTCTTGACCATACTTATATGCAATTCATTCAAGACAATTACAATATACTTACACTATAGACAAACAAGGGCCCTACAATTGGGTCCTACTATATGACTACTGCCTAACTTTTGTGTGACTTGGAGTTCAACTTTGTATGTGACTAGTCATTCTCATTACTCTGGGGTGACTATGGTACAACTACTGCATGACTGAAAACAATAAAGTCAAGACAAATAGGATTCCTCAAAGAGCATGGAACGAACCTTCTTCGTTGGAATGTCACGCTTTTTCTCGGGTGCCGATGCTACCTTGCTGCGCGTCTCTCGCTTCTGTGTTTTCACCTACACACACATGAACAAGTTCTCAGATATGTTGATCAACTGAAGGTGAGGGGACACATTGTTTGCACAGCCTCGTGGTCTGCAAGTCCCCTCACCTTCTACAATGTCCAAAAATTCATATGATGTTCCACTTCTGCGTCTCTGGATCATTGAAGTCATTGATTCGTTCACAATTTGAGGGTACTTAGCGCGGAAGGATGTGATGTTGGGACATTTCCACAGTGCTTCCAAGAGCGGCCACAAGTAACATTTTAGGTAGTCCTTGTCGTCAGCCAAAGAGCGAAGCCACTTCACATAAAATGGCACTACCGTTAGGACGTTTGCATTGGAATTGCAAGCTACCCTACAACTCTTACTATCTACTATCACTGTATTTTCGGCGTTAAAAGCAGGCCAGCGGTCATACACTAAAGATAGGTTTTTCCCCCCAGATAGTCCTCTATGATCTTCAACCTCTTGGACCTCATGCGAATTAGCAGACCACAAAAACAAGGGAACTGCATCTTGAACCCCTTTCAACCCAACAAGCATGGTGGGAACAACGTCTTGCATGTAGGGAGTCGAGTTGCTACCCCAAAACCCTACAGTGAAGTGAATGAAACACCTGGCTAAAAAAGTTTTGAGCCAAGGTCTAAACACTATTCTCCTACTCTGTGTTCTTGTGCTTGGCCGTATTGAACTGTTGGGGTTTAGAGCACCAAGCAAACTACAATCCACGAGGGTACCATGGACATTAAAAATGACCAACTTCACCCTCCTATTACTACTTCCACCTCTCAACTTGCTCACTATGTCCCATACAGACTTTGCGGGCCTTAAATGATTCAACCCACAATCCGTGGCACCGATGGAGATAGGTAATACCTTTGCGGGAGACTTTGCTGGTCTCCGCCCTTTCTTCTGAGATGGTTCAACCGCTAATGCACCTATAGCTGCGGACTTTGTGGAGGATTCCACGGGGTTCTCTGTGGGAGTCACCACCACTGCATCCGGTCTGTCTTCAGCGGTTCCATCTTCGTCACTGGCCTTCTCCGCTTTACTATCTTGGCTTCTAGGACTCTCAGGTTCTTGCTCATCGCTGCCCACCCGGGTGTCATCCTCAACTTCAGCAATTTTTGGGGCTTCCTTTGTAGGAATTGTTTCTGGGACCATGGCTTCTTCCACAGCAAGCGTAGTTTCATAAATGTTTGGTGTTGTTTCGGGGGATGTACGTCCCTTACTTTCCACCTTCAATTCCTCCTCCACGTTTTTTTTGGGTTGGGATGGAATATCCAACATCCGTAGGTCAGAATCCGAAGAGATGGTGACATCTTCTGCTCGTGCCAACTGCGAGGTTTGACGCCTTTTTTCAGCTTCAGATGTCAATACTTGTTTTCCTTGTATGGCTTTCTTGCGAGAGTTCGCCAACGTGCCAGCCGCTTCTGAACGATTTAACCCTCCGGACTCATCATTTTCTAGTGCTGAATGTGTGATGGACGGACTGCCATCCTCGCGGTGCTTCGACGTATCCATATAGCTTTGGATCATGCGCCGCAGATCTTCAATGGCAGCCGACTGCGCAGTTGATTCTGCCATGACTTGCTTGAATTTGTGGTCAACATCCTTCTTCAAGTTTTCTATGGCCGACCATTGTCCCAAGTCACCTGTACCCACAACCTGTAATGCAAAGGACATTCCACAACAAAAGTGAAGTTATGCCCAAGTCACATCCAAGTCATTACCTCTTCGCACCTACATACAAGCACGACTTCCATGCGACTATGCAACTAATAAATGACTACTCTACAACTTGGTTGCATCTGGACATCTAGGAGTTCGGACTACGCCTCGACTCAGCAGTTGTTTGGCATTTGTTGTTCTTGCCTATAAGCAAAAATGGACTCCACAACATCTCACAGACTTGAAGTCAGTGGCTGCACCTACCTTGTCATGTTATTAAGAAAATCGGAAAAAAATTGAAGCACATAGGACTTAGAAACCACATTGAAGCAAAGTCATCAAGAAAAGACAGTCAATGCCATAAGGCCATTACCAAGTCATAAACCTGCAGTCCACAAACTTGGAAAGAAACTAAGTTGTACTACAATAGACTTAACTCCAGACATTCAACTTCTTTGCACACGGAGATAGCCTAAAGTACACAAAGGGGAATATAACATACAACATTGATTAAAATGCCAATAACTCACCGCCATCACATGAGTGCCTCCTGCAGTAGCCCGCATACCATCAGCAATGTCCGTAATGCCTGGACTAGTGTCTAGGCCTTCTCTCTACCACATTAGGATGGGTCCCAAATTAGTTTAGCGACCAGTTGGCAATGCCTATAAGGATTAGAAAGGAATACCACTGAAACATGAGACTACAATGCCAAGCAATAAGGGGCAGACGAGTAGCAGAATGGAGTGCTTACAATCTCTACTTCCTTCCCGGCTTTGCCCTTTCTGCCCAATTGCGTGAAGTTTTTGATGCTGTGCCTTGCAGCTGACATTTTTTTGGCCTTCATCTGCTGGGCTGGAGTTTTCCAGTGTGCAATCAGCTGCTCCCACTGGTCCTCATCAATGTGAACCGGGCATTCCTCCTTGCCGTTCAGGTACCTTGCTTTCAATCGCGACCTCTCTGACTTCATAGATCTCGTGATGGCAGTTTGGAAGCCGAGCATGCTCAAAGGATTCCCCAAATACTCAAATTCTTTGTCCAACTGAGCTCTGAGTTTATTCACCGCCTGTGGCTTCTGCTTAGACCACTCAACGACACTCATGTCAAGAACTTTGGGCACAAGATCACGCACTACTGCATCCCACGCATTCTTTCCCTCACATCCAGCATCCACGTCGCCGCTCTCAGAAATATACACCCGACTTGGCTTCCGTCCCACTGTCACGCATTCTTGACTTCTGAGTTCATAGGCAATTTTCCTCTTCCTCCTAGATAGTCGCTCCTCACTGTCAAAAGACCTTGGAAAAGGCGGCTCACCCCATGTACTTGAGTATGGCAGTGGCGGCCTAGTAGTCCAGCTAGGTATTGAGGGTGTTGGCTCTCGTGGTACGTAATGCCCCGGAACCCAGTAGGAAGACCCGTAAGAACCACCTACATGTGCCCTGTCTTGTGTGCTTGGAGCAATGGGAGCGTACATGATGGGGGATTGGGGAATTCCGGGAACTCGCTTCTTTTTGGTCCTCCTCCTGTCCAGTAGAGGTTCAGACACAGGGAGCTCTTCATCGCTTGAGTCGAAGACAAGTCTTTCTGAATCTGCACATCAAAAATGGGCGGCAATGCCGCAATGCCCACGTTAAACTACTTCCAAACCTTATCGTGTAGTCGTGTACACCAAATTTCTGAAATTTTCTAGCTACATCGCTCAAAATGGAGCCGCTGCTTGGACCACTCCGCGTAGAGCAAAACTGCGCTCATCCAACCTTGTGGACAATCGAGGAATACATTCTGCTACCAGCTTGGTCCTTCAATTCCTACCGGAAACCCTAAACCTAGAGCCAAGGTGAAGGCTAACATATTACCTGCGACAGCCGTCCCCTTGGTGGATTGTTGCTGCGCATGGGAACAAGCTATTGCAAGATTCATCATACCTTTGGCGATGGCCTCGTCATTGGACTCCGTGGCCTCGGAGGAAGAATCGCGTCCACTATTCATCTGGAGCTCCGTGTTCGCTCCTTTGCCACCACCACTCGGACTGCGCTTCTTCCCTTCAGTACGTCCTCGAAGGCCCCGCTGCCTCAATGTTGGATCTCGCGATGCACGTGCCTTTTTTTCCCTCACCACAGCGCTTCTCTTCTTCTCTTTTTCTACGGCTGCTTCACTGGTGTTGCCAACCTTCAGTAGTGAGAAAAAAAAAACAATAGTACAGGAGCAAAGCAAAGGAACTAAGTGGCGTAAAGAACGAGAAGCTGACTACAATGCGCATGCATTCATCAACTTACAGTACGCTAGACTCGTGAAGACAATGGAAGACAAGAGAAGGGTTCTAGGGTTTCTAGTGGCCATCATGCTGAAGTTGGAAGGCCATGTCAAGTTCCACGTGGCCGTCAAACATGAGGATGTGAGCAGCGGTCTCCAACATCCATGCTGCGACTACGTTGATGCTTCCCTATGACTATGCGATGACTGAACAGCAGTTGCGGAAGTCGCGTGACTACTTAGGAATGACTTACACATGACTTCAAAGCAACTACAGAGTAACTTGTTTTGAAAAGCGAGCCCAAATTAATGAGATGTCGGCGCAAAACCCTAGAGCGCCGCCAATTTGGAGATTTCTAACTACGTTAACCACAATTTTACAAAAAAGAAGAGGCCGACAAGACATTGTTCACGGTGCGTGTAGTTATGTGGAAAGGCTTAAAATGCTGTAGGGGTGCAACGACATATGCAAAGTAGAGCCACTGGTAGGAACACGGTACACAATCAGAGCACATTGCTTCTAAAGTTGCATGCGTGTTAAACTTTGTGTGCAGGAGCAAGAACAAAGACGAGTAACTCACTACTTTGCTTTGGCGAGATAAACTGGCTCTAACGCGACTTCCAGATCTGCCTTATTCCTGTCCCGTAGGAGCTCGTACTGCGTCTTCGGGTGAGGCGGGTTGTCTGGAGCGGAGTCCATGCTGCTTCGATTGAATTCAATGGTTAGAGCAAGTTAGGCTTCTACTTTCTAAGTAGCTGCGTCACTCTTCATATGCTCCTTCCTCTCCAACGTCTCTAACTATAGATTCCAACACTAGCATGCAAGAGTCGAGCTCCAACGTCAAGTAGCCCAAGGAAGCCAATCAAACAACAAACATTGGAATTAGTTAAAGCAAGACAAAAGTGGCCTAAGGTGAGCCTCTTCCCTTATTTGTACATAGAAGTGGGCTGGAGAGGGAAGTGGGCATGATGAGGGAGGCGGGATTTGGCGGCTAGACATTAATATCTACATCCAGATGGGCATTACTTCAACCTTCCTGACAACTTAACAACTTAGACTCTTCTAATCTGCAATTAGGCCAATGTTTAGTGCAGTACCTTCAATGGCACTATTGTTAAGCTTAGTCATGATTGTTCTCACTAATTTATACATCACCATTTGGTCATACATTAATTAATGTCCCTATCTTTTGAAAGTGCTCTTCATACTAGAAGGCAAGTCTATGCAAACGACAGTCTTGAGTGTTTACGGTTGTTACTGCCACACATCTTCCCTTAGTCATATTAAAGTCAGCATTTGCACTTCGCAACTGCTGTGTAACTTCTAGAAGTCATAGTGCACATTCGTGACTCACCAATGACTAAAGATCAACTTATCGATGACTGAGTAGTTTAGAGAGAGCCTTCTAAATCGAAAGAATTGAATATAGATCTATCACTTGGAAACCTAAGCTGTAGAGCTAGTTCCCATAAATCAATTCCTACCTTACTCTTAGTTTTTTAATACTACCTCTGTCCCAAAATGATCTTCCTGTTAGACTAAATCTTATGGATTAAGGACAAAAATAACTTTTTAAAAACTCAATTTGTATAGTATGTAGAGTTTGGTGTTCTCTTTGCATCCTAAAAAGTTTGAGTTTTGAAGCCCTTTTCAAAGTGTAGTTTTATAATATTGAAAAGTGAATATTTGGGGGCGTTTTTAAAGAACACCAGTGAGCACTTAATTGTTGAATGTGAGGTTGCCATTTTGTGGGCATTTAGCATATGCCTAAGACCATGTATAGACCTTTGTTTCGGCTTCCAAAGCTTAATCTACTTCAATTGGGAAATACTCAAAGAGATGCAAAAAATAAAAACTATAAGTGCGGATTGAAGCTTTCAATCATTTTATTTGTCTTTTGCTTGATGTTTGCATGGATGGAGCAAAAACAACCACTTAGAGTTGTTTTGCTAGTCTCAAATAACAATCATAAGCCGAATTTGACTAATTTCAACATCACAAAGTGCAATAGGAAGATCATTTTGGGACAAAAAAAGAAGGCCAACAGGAAGATCATTATGGGACGGAGGGAGTAGAACTTTGGTTGGCCACGTAGTTTAGGGGTGATTGATTCCACAAGAGCTTTTTTTTTTTTTTAAAGTGCTGCACATAATTAGAAAAATATACTTGGTATAAACTGTGTATTCCAAAAAGATCAAGTATAGCAACCGCATTTTTCTTCATTAGTGCCAATTGGTCCATTGTATTGGATATATTGATCAATACTTGTGTTGGATTTGCGTAGGGTATTGGTCCGTTGTTATATTAGTGAGTGTCTGTAGTCGTTGGTTGAATTGTTTTAGTTTCATCTTTAATGAAAAAGAGAAGTTATGTCCTTTGAAATTTTCCCTATTCATGATGAGTTTTGAAAACTGGATGCATAGTCTTCAGAGACTCGCTCCATACTTGTGGTACAATCATGGGAACAACCCAAAATGCTTTTCTAATGATATAGGGACTCCAATAAACCTCGCCCCTGCATAAAACTGAAAGCTTTAATTCCTTTGAAACACATTTTTTTGTTCTTCTCTTCCACTTCGCAATTAGATGTGGTTGGCAGATAGAACATTTCCCTAAACATATCTAAGTCCCTCAATACTAATTGTAGTCATGCTACTGTCACAGGTAAGTAATGTGAGACATACGCCAGTCATGTAGAATTTATGAAAGACTTACCGTAGTCATTCAAAAGTTACGGGGTCCAGTCACTCAATCATTTTGAAGTTGAGGTGATGTCGTTGTGCAATCATCTTTATTGATAATCCTATACAATCTTGCGTGAGTTCTGTTCTAATGTGAACTCATCTACTAATTGCAGTGGATAAGCATTTGAGGAGTTTGAACTCAAGAATACCATGATCCCTGCTAGATTGCCCCTCTCTGATTCACATAGGCAGCGACTACGCGACGACCGTCTCTGGATTAGAGAGCACCAGAGGGCTGTAGAGTCTAATGTGAAGAAACTGCATTGTCTATGTACTAAATGTAGGGGACGTAAGAGGTTACTTGTACGCAACGTGAGGGACCACCTAATTAGAAATGGTAGACATCCCGATTGTAGGATTTGGAGAGGACCGGGCACCCGTGATTCTTCTGATGAAGAGTGGCAACAACAGTTTTGGGAAACAGAGGAAGAAATCACAATGGGAGCACATGCCAGAGAAGCTGTCGAAGTTGATGCCGATGTTCATACTCTTGGAATGCTACAGCAAGCATCAATTGAAGGAGAGTATGGAGAATCTTCAGTAGAGAGAATTCGCCAAGAAGTCACTGATGCTTTTGAGATTGGAGACTCCATCCATGATGGAATTATGGAATCAGAACCCGAAGAAGGTACTCAGGCTGAAGAATGTCGAGACGCATCAACTCCTGACAACGGTACTATGAATGAAGGCGACGAGGGCTCCCACTTTGATGATACAATACTTGAAGGTTCCATGGAAGTATTGTATAGTGGAGCACGGGCCAGCAAGTTGGCAGCCACGGTGTTGCTCATGAATCTTTGCACTGTTCATGGAGTGAGCAATCATTGTGCAAATGAGCTATTTAGCCTCTTACACCTCCATATTTTGCCAAAAGAAAATACCTTGCCCAAAACACACCATGCTGCAAAAACCCTCACCGCAAAATTAGGCTTGACTTACAACACGATCCATGCGTGTGAGAAAGGATGTGTCCTCTTCCGTGGACAACTTGAGAATGCACTACGTTGCCCTAAATGTGGTGGGCATAGATATCGAGATGAGAATCGGCGAGCTGTACCCCTAAAGGTGCTCCGACACTTTCCAATTATTCCACGCCTTCAGAGGATGTATCGGAGTCCTGCAATCTCGAAGTTGATGGTCTGGCATGCTGAGAATCGAAGTGATCAAAATGGAGGAGATGGACTTGTGAGACACCCATGCGACTCCAAGGCTTGGCAGCACTTCCATGAAAATGTGGATCCTATGTTTGCAGATGATCCTCGAAATGTTCACTTTGCCCTTGCAGCGGATGGAATCAATCCTTTCAAGCAAAACCGCTCTTCATGGTCTACATGGCCAGTGCTCCTACTCAATTACAATCTGCCTCCATGGTTGAGTACAAAAAAGTTTTTTGTCATGTTGGCTTTGTTAATTCCTGGTCGAGAGTCTGTGACATCTGATGTCTTTGACGTGTACTTGGAGCCTCTTGTAGAGGAGTTGCTGGAGTTATGGGATGGAGTTCCCGCTTATGACATCAGACGGGATCTTGGTTGTAGGGCATTCCAAATGCGTGCCATGTTGTTGTGGACCATTCACGACTTCCCGGGCTATGGCACGGTGGGAGGATTCTCTCATCAAGGCTACGCAGCGTGTCCATGGTGTGGTGTGGACTTAGGTGCTGGGCACTCCATAGAGCTTGGAAAACAAATATATACAAGTACCCGACGTTGGTTGCCCAAAAATCATCCTTACAGGTCAGCAGACATGAAAGACCACTTCAACGGCGCCATTGAAGAGCGCCCAAAACCTCGGGTTGTTACCGTCGAGGACCAAATGCAACATGCAGCAAACTGTGAAGCATGGAGATTGGCTGGGAATAGAGACGGCTTAGGCGGGGACCCATCGAAAGTGCATGGCGTAAAGCGTTTGAGCATTTTAAACCGACTTCCTTATTGGAAAGTGAGGAAAAGACTCTGTCCCCTAGACATTTTAAAATAACTTCTACACAACTGTCATGCTACTGCAAAGTCGTGTAGTAGTCATTTTGTAGTTATTTTGTAGTTGCTACAAAATAAATCCTTACTCCAACATGACTGCTTGTCCTATCGAAGTTGTTTTCGGGAGTCACATAAAAGTGGGTCTTCTATAAATTGGAAATCATAATGTCATTGAAGTCATTGTGGTTCATCAAGTCCTGAAGATAAAACATTCTAGTATCTGTCCCTTCTACAATTGGTCGTGAAATGAATGATTCCGTGTAGAAACTGACCTCGTTGTTATGGTGACCTATCGCTTTGCAGGCTCTACTCATTCGCTACACACTTGATGTCATGCATTGTGAAATGAACCTTGCAAAGAATTTTCTAAAAACCATCACAGGTAAGAAAGACACTGTGAAGGTTAGGAGGGACTTACAAAGGCGAAATGTAAGAAGGCATTTGTGGCTAACTCCAAACCCACGCAAGCCGGGGAAGATGCTTAAGCCACGAGCCTCATATGTTTTACTAGAAGATGAGTTCGATAAGTTTGCTACCTGCTTGGAGTCCCTGAAAACGCCAAGCGGATACTGTTCTGACTTGGGGAAATGCATTCGAAAGAAAAACTTTGGGGGGCTGAAGTCCCACGACTATCATATTCTAATGCAGCAAGCGTTGCCATTAGCACTTCGCGGACTCATGCAGCCCGGTTGTCATACGCGCAGTCTAGGCGTAGGTATCTTTAACACCACAAAAGCGTTAAGATGACATGAGTTATCGTCCCAGGGAATTCCAGATGTTGTCGCGGTAGATAAGCTTCCGGAACTACGGATCTACCCGGAAATGACAATTCGCAGTAGGATCCGGTACAACACAAACCCAAGTTCCGGAAATACTGTCTTCCGGAATCAAATCCGGATCCTCCTTGATCCGGATTCCTACTCTTACTATCCGTCACACCGGTTTTTGGTACCTCTGTTTTACCCTCAGAGGGTCCTCACTTGCTCTTTCCGAGGGGTGGGGAACATCACCACTCAAGTAACACACATATCAACTCCTAAACAACAAACAACTATCCGTCCTCAAAGTTCTCAGTCCGGTAAGGAGGAAAGATGGTCCCTCTCACAACGTTCCGGGTGGCCACCTGGAAGGTAGGTCACGCAGAGTTACACCCACACCCGCCCTTACTACAACGACACTCAACTATTTTTCGGATCAAGCTTTCGCCTACTCCTGAGGTTGGCAGACCTTCCGGTAGTTTGGGAATATTCCACTAGGCGGTTGCCGACTTCCGCACGGGACTCCTCCCGAGTTCCCGGACTAGCTCCTTGACCACTACCGGATCCCACCGGATCACCGTTCCAGCGATTTAAAGGCACCACGCACAGCTCCTCACTCGTAAACTAGACTCAATTGCAAAACAACCGCGGATAGTTGGAATCCAGAACTAAAGGACTTACTTTCTAGCTGTCGACCGCTCTTGAGGTTGGCAGACCTTCCGATGGTTTGGGAATGTTCCACTTGGCGGTTGCTGACTTCCGCACGAAACTACTCATGAGTTCCGGATTAGCTCCCTGACCACTACCGGATCCCACCGGATCACCGTTCCAGCAATTTAAAGGCACCGCGCGCAGCTCCTCAAGTTCAATCTAAACTATTTTGCAAGACACCTTCAGCCGGATCCGGATACCAACCAATCCGGATTCCTACCTTGTACACTCTCCCGGATACACCCACACACAAGTAATCAAGACGCGATACGCAAGATAATGATTCCCAAGGTGTTTATTCTTGGGTGCTCAGATTGAATGACACAAAATGGAATGACAGGCCACAAGCCGGCCCGCCCTTAAAAACCAAAACAACACGACCAAAACGGTCCAAAGAAAAAGCGGCCAATGGCCAGCTGAAAATCCGGACAACGGCCAAGTGACCGTTCCAGGAAAAATGGAAAGCCGTTAAATTCCTAGAAATCCGGAACTACTTAGCGTTCCGGATCAGCGGGTCCCACATCCGGAAAACCCGCGATGAAGACAAAATACTAAAACTAACAATCCAACTACGCAACCTAGTCATTTACCCTTCCGCGCCTTCTTCGCTGACGTTCCGCCCTTCGTAATCCGGGTCGGCGCCTTCGGCCGGATTTGCTTCGTCGGGGTGGACTTGGTTGCGGATCGGGTCCTTGGCGGACCCGGATCCGTCTCCGCATACTCTGACTCGGAAGAGGAGTTCGTCACCGCCTCCTCTTCCTCCGACTCGAGAACCTCCACCGGATCGCTGCTGTTCTTCCGCCGGGTAGCCTTCTTCTTCTCCAGATCAATGAACTCGATGGGAGTCGATGGTGGCGGCCGCGGAGGAGTCTCCTGCTGCATGTGGGTGAACTCCTCCGGATGGGTCCGGGCCGGATTCTGAATCCCAACCGGATCCTCCGTCATTGCCGTCACGTCTGCAGCGGGGTCCTGGAGAGGCGGGAAGAGGTTCACTGAGGTAGTCCGGGGCGTTAGAACCGGATCCGGAATCCTCCTCCCATCCGTAATATCCTTCTGCCCCGAGGATCTTCCGGGTTGCTGGGCAGACGATCGTTCTCCCAAGTTCAGTTGAGTTGTCTCCGGAAACTCACCTCCGGGTATCTTCGGAAACTCCTCCAATCCGCTGAGTGGATCGAAGTGGCCCACCAAGTGACGCATTTCCTTCAATGCGACCTCAATCCGCGCCTCGAACTCTACCAATATCTTTACAACCTTGGTTCCGGAAATGTGGCCTTCCCGGGTCATCTGGTTGTTCCAGAGCGCGGATCTGGTGATGATATCCGCTGGCGGGTCGATCAGGTCTCTCAACTTCCGGACCAGCTCCGTCGCATCTGTCGCTCGTTTGTTGGTGGTGTGCATCTCCCTCTCCGCCCACGTTGCGCGGTTTTGAAGATGGTCGCGCTCTGCCTCTACTGCCCGGATCCATCCCTCCAACAGGCGGATCATCTCCGGATCCGGTCTACTCTTGATCGCCTCCACGATCTCCATCTCGTCTGCTACCTTCAACACCGTGTAGACTCTCCGGATCAAGGTGGCCATCCGTTCGTTGGCAGTCCTCTGACTCCGCAGCCAGGAGATCGTCGACTCGAAGATATCCAGTTCCGGATCAATGTTCCGGGATGGAACAGGATCCGGAAGCTGATTCTTTCCTCTTGAATCCGGGTCCGTGCTCTTCCGGCGTGATTCGTGCTTCTCTGGTGAGTCATGCTCCAGTTCCGGTTTCACGTCCTCTTCTGGCTCCTCATCCGTCGGATCCGAATCCGGAGGTAGGCCGTATCGGAGAAGGCTATCTCCCTGCCGGTAGATGATATCTTCTGGACTACTCAGTACCTCCTGCTTGTGATACAAGTGGAGGAGGTACGGACTGATGGGACTGGATTTCTTTCCCACCAGGTTTCCGGAAAGCTTATCCACTATCGACTGGATAATGAGCCCCCAGCTAACTGGTCTAGGGGCCGGTTTCCCTCTTTCCCCTAAGGCTCCGAATACCGTGTTTGCCAGCGTTACTGTAATCCGGCTGGGCTTTTCCGGATACAGGATGGGGCTCAGAAACTCTAAGAGTCTCTGGTCCTTAGGATTCCGGCAGTCGGATGCGGTGTATCCCTCCTTCGGATCCACCGGGTTCCGGAATCTATCTGCGGCGAATTTCTCTGTCCGCCCGGCCCATCCGGATCCTCTAGAGGATGCGAAATAGACTCCGGCCCATATCTCTGCTGTCTAGGACTTTGGACGACCTCTAACGGTTAGGTGGTACTGATTCGGAGCGCCATAGACTAACTCGTCTATCATCTCCTCGCTCCGGATATTCCAGGGTCTCTTCAGAAACCCCAGGCACCCCATATCCGTCAAGTCATCTTCCAGTTGGTGGTGGTGTTCCGGATTCTCAGGGATTTCCGGATTGATCATCCGGGCCGCGATCCCTGACTTCCGTACACTTGGTCCTGCCATAACTACTGCCATACTCTATCCTCACTTCCGACTCACTTCCGCTAAGTTTCCGCTAATCTTCCGTTAAGTTTCCGTCGCTTGATCCGCTAAGTTTCCGTTCTACTTTCCGGTGCAATCGGCACCGGCCTCCCCTTCTCTCCTTAACGCGTTCCTATCTCACCACACTTTCACTCACTAAGCGCCATCGCGATAATCACGCGGAGAAAGAGGGAGAATGAAGCAAACAGCGGGGGTTAAGTAGCTTTTCGGCCTGACGTTCCCGCAAGTTCCCTAGCTGGACTAGGCCCTAGGGCCTACTCGGCCGGAACTTTCCGGTTTCCGGATTAGGGTTAGGGTTTCCGGATAGGGTTTTCGGAACCGACTGTAACCCTAATTACAGTTTAAGGTTTTCCGTAAAGCCTCTAATTTCTATTTCCGGTTTTAGGCTTCCTATTCCCTACCCATTACGGAAATTTTGAAAAATTTCTACTCTATATAATTACTATTGTCTATTATTTCTGTCAATGTAGATAATGCGTACTCCCACACCGGTCCCCGAATGGCTGTCATGAGAATGTGCAAAGTCTTTCGACGCCTTTGTACAAAAGTTTACAATCCAGCGGACTTCCCGTCACTAGAGGCGGATGTGGCAGAAAGCATGGCACTATTGGAGATAGAATTCCCACCTTCTTTTTTTGACATCATGACACATCTCCCCTATCACCTTGCAAAGGAAGTTGACTTGTGTGGCCCAGTAAGTGCACGATGGATGTATCCAGTGGAGCGTTACATGAAGGTCCTTAAGAACCACGTTCGCAACATGGCAAGACCCGAAGCATGTATGGCAGAAGGATACTTGAAAGACGAGTGCATTGGCTTTATCACAGAGCACCTCCACAAATTTGAAGCTACGCAAAGACGTGTATGGGATGAAGATGAAGAATATGGTGACGTAGAGGAGGTGTTGCAAGGCGCAGGGAAGACATACGTGATGAGCTCAGAGCTTCGAGATATAGCCCACCACTATGTGCTCACTAATGTCTCAATCATGCAGGATTTGTATGAGTAAGTGACTTTACTTGCGCTTTTTCTAAAATCTTGTACAATATATCAACATTGCCTAAGTGATCACCTTTCCCGTGCATTTATTTTGAATGAATTTCTCTTTGAGCGCTTCGTAGTCACGTAGGAGATGAGGCGTAGTCATGTCTACATCCTAGATACAACATATTACTTTAACGCGACTTAGATTTGAGTACCTACAGTCACGTGGGAGTCACCAAAGTAGTCGCGAAAAAATATTGTTGTCATGAAGGTGTGATTCTGAAGTACATGATTTTGTGGACCCTCTACCCATATTTGTTCTTCCACGATGATTCACAATGTAATTGATGTGCACACAGGAAGTGGAAGACTGAGTGTCAAGCAAATCCATCTAGCCTGACACTAGTAGAGTGGATTCAAAGCACTGTGCGTGATTCTGAAATGGACTTGAATAACGTGGATGACATGGACCGCTTCCTATTGAGTAGGAAGCCATCGCAGCGTGCAACCCGGTACACCCGGATCGCAGTGTTTGGTAACCACTTCCGGGTGGAAGACGAGACCACGTCACGATTGAAAAGCTACAATTCAGGGGTTGCATCCATGTTTGAAATGCCGTCGGAAAGTGCCTCCGATTTGTCACTGAACTATGTAGGAGTCTTAAAGGATATACTACAATTGGATTATGGAGCACTTCATACACAGATCATTCTCTTGCGTTGTGAGTGGATGAAGCATGAAGATAGTAGAGGAAACCCAACGTATACCAGAGACGAGTCTGGATTTCTTCTAGTGAACTTTCGGCACAAAATGCCTTCCATGGCAGAGCCTTTCATATTTCCAAGCCAAGCCACGCAAGTTTTCTTCTCAGATGTAGTATCAAAACCTGGATGGAAGGTTGTTCTACGCAAAGAAGCAAGAGCCAAGCGAGAAGTAGTGGATACCACAGACGCCTTCATTAGTACGACGGTAGAGACCGCAGGTTTGACTGCTCCTAGCAGATTGCCAATTCCAACCGGGAATGTGAATATAGTTGGAGCAATCGAGTTGTCTGTAGAAGAGAACTTACTAGCACAAGAAGCATATTAGGGTTAATTAACCAACTTCCACTACAAGTCCATTGTCTGTACTTGTTTATTGGGTTTGTAGTTTGTGTAAGGAAAGTATACCAAGACCTTTACACAAGTTGTATTGAAATTCCCAAGTTGAATGGTAGGGCTTTTGTCGCCAAAGCAGTAGCCAGGTATGTAGAATTCTGTCAAATATTTGTGCGTAGTCATTTTGAAGTCGGTCCAAGTTATTCTAACTTAGTCATTTTCAAGTCATACTGTAGTTGCATTTCAATCATTCTGTAGTCGCATTTTAGTCATTCTATAGTGCTTTCTGAAAATGGTACTTTGCTATTGTCAACAATACCATTCCACGCCTTTCAGTGTAGTTGCTATGTCTCCTAATAATGCAAAGATGAATCATATATTAGTGTCCAAGAACATTGTGAAGACAATGTTGTACATGGATTTCCCTTAAAGCCAGTGGTAGGAACACAACTAAATCCTACAGCACACCATGGGAAATATAGAAATGTAAAAGAAGAAGGCAAAAGATGAAAATACAGTGTATCGTGTTCTGTCATTTTTGGAAACCATTGTAAAATTAGGAAGATGATAAAAGATTTGAAAACTAACTAAAGACGAACCGGAAGAAATTAATGAGATGAAGACAACAAACCAGCAATACATGATGCCATAGTCTGGAGGAAACAAATTTTCAATTTAAAAAAAAATAGAGAATATAAATTATAAAAGAGTCCGCCATTAGGTTGCAATGTTTATCTCCAAAAAAAATATAGAAAATTCCAAGCAACAATAAAAAAAATTAGAAACATTTGGAATATAACAAAAAAATTACATTAATTTATGAGGTGGGCCACAATTTTTCAAGCAACAATATGCAGAAATGATAAACATTCACAATATAAATAAGGTTCAAAAGAAAAAAATTAGAAGTTAAAAAAAAGACTAGAAATTCCAAGATAAAAAAATGAAAAAAATGGGAATATAAAAAAACCCGGAAATTCTACCCGCAAGCGACAATATAAAAATATGAAAGACACTTACAAAAATTAAATGGTCCTAACGAAATAGTTAATTTTTTATTTTAAAAGGTTTCACTCATGAAAGTGAACTAAGCCAAGTAGATCGGGATTTTTAAATCAAAACAACAACAATAAAAAAAAAGCAGAAAAAGAAATTAGGAAAAAAATACCGAAATAAATAAAGAACACTTGAACTATTGAAAACGTAAAGAAAAAGACAAACTCCGCCAAAAGGTAAAAGATGAAAGAATTTCCGAATGACGTCTCACACTGAAGTGACATTGGAGTCATTTACAAGTGGCTCTGCAGTGAAGCAGAGTCACAACAAGTGACTTTGGTATTACTGGGTCCATCCTAGTAGAGACGACTATGTCCACGTCAGATGTTTGACAGTCCTGTGAACGATAACTTTTGGATGAAACCTGAACTTCGGGGGACTCCTCATCCGCTAGTCGCATTGCCAACTACAAGACTACTCCAATGCTCTGCACCACTTCGCAATGGTGCAATTACAGAGCCACAATCATCGTGTAGTCATTTCGGACATGCAGTCATACTTCTCCAGTCACATATGTACCCATTTTCTTGTAGTGGATGTGCGCAATTTGGCCACTAAGGTTGCACGCGAGACCTACATGCTAGACACTCATGATGCTAAGAGTGTCCAGTTGTGGGTGCATTCGAACTGAGAAAGTGTTTTCTACTACCAAGAAACTGGTGTAGTCAGAGTGGGAGAGTTGACAGCATCCACAATGCCATTCACTATTGGCATTCAGACGCCATGGCAGCGAGAAGTTATGATTCAGTTTGGGCACGATGGTGGTGTTTCGATCGATGCCACTTTCGGCACCAATGAGAATAAGGTAAGTCAAGCGGTCATTGGGGGCATCTGTAGTGGGTTAGGCATTGGATTGGATTTGACGTTGGCTACGGCTTAACTCCGGAAAATGGACATTCTGTGCAGTTCCCGTTGTACACGGTCATGGTATTTGACGACTGGTACAATGGAATCCCAGTCGCTTTCATCCTCACGTCGCGTGCAGCTCAGGAGGACCTTACTCCTAGGATGAAGGCGTTAGATACAACCTTGAAACGAGACAGTCCTGGATGGAAACCTTCTGCCTTCATTGTGGACTGCGCGCAAGGTGAAATCAACAGTCTGCGGTATGTAGTCTAGGCCAATCAGAACACTGTGATGCCCTCCTGATATATAGGTTTGTTTGTAGGGGTACTCTATCAGGGCATATATATGACCCATGACGGATCTGCACTACTCTCCAGGAGTCTGTGCTACCGTAGCTAGACACGATGAATTGCCTGCGGCGGCCCCACTGTAGAACACTGATTTCATATGCCTGGTTTGCGCAGCTTTGTCTGGCCGGACACATCGATCTTTCTCTACTTGTGGCACGTGCACAGAGCATGGCAGAAGCAGGCCTGCATCAAGATAACAGACGGAGGCATGCGAGCTGAAATTTTGAAAGGGCTATCTTCTATCATGTACGACCGCAGCGGACCAGGGGGACAGTCGGCCTCTGAGTGGGCTATTCGGAAATTGGAACACCTGGAGTGTTCTTTCCCCGCTGCTAATGAATTTTGGACTTACGTCAGGGAACAGTGGTTACCCAAAGTTCACATGTGGATGGTTGGGTATAGGAATCTGCCTTATGCAGGGCAGAATACAAACGCTGCAGTTGAAAGTTACCACAGGTCCACAGCTACATGAAATCGGTCCTCAAAGCGGAAAGGAGTCGAATGATTGGCCAGCGTGTGGACTGGTGCGTCCATGTCCTTACGGGGGATGTACTTACCCACTACTGGTACCAACGCTTTCATAAGGAGGGCGGTTTTCGCGAAAATTGAAAGGAGCGTGGAATTGTAGTGTCCGCACTTATACTCGCCCGAGACATACCAGATTGCGACGTGACATTGCCGTTGTGCGAGGGGGGGCCTGCATATGTTACATCGGCCACGCATAGACATTTGCGATACGTCGTGTACAACCCTAGTGACATGTGGGCCATTTGCAACTACGTGCATTCGCAGAGAAGAAATACCTGCAAACACAAGGTGAAAGTGCTCATGCTACTCCACCTGCAACTAGTCGAGGGGATTGTTGCAAGGTACTGCAGCACACTTAAAGGAACGGCTGCAACAGGGAGCAACCCGTGCCTAACGCCCGCAAGGACCGCAGGGGCATCGTGCACAGCCACGCCTAGTCACGGATTAAATACGGCTTCATGACGGCACGAAACAGTAGGGGACTATATGCGAAAGATACCGGACCTACCGGGAACATTGACCGGCCAGGCCCAAGATCTTCTGGACTTAGTATTTGGAAACATTACACTAATGGAACACCTTCATGCTGATTTCTACCAACTGCATGGCAAGATCAAGAAGTTGGCACACGAAATGGAGTCAGGAATTATACATCTGGCGAAGACAGTTCCAGTGTTTCAGCGTGTGCAAGATGGACTGGGTATGGGCTTGGGACGCATGAAAGACATGCTTGAGAGAAGTGGAAGACCACCGGTCTCCAGAAGGTTACGTTTGGGGGGGCAATCTCCAGCTTAGTCGAGGCAGGGACAGACAAGATGTACGGTTACAATTCTCTATCCGGCCAATGTTTCGACGAGGGGATAGTCGTTCAGTAACAGTGAATTCGGCCACTACGCTGCACTAGTCAGGAACACCAACTAAGACAACTAAACGGGTCCGGGACGCGAAGCCAGGAACTGTCAGAACGCAACAATGTCCCTGGAGAAGTCCGAACTTCAAGTAGGCTCATACAGCATTAGTGAAGGATTAAATTAGCTCCAATTTTGATGGACATGGAGTTCCCTCCAAATTTGAAGGGATTCGACACCTAACTCGCTTTACTCGGTTCTCAGACACAGACACTCGTCTGCGAAAAGTTAATTTTCAGCATTTCTGGACACGATGCTAAGTTGGTAGCCAGTGGCTACCAAGTCCTACATGCCAGATCTCTTTCACATGTGAATGAATAAAGTGTTAGCACAGTCGACAAGTACGTTTAAAAGAACTAATGCCATCTCATATGCAGAGGGTTTTACGGAGGAACATTACAGAACACTGAAAGCAACAGGGTCCGCATATGACACTAACTGTACCCTAGAAGTTCGGACCAGTAACTTTGCATTCTCATAGTTTAGGATATTGGGTGTGGAAGTTCAAGTTATTTAGCAATAAAACGTTTTAGAACTGATTTCTTGAACATGGTGACGTCTGAGTTTACATGATGCACACAGGAAGTTGTTTCAAACGAAACACTAAACTATACTCTTCGGGATTCATACACGACCTCCAATGTTTCGGATTCGACGACTCCTGATCTCCTGACGATCTGAGTGTCGACAGTGATACCTACATTCATGAAAGGCAACAGCTCATGTCAATAGGGGTTACAATGTGTGCGTCACTGTCCATCTTGTCACGCAAAGGCAATGCCCATGTTAAGCGGCCTAGTGTTTTGGGTTCGCTGTCGTGCGTTCAGTCTTTGGCCAATGTCGTGCGGACAGTCTTCAGCCAATGCCCAAGGCGTATAGGACTGTTGGAGTAAATCAATTTCACATATAGTTCCTGACACGATCGTTCATGCAATGTAAGGCTGCGACTCTAAAGTACTGGTTCCGTTCGATTGATTCTTTTTTGGTCCACTGTTCTGGACGGAGTGTATGTTTGAAATAATGTCGGATAGGCATCGTAATTTACATACAGCTGCGATTTAGGAGAACAATGTACAAAACAGTTCGTTTACAGGGTAATATTATGTTCTTTATGTTTCCTACAAACTCTGTGTTAACAACCGAAACATAACATCACAAGGCCTACCAATATCCATAAACCGCGTATCCTATACTCGGACTTCTATAGCTAAGTTGTTTCGACCCTACCCGTCTTTCAAAATTCACTAAGACTCTCTTCCAACTCCGACTGGTATAGACGTATAGTGTGCGGTGGAGGGGCTCATGTGCATCTGAGGTGGATGCCAACTCGTTTGCCACTACAGCGAGGACGTTCAGGTGCAAGTCCCGACCGTGTTCAGGTGATGCAATCTGGTGCTCAAACATGGCTTTCGCCCGACCGGTGTCTATGACGGGGTGATCGCCATGGAAGATTCGAAGGATGGTCTCCACGTGACGGAGAACGATAAAGCCACATTCGTAGCTGCCAATCTGTGTAAAACACTTGGGCGACGACACAACAGAGGGCAAAGTCAACGAAGGGTCGTGTAGCAGCTTCCACACCTTACGCACGCGATTCACATACTCCACGTCGTGCGGGTCCGTGTGTTGGCCGGTACTATCCAGGTGAAAGACAACTGCCTCCGTAAAAACTAACAAAGACCAGTGCAAACCGCTCACATATGGAACCAGCACCTCCTTCGGGGTACCCTCTTTGTAAATTTGTGACGGCACAAGATACTCCCTGCCCCACTTCAGGAGTGCATCGTCCGAGCGCGCCTCCCACGCGGCCATGCCTTACGAAGAGGGCCTTGCATGAAAGACGACGCCACGTACACTCGGCCACGGCCCTCCTCGTTCAAGCTCCACCAAAGCCGCCGACAGAGCAAATCAAGAATGTTCTGCTCCAGGAACCGCTTTGGCTTCCTCAGTTGCTGAATCTGTTTGATTGGAACCGGTAGGGCGTCCCACTCACCGGCGTAGAAGTTGACCGTCTCCATATCCACATCGCCCGTGCCCTTCCTCTAAGGTACAGGGGCAATCCCACGCGAGTGAGCACGGACCTCGATCCGGGTTTCACAACTCAGGAAAAGTGCGCGTTCTCACAAAAGACAATGAGCACGGGAAAACAAGAGGCCTTACCTTGGCAACGCATCCAGTAGTTCGTCGACGCGGAAGTGATCGTACGCCGCAGGGATAGAAATTTTACACCAGGACTTTGCTTTCGCATGGGGAATGGGCGAGGGGGCGAACGTCACGGTCTTTCGATGACGCATTCTAGTAGTGGTGTCAGGATTGTCTAGCAAGACAACCACCTCGCCTATGGAATCGCCGTCGCTGTCCCGATCACGCCCTGCGCTCAGCGGTTCAGGCGTACTCAAAATTTCGTCAAATGCGTCGGATAGGCTCCGTGGAGTGGACCTTACCATGTCCACTATGTCTTTCGACTCTACGTTCTGTGTGCAGACAATCCCCACGAGATTCTGCGGAGTCAGGTGCGATCCCAAGACTTCGACCTGAGTCGCCGGAGTCTGTCCCGATTGGAGGCCGTCCAGGTGCAAGTCCTGCGTTTGAATGTCGTCCACCATGACAGATCTCCGCAACTGCGAAACACTGAAGCTGCCGCTCCCAGATCCAGGGTCCTGCACGAGTTCCATCTCGGCCTCCAAGGTCACAGGCGTCACAATTGGGCCCGAAGATAGCTCCTCACAGCGCGCCACGTGGGACGTCTGAGCGTCAGGCAACTGCGCCGTCTAGGCCGCCCTGTCATCCTCGTCAATTGCCACATCCAGCGACTGCACAAGTTCTAGAATTTTGGCTCGTGTACCCTTCACCTTCACAGCCCATGTCGGTGCTGTCTCGTCCGCCACCCACCTGATGTCCAAGTCCTCACGCATACGAAGGCACCTGCCCTAGTGTTTTGACTGGTCCCCCCAGTGTTCGTGCGCGGTAGTCATCCAGGAAGTCCGAAATGCGTCAGGGTGATGAAGCGCCAAGTCCTGCAGAGCACGCGCGCGAACGTTCTCCACCCACTCCATGATTCCATCAAGGACGCGCTCCTCCTTCCCTTCGCACACGAGTTGAGCATCCTTCGCAACGGTGGCATAAACGACATCGGACTCCCACTCCTCCATCCCAGCGAAACGGAAAGGTGCCTCGAACGTGAACACAGATAGGGCGCGCATGAGGGCACTGTTCGTCTTGCACATCGCCCGGACTGACTGCCTACTCACGCCGAACAAGGGACACGTCATCTGGCGAAATCTCCCGAACGAGCTGTTCAGTGCTATCCGCAACACCCTGACGAAGTGGGGGGGCCTCTGACGCAGAACTCTCTCAGCCAACAGCGAGCGTCGGACCTCATCAGCCTCTTGAACTACATGTCAAGCGGTATTGTCAATGCAAGTGAACTCCCAGCCTAAGACATTGACACAGTACAAGCACCGACTGCAAGGAACTGAGACTCCCCCCAACGTCTTAAAACACTAACCGCAGGACTCAGAGGACGACGGAGCTTACTGTCGTGGCGCCAAGGCAATGGGGGCATCTTCTGGAGAAGATTGCGCTGCGACACTACCCACCACAGGGGGCACCAATCCCACGTAACCGTTTCGCAACGCAATGCCGTGACCCGTTCGAACGTGAGCACGGCCTCCAACACAAGTCGCTCCTGTCGGCGTCGAAGCTCTGCAAGTGACTGGGCGCACCTGTCTGCGTATGTCTCCTTGTCTCTTATGAACTGCAAGTATTTGGCAAGTCGTTCCACATCCGGCGGTTCTTTCCCGTACTTCATGCTATGGCATATCGAGTACACGGCGCGCCCAATCGCCTTTCCAACCCCGGGGTAATCTTCTTCCTGTCAAAAAAGGTTGCACTCGTTCTTTGAGGCTTACACAGCGTACAAATCAACCAGGCATCCACCAATGCATCCTAAAAGTGAGCACTGCGGTGTTCAGCGCGCAAAAAAAACATAGTACCATGTCGACAGAAAAGCCGTGTAGGTCAAGAACATGAAGTTGCTCTAACCTTGGCCACGCACATTCACCATGTCGTGCACTTCTGAGTTGCGCCTTCGAAACTACCGTCATCCCACGATGCTTGGAAGGTCTCGGGTCTTCGTCTCCGCAGCTTCAGGATGCGGCTCTTGCGAGAGAATCGCATCGAGGTGTTCAGCGTATCCGTCGTCGGCTTCATCCGGGCTTGGTTGGGGCGTTGAATAGACTCCCCCCAACGTCTGCAATGCCTCGCGTGGATCCGTGGTCTCGAAATCGTCCTCTAAGTGCAACTCTGTCACTCCCATTTCTTCTCCGCTGTCGGGGGACGCAACAACCTGCGTAGTGTTTCGGCGTAGTGCAGGTGACCCAGGAGTTCTGAACCCCTTCGGTTCAGGCCACGGGTCTGGATTTGGATGGGCGCCGACAAGGCGACAACTCGTGACCAGTCTTTCTTCGGTTGCGGCCACGGCTCTATATTTTGATGGGCGCCGACAACTCGCGACCAGTCTTTCTTTGGTTGCGGCCACGGCTCTGGATTTGGATGGGCGCCGACAACTGGAGACCAGTCTTTCTTCGGTGTCAGTCCCTTCTGTGACCTCGGAGCGGCACCGACAACTCGCGACCAGTCTTTCTTCGGTTCCGTGCTCGACTCCGGTTTAGCAGCCGGTTCAACAACTCGTGGCCAGTCTTTCACCGGCCTTGCTATACCAAGTCTGGCCGCATTCGTTTTCAGCCGATGCAGCTTCTCCTGCACAGATTCAGCCGGTGAAACAATCCCACTTCGGGCACGTGTCACGGGCCGTTCGAGGTTGGCATCCGAAGAACTTCCGCAGATGTCTCGGAGTTGTGTCACCATCGCCGGAAGGTCTCCATGTTTCTCCCACACAAGGTCCACTGTGGGTGCGTCCGAAACACTACCGTGTGCTGCCTTTTCAACACTACTGGCGACGTTGGCCGGCGCAGGAAGTGCGCGGACGGTCCCCCTTGTGCTTGTGCGAGTTTTCATTCCCGTAGGTGTTTCCGCCACGCCTGCTAGCGGTGTGCGCGTCTACCTTGTCTCCACTCTGAAGTCGTCGTCATCTAGAAGCACCACGTCTTCCCTGGCCCTCTTCTTCCCCGTCCGCCATCTTGTTTCAGTGTCGCTATCGTCCTCCTCTATGTCAAGAGTGTCTTCTCTCTTTTTTAAGCGCTTATGTCGTCTTCCCGTGTCCTCTGTGTCCTCACTCCCTTCCGTCCTAGCTGCCATTTGTCTGCCCTTTTTCCCTCGAGTGGGGGCTCCACAAATCTTCGCCTCGACCTTGTCTACCTTCCTAGCCCGGTACATCTCCGATGTCTTCCCTTGGCCCTTCCCCTGGTCCGGGTAGGGCAGCATGCGACGGCGGTTCCCCGTCTCATCCCGCACGGCAGGACACTCTGAATCCCAGCAATGTTTATTAAGCCGCATCTTGTTTCTGAAACTCTCCTTCTGGCAATGGATGCACTTCCAAAACTTCCTGCTGGGGTTATTCGGGATGCGAGTGTTCGTCCACGCTTTCGTCAAACACTCGTCGAGCAACCTCATGAACTCTTCCCGACTCCTATAATTGACATCGAACTTTCTTGTGTCGATCGTAACCTCCCTGAAGAAACCCGACTGTGCAGTCCCTGGAGCCGCTGTGGGCCCGAAAGCGTGATCCAGCACTTGCCGCGAAGCTAGTTTTCAGTGTTTGTATGAGCGGTTGCCATTGTGGCAACCCAAAAATCGGCAGAGAAAATGAACTGAAATTGCAACGTCAGTGAGCGAAGGCTTGGCGGGAAGAAATTTTTTTCACACCTTGAAATCAGCGTCGCTGCCGCTGCCACTCTGTTCCATGAGCTCCAAAGTCGCTGCCTCGCATGTGCGCGCATCCATTTTCGACTTTCCCATTTCACAGCAGAAAATCATCTTTCCCACCAAGTTCGTTGTGGTGAACCAGTTGCGGTATGCGATCACCTCCCCCCAACGAAACACTGGCCGGTAGTAGAAGTAGAAATCGGGGTACCTAAAGGAAGCCCTGGAAAGAAAGTTGTGTGCTTTGCGTTAGTATCCACCCGAACTACGTGCCTAGACTGTATATCCTACAACACTCGTAGTGTGTCGTCCTGAATACATTTTGCAAACTTCACTAACTGGAAACCCTGGTTGCTTAACTAAGTAAGAACGGAGTTCATCACCTGCCATTCTCCGCCATTATTGGTAGCGTTTTGAAGCCCTAACTCGTTAAGAAGACCAGACACAGTATACTACAGGCCATCCTCTCCTACACTCGCCGACCCTACAGCAGCGGAGCCCAAAATTTCTACCTTTCTTCGAGGTCCCATTTCCTCTCCGGCGCATAAAATTTGACAAGAATTCTTCGCACAGAAGGGGCCGCGAGGTAGACTCAGACTTAGTGCGGAAATCAAAAGCGCACAGAAAACAAAACAAGACGAGCTGAAGGGGGGGAGGGTCACCGAACCTGTGGGAGCCTCGCGAAATTGCGCCCTCGCCGTTGTGATTGCGCAGCATGACCGCATCGGACTTGACATCCAGTCCCCAGCGTCCATAAGTGAGCCGCCTTTCGCCTCCTCCCTAATATGACCCTGCAGTCGCGTGAGTGTGACGCCCAGCTTAGTGGAGGCTTGGCAATCATAGCCCTGAAACCCTACCCACTAGAACATCACCTCACACTCATCACCCTGTAATTGCGTTACTCACGTGTGAAGTTCTGAATCGCCAAAAGCCTGAGCACAAAGCCGTCTTCGAAATGCACGCCTAAGCCCTACAAACAGTCGCCGCGCTTCTGAGCTAGCGCGCAGAACACTACCGGACTCGCACCGGAACACAAAATTCTCGTTAACCCTGAACATTGCGTTTTCAGCAATCAATTTTTTCCTACAATGAAAGACTTCCCTAAACTCTAAGGTAAATTGTTTTTGGTAGTCGTAAAAAGACCCTCTTTCATGCGCCGAACCCGAGGATTGCTTTTCATTTGACAAATAGGTTCCCCCTACACCCAGTGTATCTAGTGTATCTACGAATCCGAAGACATAATGTATATACTCCTTTTTGGTCCAAATTTGATTTCACCATTTACCCTCGAATATCCCTCCACCCCGCATATATACTTCTAGTCAACTACATAAAGGAAATTATCTGTATTTTGCAAATGACATGCATTGTAAATGAGGATCGGGGCCTAATTGTTGAACCCTATAACCATTTCTCCAAAAGAATTTGGAGCACAGTGGGTTTAGGGCCACACAATAATACATTTTTTTTGGGTTAGGGAATACTTTATCACTCCCTAACCGGGTGCACCCCTTATAATCGGGGCCTAATTGTTGAACCCTGAAACCATTTCCCCAAAAGAATTTGGAGTACAGTGTGTTCAGGGCCACACAATAATACATTTTTTTTGGGTTAGGGAGTGCTTTATCACTCCCTAACCGGGTGCACCCCTTATAATCGGGACCTAATTCTTGAACCCAATAACCATTTTCCCAAAAGAATTTGGAGCACAATGGGTTTAGGGCCACACAAGAATACATTTTTTTTGGGTTAGGGAATACTTTATCACTCCCTAACCGGGTGCACCCCTTATAATCGGGGCCTAATTGTTGAACCCTGAAACCATTTCCCCAAAAGAATTTAGAGCACAGTGGATTTAGGGCCACGCAATAATACAATTTTTTTGGGTTAGGGAATACTTTATCACTCCCTAACCGGGTGCACCCCTTATAATCGGGGCCTAATTGTTGAACCCTGAAACCATTTCCCCAAAAGAATTTAGAGCACAATGGGTTTAGGGCCACGCAATAATACAATTTTTTTGGGTTAGGGAATACTTTATCACTCCCTAACCGGGTGCACCCCTTATAATCGGGGCCTAATTGTTGAACCCTGAAACCATTTCCCCAAAAGAATTTGGAGCACAATGGGTTTAGGGCCACGCAATAATACATTTTTTTTGGGTTAGGGAGTGCTTTATCACTCCCTAACCGGATGCACCCCTTATAATCGGGGCCTAATTGTTGAACCCTAAAACCATTTCCCCAAAAGAATTTGGAGCACAATGGGTTTAGGGCCACGCAATAATACATTTTTTTTGGGTTAGGGAGTGCTTTATCACTCCCTAACCGGATGCACCCCTTATAATCGGGGCCTAATTGTTGAACCCTAAAACCATTTCCCCAAAAGAATTTGGAGCACAATGGGTTTAGGGCCACGCAATAATACATTTTTTTTGGGTTAGGGAGTGCTTTATCACTCCCTAACCGGATGCACCCCTTATAATCGGGGCCTAATTCTTGAACCCTAAAATCATTTCCCCAAAAGAATTTGGAGAACAATGGGTTTAGGACCATGCAATAATCCATTTTTTTGGGGTTAGGGAGTGCTTTATCACTCCCTAACCGGATGCAACCCTAATAATCAGGGGCCAATTCCTGAATTTGAAAACCATTTGTCCAAAACAGTTTGGAGTTGAATGGGTTTAAATTTCTTATAATTTTGATGAAGCTCTATGTTTTTTTAATTCAGATCTATATTGTTCATTAGATTGACCATGTAATTAAATTAGGTTATTTTCCTTTTTTGGGTTTGTTCCATTAAATTTCTTATTTTTGGTTTGAAGTTCCTATTTTTTATTTCTTTTTAGCTTTCTTAACATAGTGAATGTCCTTTTGGGGGGGGGGCACTCTGTCATTTCTTTTCATCAGTACCTAATTAGGGTCCTTCCATTGAAAATGTCACTTCTGTTCGATCCTTGAATTCTTGTGAACTTACTAAACCCCTACAGCCTAAGGCCTTAAACATACCGCCAGCGCGAAACACTAGCCTGGCCCACAGCGCCATGCGTGGCATGGCCCATGTCCATGCATGCGATAAATCAGACCCATTTCAGCACTACAGGTACGCCGGAACACAGCAGACGAAACACTGCAGTTTTTCTCGGGCAGACCCTGTCAGTTAGGGAAAAACAGTGTGTGCATGTGCTGTGGCAGGCATTCAAAGCGACCAGCACGTGGAAGAAGGGCCAGTAGGTCCAACAGATGGCAGGCTGCGGCAGCAGGGAGCCAGAATAATAAATAGCCGCAATGTGAAGGGTGAGAAATAGTGCTCCCCTTTACAAAGATGTCATCTTAAAAAAAATTGGTGTCCATTACAAATCTAGTGTAACCTATAAAGTTGGTTTTTAAAGTATGAATCATGCAAAACTTGTGGAGTCAACAACAAACTTGGTATATTGGTAGTATTGAAGTAATCACTAAGGGACATACTTGAAAAAAAAGTGTCTTTTAGTAGTCTAGTATTCAAATTTGGTTTTCCTTATAACTAATTCATTTTTTTTTTTATATGCTTCCAATAATGATTCTTGCCTTAAAGTTTTAATTTCATAATGATAGAAAATTTTAGAAATTTATGATCAATTTATAGAGTGGGGGTGGGAATATCCTAATATAAGTGAGAATTCAATTCCAACAAAGTGTTAATTTCAATATCCTAAATTCTTAAGATGTGCACCACTTTAAAATCTAATCTTGTATTGGTTTCTTATCACTTCAAGACAATTTTTATTTCAATTGTTGTAAGAAAATTGACTAGGGTGATTAAATTCATACTAATTTTGGATTTGATGCTTTAAATAATGTGAAATATATATCATTGTGATTTTTATTAAAATATTCTTGTTTAATTCTTTTTGGTAAAGTTGCACATACTGGTCTAGTTTGTGTCAATAAAATTTCATATCAATCCAAGAAATAATTTACATAATGACATTGATGATCATTCAAATTTTCATATATACTTTGTTGAAAATTCAGTATAGATACTTGATTTGTAAATATTTCGTCATTTTTCTACAGTACATTGAATTAATTTTAACATGAAACAATGTAGCACAATGTTTTTGGTATAGTTGGAAAGTTGTTTGCAAGACTTTGTTTCATAAAATTTGAACTACGGTGTGAAAGTTATGGAACTTCAAGGTTTTCATGAATTCAAAAATTGAATTAAATTACCTTTTCTTTGGAAAAAAACCCATGAGTTTCACATCACATGTTCAAACGTCACAAAACACAGCCCCTACAGCCCCTGCACTCCTTTGTCCCCAAAACTTTCTATTCTATTAGTGCCAATTTTATGGCATTTGGACCTATGGTGTGAAAGTTATGGACTCTGTGCAAGGGTGTCCATTGCAATCTGGACATGCTGTAGTGTTGAGCACGTCAAATACAGTCCATCTTAGAGATATTACAAATTGATTAAAAGAAATTGTGCATTGGATAATACAACGGAAGGGTACACTAGACTAAATAGTGAAATTAGGTTGCCTTAACAATTAGGTTGCCTTACTTCAAGAAAATCACTTCAAAAGCCACTTTCACTATTTAGTGTAGTCCATTTTGGAGTTGTATTGGGTCCCTCCGGAGAGGGAAGAGGGTTGCGCCAGCCAAGGAGGTAGTGCAATACCGAGGCGACGCGCGCGGGGCCGGGCAGCAAGCTACCGGATGGCCCCGCTCCCTTGAAAAATTAGATTAATATCATGGGGATCGATGACCCCCGTATCAGATATTAAACTGATAAGAACAGATACTACACTTGATCTTAGCCAAAAGGCCGAGAAAGGTATGCATCTACAGTCCAAACGCGAACACTATATACCCGCAACCTCGCTTCCGCTGTCGCAAACCTTATGGGACAACTCCATTACCGGTGTCTCGAAAAGCACAAGTGTTCAAGCCAAGAATCCAGAGTTCGTCGTAGTAATCGATCAAGTCACCTAGCTAGCTCCATCACAAGTCGTTGAATTCCATAAACGAACGTTGTTTTCAGATATGATTTCCATGGATTACCAAAGCTGTTCCTGAGTAGTACAAAGTAGAACCTCGAGTCGGAATCCCTCGTGCGAAGGAAATCATTGAAAAGACATTGCAGGAGTTGATTTTTGCAACACTGTCATAATTCCATGCAGTAACCCTGGTGCAGGATTGGGGAAGCCCAAATATGTTCAAACATGTTCGCCCCTCTAGTCGATTTGGATTTACGATCAATCTCCACGCTCTCTTCAATAACACAGATTTGAGCGTTTGCAGGGACTAAATTCCTCAATGGGCCCTGCAAGTGCTCTGAATTGCAAGATTTTTGGAGGAGCACAGAACTCAAGACTACATACAGATCCAAGGGATTTAAATGAGAAGGATTATGAGTTATAATCCTCTCCTAACCAAGCAAGGAGACACAAAGTTAGTTGCCTTCATCAACACCAGACTTGCAGCCAAAATAACGGAATTTATACAGTGTTGGGACGTTGAGGCATTAAGAGATTGTAAAATCTATTAGCAAGGAAGAATTCCTTGCCGTTTGCACCTACAGCTCTTTTCCAACCACACCAACCTCCACTGCGGATGCTTTTCAAGTCCTCACCCCCAGTGTAGTGAGGGTCTAGAATCAGGAACGCACTCTCTCCCGTCATTTCATTGTAATCAATCCCCAACAAGGTATACGCCAAAACACCTCCACCTGCAAAAAACTCAAGCAATTAAAGGAAGATACCAATTATCCTAGGACATGGAGCCTCTAAATGTGAGGGATGTCTTCATAGGGTAACATACAGTGATTTAAACCAATAAGGTCTCCGAGTCTCAAATTGGGTAGTTTTCAGTAAGTCATATGGAGACTTTCTTCTCTTCAAATTCGTATATGTTAAAACCAAAACAAGCAATGCTTTGCGCTGATTCTTGTGATATAAATTTTGGCCCCATCTGAAGCATATATTTTTACAATTTTTTTTTTTTAAACCATGAACCCTGGGTCCTATAGGGGTCATAAACTTATGCAAATCAGAGGAAAGCACAATGTGAGGCTACCTATCATTATTGGAGTGCCTTGGATCCTGAAGTGTTGAGCTAGTTCTCTGCACTTGCTGGGTAGGTCTGCACCACTCCGCACATCCAAGACTTTACAAGTTACCTGCAGTTGGTACAAGATTGATACTTACATCATCAGTAACTACAAGATTGAAAGAACGCGATAATTCCACAACCTACAGACTTCAAAGACTCATTGCAATATTGACCCTGGGGGTGATTGATATCTAAGAGCCTAAATGACCCAAAGTGGCTGCTTCCATGTCTTTAGGAATTCAAATAAATAATTGAGGAACCATCTAGGAATGCAACAAAAATTACCAATAGAAGAAAGAAACCAAGTCCTATATCCTTGAACAATAGACATGATTAATTTGGAAGTTCCTATAATTAGTTGATAGCTTCCAAAGTGCACTTTTATTTTAGTTGAGGCACTTTAGGATTAAGATATGCTTACACCAAGTAAATTGTCAAGCACGTAACACAGATCCATTGAGCCGATCCACTCCTCAGAACCAATGAAGGAAGCATCCTTATCTCCAATTTCCACAAGCGTTCCCTGAATTTCTCTGTAGAAAGAAAATGAAAAATACACTCCATTTCACCATTTAAGCCATTTCTTACAAGCTGCCACATATTTACAAGCAATTATGTTCAATACTGAAATCAGGATTATCGAATTCCGATTTGACAGTAGATCGAATTTATAAGTGAAATCCTTCCGTTGATGTGCTCTATGCTGAGGAACAGAACTCCGTTGGAGACAAATTACAGGCATTTACAATTCTTTCAGACTCCTATTCTTATATTGATGGATTCCTATCCAAATGGTTTCTCGAATATACTAACTGTCTACTCGGGTAGAAGCAAGATTAAAATAAGTGATAAAAAGGTGCTACCTGTGAGTAGGAACAGGTACAGAGGAATAATGTTGTAGTCTGAACCAAGAAATGATAGTTTGCAAAGATCGGTACGCACATCCCCAGCCCTAAAAAGGCAGTGGAAACCATTCTTTCAGAGCGTTTGATGATACACCATACAACGAAGCAAACAAAAGCGAATCCAACCCAGAATTTCCTCGTACAAGTGTACTGTTACGGACGTAGCAGTGGTAGAACATTTTCGAAGCCAATTAACACCCTCAAATATATGATACAAGTAATGATTTTCTTTCTCTATCCTCACAACGAGAAAATTGAAAAGCAAACTCACAGTGTCATCAAATCGATCTTGTAGATAGTGATAGTACTCGTAAGAACCATCAATAAGACTCTGTGTGCCACCCACAACTGCCATAACAAAGAAAATCGTAAAAAATCCAATAAATTTTGTATAATTGCAGCGCACCAGGTACCAGGTACTTGAGGATCAACTGCATTGACTTCCAATGTACACATGGTTTGTCAGCGAATAAGACAACTCACCGACGTGTACCTACATGACCAACATCAAAATAAGAGATGGTAAAGTAGAGATGAGTTATAAAATGAACCTCCAGATGGGGGTAGCCCGACGTGAACATCACACAACCTTCTTGATCCTGCAAGGAAAGTCACAAGGTCTCTGAGTGCTTGGACCATCTGAAGGGGACCATGATATCATCAGAGTAATGATTCCAACCACTGAGAATCTGGAGCAGGACTTCACCTGTGGTGATACTAGTGGATTCCATTTTCATCAGTGCATTTGCAACTCGAAGCAAAGGTCGGTCCAAGGGTAGTCTGAATCTTTGGTGCAAAGACTTCCTGCTATTCACTGCCACATGATCAACCGCTCTCACTGGTGAAAATCTCAAATATAGGCCAGGTAGCTCGAATCAGCCTAAACGAAAAAGCCAACATAATTATTACGGATTCACAACTCTCTCCGATCACTTTCATTGCCTTAGGGAAAAGAGGAGGGTCTAGAGTCATAAACCCCATCCTCCACCACAATCTCAGAGAGCCGTAGATCTCCAAGATCTGATGGTCCTGCATGTTTAGGTTGGAGGAGAGGGTTATGTTTGATAACCGTCTCAGTCCACTGGCCCTCAACTAGTTATCTAACACAAAAACGCACTGATTATTGAATCATCTTAATAACGCCTATGCATGAATGAATAGCCCAAATCCAGCTGCTCTAATCTCTATTACTACCTACTGACCTAAACCCCGGTCGATAATAGCAATCCGACGGTAGAGATATACTAGTTTCAATCGTCTTTACGATCTAAAACATTACCACAAATCCCTCGAACAAAATCATACTGTACAGTACAACAGAATCTGCTAGTGAATTGGTAAGTATTAAGGGTGACGTGAAGACCCTACCAAGAGCAATCTCAGTTTCCCCATAGCTAAGATCATAAATTGCTGTTATGGGATAGCTTGAGGGACAAAAGTGGAAGGCTGAAATCTGCACATTACACGTGCAAGTTTAATACATGATATTCTCATCGTACAATACTTACTGATATTCCAAAAAGAGTTCAATTTCATTGAAATCCACCTTCAATGGCATAGCACGTTCTACACCTACTATGGGAACCAACCTTGGACAATTATAACACATGTGGGTGCTTATATAAACCACCAAAATGGAATAGACTGTACCTTGGGGTTCTGAGATGCAGTCTTCTTCACCATCTTGGACATTGACATCAATTGATCACAAAGACCAGGTATAACTAAAGATTTGACAGCCTCCACTAACAACATATGACTGGGTGCCACACAAAGCAAATCCACATTCAGCTTTAAAAGTTGCACTGCCACTGGCTTCCTTGCTGCAAAGGCATATACACAGGACGAACAAATCAGATGAAAACATTTGCACATAATGTATGCTCAACAGGTCCGAATAAAACCACAGTGGATAAAATTTAAATATAGTTTCGAGAAATCCTCTGTAATGTAAGATGGAACTAATCACACATGCCCCATGAAGGAGTAGAAACTGTACCAGGGAGGTTCTGCATGAGCAGAGATGTATTATTCTCCATTGAAGAGCAGGACATGGTACATAGCTTGACTGGTGCCGGAATCTATGTCAAAATCCACATGATTCCAACGTCATAACGATAAACTCACAGCTACTCTTCTCAGCTTATCATACAAAATTCTACGCAGAATTCCTTTTAAGTGCCCAAATCGTCAAAAGTGGCTGCTACCATATCTATAGGAATGAATAATTTCAGGAGGCTTCAAGATAGAAAAATGTACCAATAGAAAGAAGAAATCATACCCTAAACTCTTTAACAATAGAAGTACGTTTTGAAAGTTCCTAAAATCGATTGTTCACTTTCGAAGTGAACGTTCTATTTTTATCTTGGAAATTTTCGGATTATACAGAAGGATTGGATCTTAGATGACAGCTATTTCGGTAACCTGCTGTCCTCCTGGAGTTGAAAGCGACTGAGCTGAACGAAGACTGGAACAAAGTGACGCCACGGAGTCAGGATTCGCAGATCTTGAGAGGGACAACAATATCGTTTCCTCTGGACCTTCAGCCAAAAACCGCACCTTGCAGCTTTTCAAATCCTCAACAATGTTCCTAATGGCTCCAGCAGCTTGTTCCTCGTACTCTGCATAACAGATGTTGAAATATCAATCAACCGAGCATTATGCTTTCTGATCTTTCGACCAGTCAATTTAGAATCATGCACAGGACACATGTCAAAATATACCTTACTAGATTGAAAAAATTCTTCACGGTACGCTGATGTTAATCTATTACGACATTAGATCAATACTAGAATAATGTTAAATCAATGTCAATTAAAGTTGACTTGTTAGCTTAATAGGAGACAATGCACTATCATGTTAACGGTATTATACTAACATCACACCAACATCAACTCTTAGAGCTCTTTCTGAAAAATTGCGATCAGTTTGGATCATAGCCTTCAAACCTTGTGTTGGTTCAAAATAGAGTAGTTATGAGTCAAGAAAAGCTAACATCTGTACAGTAACAATCTCAATTTGGCGTCAAATGTTTGCAAAATCAATATGAAGAAGTTCTGCTCAAACAAAATTTAAACCTAAATTTTTTCTTAAAATCGTATAAAACCGGTTTCGTCAACTCCGGTATTCAAATTGGTTTCTTTCCAAAATCTCAAATCTACAAATGACTCAAAAAAAGTTAGAAGCAAATATACTATATTAGGTGTGAAATTCTACTTTACATTTATGCTAGAATTCTTTTATGGCCCTAAATTTTCCAAATCCCAGATAGTTTGATGCATTAAATTACCACTCGAGATGAGGACTATATGAATCTAATGCCTACTAACTTAACATTAAGAACTTTGCCAATCTAGTGGAGGTGGCTCTCGGAGGTGGGGCTCTTTTAAAGGCCACTTGCCCCTTCTCCAAACAGGGACATGCGGAGTACAGAGCTGCAAATTGTATTTCTCAATTTAAGATTACACTTTTCCCTAGTTCCTCACGAAGAATTGTGGTGAAGTTACGCATCTTAAACCCTAAATCATGCAGTAAGTTTTCGCAATTAGTGAAACCAAATGAGCGTACACTCAAATCTCTCTAATCTTAACATCAGTGGTCCAAATTTTTTCACTAGATATTGTTTGAATGAGAGAAAAATGTGTTACAGTCAATGACAGTGGCAAATGTGCAGGATATTCTACAATGATCACAATAAAGAGGTTTGAGTGTGCAAACCTGAGGCAGTTGCGGTCTGCTGTGGGAAATAGAGGGGCAAACTCAAATGCAATTGGCAACGAAGAAAAGTGCTCTTATCCCAAGGACTGCCCTCCAACTCCTGCACATCAAAGGCCTGTAAGCTGGATTGATTTCCAGCCACGTACCAGCTGTACTCCAGCTTCGAACTGGAGCCAGCCGCAGCCACAACACATCCATTGACTTGCAACTGAAGCTCCTTCCGCAAATTCAGAGCAATTTGTCCAGCTCTCAACGTACCTACTTCAAAATCAACTGCCCCCAGCACTTCCAGGCCCCTGGGCAACAGTACCCGCAGCTCCTCTGACTCCATGAACACCCAATTTTTCAAATTACCACACATATGCAAACAGAAACCCTAAAATTAAGACATCTAGTGCGTGGGCAGAATTAAGCAGAATACTAATGGGCTTCACATACCGCTCATCAGGCTATTTTCAGCTAATTATCTGAGGTCTTGTTAATTCTAGGGAACCAATTTTGTCTTCAGTTGTTGATAATCAGGTGGATGTTCTTAAATCCACACTCGAACCCGGCAATCTAACCCCTAAATCAGGACGCTTTCGTAAGCTTTTCAACCAGCAGTTTCTCTCTTCCACCCTTCAGAATTTCACATCCCGCTCCTCGTCACTCAGACGAATAATTAATCCACAGAATTTCAGACGATAAGCAATTCATCTCAACCATAAACACTCAATTACCATTCACGTGCCAAAAAAGCTAAAAATTTCAATGCACTCTCGTGCACATGAACCCTAAACCCTAATCTCGCTCATAAAGTGCAGAAGCGACCATTCCGATCGCCCGATCCTTCAATTACTGATCGCCTAACCTATCCCAAAGAAGTGAAAAAAGAAAGTGAACTCCCAAGAAATCCATGGCGTTGGGCTCACCGGCTTCGGCGACGAGGTCAGGCTCGGCAGGTTTGTTGTTGTTGCTGTTGCTGTTTTTCCAGTGCGAGCAGCGAAGCGAGGAGAGAAGGGTGGTGTGGGAATTGTGCTGCGACGACAAGCCCAGGAGCCAAGCTATGCCCTCCCCGCTGCTGCCCTGCAAGGCGATATCTGCACTGCGCAGAAGGCGCAGCACCTTAGCTGCGTCCCCCTCTTGCCCCATCGCCAATCGAAATCGAAATTTGCAGAGGCTCAGGAGAGAGATCTCCTTCGCAACACACGCACAGACAGACACACTCCTAGCGCCTACTTCCTTAGGGCTTTGAGCCCACACTAATGAGGGTATTTATTTTAGGTATCACCAAATGGAAACCATGGATGGTAGGATATCACCTAGGCAATTGCCTAAGCCAATACCAAGAAGATAGGGTCCCCGCCTATTGATACCATTATTGATATTGATATCAATGTTCAACCTTGTTTACGTGCACAATTCTACCTATTACGATGGAAAAGTTGTTTAGTAGCTCACACATTTTTCAAAGATTGAGAAGGTGGATGAAAACGATTTGCAAGTAGACTCAAGTTATGTCAATAAGAAATGATTTTTTTAATGATTTTTTAGAGTTTGCTGGGATAGAAATGAAAAAGTGTGTAGGAGGGTTCTACCTAAACCACTTGGTGCTATGTCCCTTCAAAATTGTAGTGTCTAAAGAGCATCTCTACTTGGCATGTCATGTCAGTAGAAGACAAAAGGATGGTATAAAAGGATGGAAGGGAGATGGCTACACAAGTAACAAGTACAAGAAGCTACTGTAGTGATCTCGCAAAAAACACTTCAATGTTGGCCTACGGAGTAATGAAGTTTGAGTACTTCATGATTGAAACACCCTAAATCCAATCTAAGACATTGAATGTATACATACCTAGTTGGAAGTACTTGTCACTCTTTTTTTATAGTTAAAGAACCAAAATTGATATGTATTTTGAGACATAAAAGACTCAATTTTTTGAAGTGTCTCAATTTAATGAACACTTATTACATTAAATGTAATAAATTGAAATCATAATTAAAAGGAAATTTAAAAAAAAAAACATTTTTGAAAATGCTTTGTGTTCAAAATAGTTTGTAAACATACAATACTAATAATTTATTGGGAAGATATTGTGTAATTCTACAAGCACTCTTCAAGCAAAATTGATTAATAGTGGCAATTCTATATTCAAAATTTGCAATCAAATTTCTACTACATAGCATTTAAGTTTCTCTCTATTTTAAAAAATAATTAAATAATTAAACTCTTCCAATCCATTCCCCCTAGCTCACTTTTTTTTTGGCCTTCTATTGTTTAAGTTACCAAAAGAATCTATCAATTTGACTATTGATTGCATCAATCCTCCTTTTTTCAAAATTCTTAAATTTATTATATATTGATAAAATGTTTTGAGATTTGGTGACTAATCTACTTACATATTATTTCAAGCATTATAAAAGTTGCATGATCTAATAAGTTGTACATCATTTTGATAATGTAAACAACTTGCAAGAAGTTTAAAAATATTTCACCACCACTTTATCATTATAAACATAATTTCCTAAGTAAAAGATTGCATTTTGATGTGCTACCAATATTGCATGCTTGTATTGTAGCAAGAATTAAATCTATTTCAATGGTGAAGTTTGCAAAGGATTGATCATTTGTGAGGAGCGTGAGAATATCCAACAACGAGCCTTCCACCGAAAACAAGGAGCTTAGTCACGCTTGGTCATTCGCATAGCAGAGACATAACCTAAATTTCAATTGTTGCTTCCAAATGACATCATACTGCTCTCAGAAATATCCTCATTTTATTACCATGTCTGGATTAAGAATGCACAAAAAAAAGCATATTATTTGATATAGATTTGACTCACATAGCATCTGAGTATCTGACGTCTTTTGGATTTTCACAGTAAGGAAAGGAGTAACCAAGCCAGTCTCAATCACAGTACATCTCACGGTCTGTTTCTCAATGGTTAGCAGATCACATTGCTATGAGGCACGTCCGAGCAAAGATTCCATCCGTGATATTGCCAAACCATAATATGCACACAAGAAAAAAATCTAACATGATTCATTCAACAGAAATAAACTTGGGGTCAAACGAGGGTAAAATTAACATGAACTACAAAATCGGTACAAAACTGAATTCCTCTCACAGCAGACCCGACAGTCTCTATATCCTTGGAATCCAATGAACTGGACTCAGTCAAAAACAAGTTCTAGGTGTACAAGCTATTCGGCTACAAGTAATCACTCATCTATTTTTTGATTCGAATATGATACTGGAATTTCGGTCCTACCCCCACAGATTTGGGAAACCTGGGTACACCAAGAGATTATCTATACAGTGATGATGACTTCTGCATCTGAACTCTCGTCTAGAGAAGATTTCTCAAATCTAATATTCTGGCACCATAAAATAGAAGTGCCAACACTAAAATGAAGTGAAAACACAGGGACGTTACTAAGAATAGTAATGGAACATTAGAAGTTTACAAAGGTCTAAGCATTATGAGATGCCAGCCACTGCTTGCATAAATCCTCCACAGCCAGAGAACCTGTCTGTCGTGCCTGTTTGACACAGCGCACAGAATCATCAATAATAACATCCAAGTCATGAAATATGATTTCAGAGAGGTTTTCTATTCTTGAACAGTGCAAAGCGAAAAAGAATATTTAATTCAACGTCCAAGAAGATGTCAGTCTTTTAACTTGATTAAGACAACACTGTGCCACATAATACACAAACAACTGTATGTGGATACAAACATCAAATGTAGAATGCATTACCACATGAGCAACATATTGCACGTCTGATATGCTCTCACTGCGTGATGCTATTTGAAATGCACTCTTCAAGCGCCCACAAATAACGCATGCTAAGACTTTTCTGTTTCACCATGGAAATAAAGATAATAACTCAGTAGAATTGTGGAATGAACATAAAATTCCATCACGAAACAATAATGCCTTTGAATAACAAATCATCCAATATAATATTATGAAGTATACAGGCCACCTGACAGGAATATGCACGTACCTATGATTACTGGACAGTTTATCAATCAAGCCAGTTGGCCGTTCTCGATGACGATTGGCATATACATTGATCGCAGCACCCAAAACCTGTTCCAAAACAATTTCAATGAGTGATTTCTACAAGTACTTTCCAAGTAAATCAGTAATAGGTCCAAACCAAGTTTGGAATTACAGAGTTTCAGTTAAACAGTGACTTGGGTTAAACATTCAGAAGATATATATTTTAGCACCTGGTCCCAATCATCGTCCTCTATAGTGCCTTTAATGTTTCGCAGTAGTTCTGCCAGCTGGTTGCTCTTCTTCCTTTCAGCTAATGAAGCAGCTACACCAGCGTAGATGTGCACAGCTGCAATAATTAAAGAATTACACCAAGTCAGATTCTCAAAAGTGGAAAAAGCAATAGTTTCTCGTACACTATAAGTTTAAATCATATGTGGACTTGTAATTATCCATGAAATTTTTCTCTGTATCAATGAGATCCTAGAAAATTCATCTGAAAACGTCTTCCTGCCAAACAACTTTTCCACTTAGCCAGTCTTCTTGTAGACCTTAACCGGGATAGCATTATCGATTTCATACCAGTAAGATTAAACTCGTTAATGATTCGGAAAGCCAGATCAAAATTCTTCTCAACAAGCTTCTCAGCAACTTCACATCTCCGCCTGCATCATCGACACAGATATTAACACAAGCCCCTTATGTGCGACTGCAATATGATAAAGTAAACAAGAAGGTATTTTCCTCTTAAGATTTTAAGCAAAGTAATGTGTACAAGTCGAACTTAAGCAAGGTAATGGCAAGACTCGTACAAAGAGTACACTCGAAAAATCATGTACAAGTGGCGTAGTAGATGAGAGTAATCTTTAATCCTTGTACATTTATAAGTTCAACAATAATCTTACTTGACAGTGTCTGAATCATTTGGGTTCCCAAATAGCGAGTGTTTCCACGGAGGTCCCTCAGAATCACCAAAAGTACGTACTACCTCAATCTGGGACAATCAAGCGGATATCAGCAGCAGCTTCTCTATTATTGCAAAATAATACAACCATAACTTGTATGATATTGTCAACTACAGTGTTAACCTAGAAAGCCAAACACACAACCGCACACAGAACATGGGAACCTCTTGACATCAGAAACATTGTATACAAGCAATCAAAACTGACGATGTTTAGTTTTTTCATTGACAGCAAAGAACCATCATAAATCTGGCAGTGCAGATGCGGCAGAGAAACTAGAGGGAAGATGCTGTTCACTTAACAATATGTTACTAACAAATGTACAAACAAATAAACACTTCGTCAGATAAAATAATAGCAATCCGTACTTGTACAGCAACTCGCGATGTGAACTTAATAAGTTCTTCCTCAGTAAGTTTCTGAGAAGGAAGTTTCCCTCGACTTGCTTTTGTGACGCCCTTCGTCGTCTCTCCTGATTGTTGTCGTGCTAATAGGCCCTCATCAAAATGCACCTGGCAGGGATGACCACTATTAGTGCTAAAAACGAAAATCGAAAGGCTCACCTAGACCACGGTCTGAAATTTAACGAAGGCAAGCAAGTATCCAGAGAACTGTGGTGTAGAAGACTTGGAACTAAAAAGAGAATATGCTCAGAAGACAATTCAAAACACAGGGAGATATTTCCTCAGTGCCTGAACTAAAATAGAAATTCCACGTTAGAAGCTAATGGCCGATTATAGCAACTTCAAAAACAATTTTTTACTATGAAAAAATCTAGGATATGGGTTCTTCTTTCTATTGATATATATTCTACGTTCCTTGAAGCTTCATTTCAACCCTACATATACGGAAGCAACCATTTCGGGCCAGTTGAGAAAGTGCTCACTACCAATATCTACAAGGTCCTCAGGAAGCAGAATACCTTCGCATGGTCCAAGTGGCGTAATGCTTGTTCATGGTTGGACGAGTTCAAAAAGAGCTGGATACAGCACAAGCCAGCAGCCACATAATCTTTTTTCAAAACCTGAAAATGTGCCAAAAGTTAGCCTTTCACCACCAAGGTGTGAACAACATGGACACAATTGTCAAAAGCGTAGAATAATCAAATAGTCAATTCAGAACGGACAACGGATATCCCACAATTGCTGCTAAAGTCCCCAATCAAATGGTAAGTTACGGGAAAAGTTTAATGTTACCTGAAACCGGTATAAATGATTGAAATGTCGATGATTTTCAAAGTAAGTACAGATTCGAGTAAGAGAGGAAGCCGTGTGTTGAGATACTGGTGAGTCGGGGTTGTTCGCGTCAACAATTCGGGCAGCAATAACCCTCTCTAATATTGTAACTACTCCGAAGGCAACACAATTGTCACAAAGTTCATCCAGTGAACCGTAGTCAGTAGCCAGCGGGTCGGGCCTTTGGGGCGATGATGAAGGAGTCTGAGACTGATAGGAAGATGGGAGAGGAGCAGGCGGAACGCTATCAAAAGGAAAGAAAAGGTTGCAAGCATCAGTGGAGCGGCAGTGCTGGAACATGAACTGCATGAGTTCCGGGCGATTATGCTGTTGTCAAACACATCATCATTGTCAATACAATACCTAAGATCACATCCTCAGAGTCGAGAAAGGAAAAAAACATACCGCTCACAAATTCAGGCATCAAGTATTCAAGAAATCTCAATCACATTAAGGAATAAAAAATGATCAACGGAAAACTGCTGCGAATCCGATTCAGATGTGTCAACTCTTAAAAGCAGGCCACGGTCAAACCTCTTGCAGGTAATAAACACACTCCTCATAGCGGGTTTCATCGAGGTGGCTATGTGGGGGCGACTCATCTCCATTGATCAGCGTGTTGATAGTTTGATGACTATCCGCAGATTCCTCAGATGAGCGACGAGATCTATCAGGCTTGTTGAACGGAGGAACATACAGCACATTTAGATACGAATCAGCTGAAAGCGAATCATCTGAAGAAGTTGACACACTTCTTGCCATATGTGCATACCTGAAACCAATCAAACGGTCGTTACGCACTGCATTATAGTAATCGACCAATATGGAGGATAAAAAACTAGTGAAAAATCATCAAAGAACGGTCACTCCATCATCGGCATCCCCCAAAGTGTCCAACAAGCTCATCATGTAACATAATACAAGAAACAATCGTCTGGACACCCAAAGGATAAATATACTTACAACGATCGAGCACCGAAAACATCTGCTGGTGGACCAGCTTCCATGGCATGGATAATTTTTCGAACCACTGGAGCTGGGTCTCCACTATGCAACTGCAAACATCGCCTAGGAACCATAAAGAATATGATCAAATGTCAACATCCTCCAATTGTGCGAATCATCTTATTTCAATGAGACACGAGGAATGGCATATAACAGAACATTTGACCTCTAAAATTCACAAGGAGATAACATTACAGCTAAAATAGAGAGACAAAATTAAACACGCTTAAAAGAGTAGTGTGGTGTGGAAATGTTACTCACTTGAACTTCAATCGTGCCTGAGCATAGTGCTCAATGCGAAGAAGTGCGAGGCCCCATGCCTCCCAAACTAGGAACGGATCAATCTAAAATTAAACAGGTGTGTCAACAAACGCTTCAGCAAGACATGAAGACTCAACAAACGCTTCAGCAAGACCTGCTAATACTTGTCTCGTCCTACCACCTAAAGGTAGATTGTTATGTACCTTGCATTTAGTGCACATAAAAACAGCTAAATTGTAGCGCTCATCCGCAATCAGCCGTTCTCGAAGCTGCTCCGCAGCAAAGTCGTCAATAATATCATTCAGGGATGCGGGGACATAACTTCCAAAAAGAGTCTGCAATAGCTCCACGCGGTTCAGCCATACTTCTGCCTGCTCAAGAACCTCAAGAAGGTTGATTGATTCCTTAGCACCATCGGTATTACTTCCAGGTGTTGTTGTAGAAGTCGATGCTGCGCCTCCATGATCCAAAGGATCATTGCTATCACTGTCCACAGCTTTAGGACTGTTTGGAGGCTTCTCTGACTTTCCTGTGAGTTTCCTTAATCGATCCCTTGCGTGTTGCAGGGCCTGCAAAAGATGATAATATTTATTTAATATTCTTAATAGCAAGGCATTATCAAAGTGACTGGTACAAAACATTATCATTTGAAAATTTTCATATTAAAGCGACAGGAATGCATTAAAAAAAATATCAATCGGATATAGTATGCTAGAATGCACAAAACAACATCTATTATAAATCAACACACCAAAGACATAATGAAATTACAGAAACCATTTGAACATTACCTGGACAAATGCCTCTGCAGCATGAAATCCTCTTTCCGCTGATTCGTTGAAAGTAGCACGAGGTAGCTGATCAGATGAGAGATGCCGCTTGATTTGAACAATACAAATATCAACCGCTGCTTTACAAGCCACAGCCTCTGAAGAACACAACTCGAGCAGTGCCTGAAAAGGAAATCATCTCAGGCTCAAACTAACTTTCATGTAAAACCTTCTGGCTTAGTCCGGCGTTAAATGAAAGTCCAGCGCCCCTTCATCATCACATTTGATGGACACTTATCGTATAAGGTACTAAGTTTTTCCTAAAAAGATGAAAAATTTAGGTAAAGAATAACAAAATGACAGAAAGAGCGCTGCTATGAAAATCCAAAATAATATTACTCTATAATTGTGCGTTTTAAAGCTCCAGCAACTCGCTCCACTTCATTTCCTTTTTCCTATTTATCATTATGCTACAGGATTGCATACAAGGATTATAAGATATGAAGTTATACCTTGAAGAGAATGCTACTGGGTGCACTTTCATAACGATGTGAGTTACGAACACCATCATCCTTTGTTGGGTCCCCAGTCAAAATCCACTCTTCTGTAATGGTCAGAGGGGCAGGGCGTTCATAACCTTCAAGAGCGGTTAGCCCAGAGGGCGGACGATCCTCTGGAACACCAGCCAAGGCTTCCCATGCGGCCTTGTGGGAAGGTGGAAGCATTCCAGTTATTTTCCTCTTCCGACTATTGTTATCTTGATTAATGATCTTGTTTCCTGTGTCCCTTTGTCTCCACGAAAATGCTCGTCTCTGCAGGGTGTTGAGTCCACTGTTGAAATTGGACCGAGCGGTCGGAGTAACTGAACGAGTGGTTGGTTTAACAGCAGCAGTTATAGCGGATGCTGAGCTTCGTCGTTCAAGGGGAGGAGTACTGCTAATGATCAGAGCTTTTGCAGCGTAGATCCTGACAAGCTCGTCATCTTTGAGGGATGGAAACGCTTGAAGAAGCTGGAAAAGGATCATAACAAAACTCATTAGAATTGAAACGAACTCTAGGGCAAATATATCCGTACTGGCAAGCTTCTGAATCAATTAAGAGTGCTATACAATGCAAAATGCACTATCAGTTCTTCTCCGTGGAGGTCTTGCAAGAACTAATCACAATTAGATGAGTTACTTACTTGAGAGGCCGCTTTTAACTGCTTCCCCATGAGCAATGTCTCAAGGATGAGACGTGGATGTTCATGTAGTGCAGAGCAACGTTGCTGCCATGGTAGTGGTAGGGCTCCAAGCATTCGTAAGCCCAGAGCTAGGCGATCCAGCCTTGCATGCTCCTCTTCTGAGAGACTCCCTACTCGTCTCTTCAAAAAGAAATGAACCTGCCAAGACGAAATGGTTTCAGAAAACACAGCTCGGACCTTTAGAGTGGGCCTTAGCAAAGGAAAACCGATTTTCCAAACACAATGTGTAATTGGCTCCAATTGACAGGTCTAGGTACCCAGAGCAGGTTCAAGCTAATTTACTAAGCTCTCTGAAAATACCCAACTACCCAAAATTGTCAAGCAATTTAGCGTCACAAGAACATTTTGATCAGTATATCACTTTTTTGCATCACTAACGTTGTAAAGTATCACAAGCCTCTGAAAAAGGATGCTAAGAAATTCCAAAGCCCTCTTAATAAACACTAGAACGAAGCCTGTTGCATTCCAAAAACACCAAATGGTTTGATCAAGCTGCAAGATTCCATTCAGAAGATGTTTGGATGTCATTAGGGTTTAGCAAGAACAAATGAATGAAAACTGTTTGTATGAGGACGGGACAGATGAAATTATGACACAGATTGTATTTAATGTAAGAGATGTATTAGAGGATTTATATGCTCCCTAGTTCCGAGAAAACAGTAATGAGTAGTCATAGATATTGGATGATCCGATCAAGTCATTCTGTAACTTTCACCAAACCTAAATGACTATCTAACAGTCTAATAGGCTCACCAACAATTGCTTCGACTGAAGATTTGGCAGAAGCTCCATTGCTGCCATGGCGACGGGCAACGCATCCTCAGGGTGAAGCAGAGAGTTAAGAAATCGTAAGCCTCCAGCAGGACCGCCACCGCTAATGGGATCAGTGGTCAGTAACTTCACCAGTTGGCGGCCTTGCAATTCTCTCCGCAAATCACTTGATAATTTGAATGACTCTGCAACATCAAGTGCTGCTGAGACAGCACCTTTCCCGGCCAGACGAAGTGCTAAGCCTTCAGGATCACTTTGACAAAGAGCTTCAACCTGCATAACAAATGAGGGGTATGACAAGCACTTCCAAAGTACCAGAAATCCACAACGAGGAATTAACACAATGTGTCAGAAAGCCATATAGACCAGATTTGTAACTGCGAGGAGTTTATCGCATTATACCTCTTGCCACTGGGTGAATCGGTTGTCAGCTCGTTGAATACGGCCATACTGGTGTAGAGTGTCTCTCTTTTGAACTACCTGCATTTATTTATTATTCCACATGATCAATCAGTATAGTTACGATGCACAAACGCTCTTCAAAACGACTTGCTAAGTGGGAATTAAACAGAGACAGAACTACACTAGTGACAAATTAAACACTCATATAAATGCAAAAATGACAAGAACAATCATGGCAGTGAAATCTATCATGCTTAGAGAACGAGACCTCAAGGTAGAGAGAATCATCAGGGGACAAATGGCAACTGCACATTGTCAGGACATCGATTGCTGCATCAAGATCCCATCTCTGCAAATACCTGTAAAATTGATCTCATTTGTAAGATGCTAAGAACACATCTCATAACGATAGTGAAGGAGACAAAGGCGGTTTCCTAGAACTATCAAACGCACCCAACACTGATTATTCCAGTTCATACTTGCTAATTGAGAGTGTATCATTTGATCTTTCTTTGACTCACTTCAAGGCAAGGGTCGCAGCCAGAGTCTTGTTCCGAAGACGTATACAATACTGCCAGCTGCTGCAATAGGGATGACTGCTATTATTTCCCTGCCATTGGTTACCAGACTCTGACTCAGATTCCTCTCCTTTCTCAATCAACAACTGTAACAACTGGTCTGGAGCGCCATCCCTCAACCACCTGTCCGAGACAGATAAAGCTTCCACCAGCTTTCCTTCATCCATCAATCTGTCACAAATACATAAGAATAAGTCTTCGATACAGTACAGCACTCAAATTCAATATGCAACGTACATATCTGAGCTCACAAGCAAATAGTAAGCATAATACGAGAAATTTAACATGCTAATGATTTACGTCATATTCTCAACAACATATTCGAAGAAGAAAAAATTACATAATGTGCCTCGAGTCATCTCTTCAAGTGAAAAGATTATGACAGTACAGACCTCGAGCATCAACGTAATTCAGGTATTTCAAGACAAATTGTTTATCGAGACTCAACAAATAAACCGCAAGTTTTAATGATTGACTTCGCGTATACACTTACCTCAGAACTGCCTCAGAGTACGGAGCTTCGTTCTCCCAGTCAAACATGAGAGAATATGAGCTTGCTCGTTTTCCATTCTTGGATTCTTCAGAGATTGGTGGAGCAACATCTATGCCATCTTGTGCAGGAAGATTCATACTCCATTGTGACGCTAGCTCTTGTTCAGGAACCTCATCTCTCTGATTAGAATCGGTAGGTAAATAGATACCATCCACCTCTGGTTCACGTGGACGCTTAAGTGATGTTCTTCCACCCTCTTCCCTTCCTGCATCGTGCTTAAGCGTGTGCGAGGAAGTGGACACGTCCGACAAACTTTGTAACTTTGCCTGCAACTGAATCCACCGATTCAATGTAGGATATCTGTACATTAAAACATTGTGTATTACGATATGTTCTAGGATTAGTACAGTTTCAACAGAAAACAATGAAACACTTAACAAGACAACTTTTACATGTATTGAAAAAGTTGCACAGTTCTGCAGCGAATCGTCGTAAATATATAAATAGGCTCCAAACAAGTTAATAGATAGAAGTCTTGACAAAGTAGAACGCAGTTTCTCGAAGGATGATAGTGAAGGACTGTGGTTTGTGAACCACTTACTTCTCAGACTGCTCCAAGGCAAAGTCGAAGAAGGAACGGTCCGTGTCCAGCGCAGAACTTGAATCAGCTAATCCTGGTTGGTCAGCTCTTATCGTGAAACAACTTTGACCAAACACACAAGCTAGAATTGATCGCACAGGAGATAGAGTGGCGAGGTGCTTCACAACATCCAGTTGAAGAGGATAAAGTTGTGGCTCATCATCCTCATCAAGTGCAGTTGTTTGCACAACATGAACATCTCCCCTTTGACTAGCAGGCTGCACTACACGTGTTGGAAGCTGTGGTATACAAGCCCAACCCTTACCTCCACGAGGCGGATATACAGGCGGTACGCAAGCAGATATAACCTGCCGAAGGTACAAAATCATAGGTACTATCAAGAACATACGACAGTGTTAAAGAAAAAAATGTATCACATGGGACCAATATGCACAAACAACTACAAAGGTTTGCAGCTAGGTGTGTGACCTTCAACATTCCCAAACAGGTACATCAAGACTTCGTCAGAGGGGTCAAAAGTTCCAAGTCTTCACAAAATATGCACATCCGTCACAGGCAAGATATGAAGCCGTTACAAATAGCTTCTTACAGATAGAAGAATTAAGCTAGGATTTTACATTTGTTAGCAATAATTGCACATTATTTGAAAAATTCCCAAGCAAGATCACAGGAGAGATGACAGAAAGTATGTAGATAGCATCAGTCACTAAGTACCTGGTGAACGAGGTCTGCACCCATAATTTCAGCAACTTTTCCTGCAGCATCCGCACTGCCCCTTTCGAACACCAGCCTTGTCAATAGCTGAAAAGGAAGAAACCAGATTTAATGTTCATGCTTAACAGGCGTAACCAGGCACAATTTATCTGCTGAAGGTCGGACATGAGAATCAAGTCACCCTAACTCTCATTTGGAATATGTCTGTCAAAGCAAATTACAAGAATCCAAACGTGAGAGGGCAAACATAGTACCAACAGTGAGGAATGATGACATCAAGTCAAGGACTCAAGAAGAAAACTCAAGTGATGTTTCCCAACGACCAAATCTGAAAGCACTTTAAATCTAAGCTAACAATGCATTCTAGGACACAAAAACATCTTCAAAAACCGATGTATCAGGGTAGTTAACGTAAAAACCCTGTGAAAAATTTGGACAGACGTCAGAAAAGTTTTGGTCACAGCAGAGGTATCATGTATTGGAGAAAAAAGCATCTCAGAATATTACAACGCTGGCACTCTGCAGGGTTGAGACAAACGTACATCATTTGGGCGTTCATAAATGAGGGTGAAGAAATTGAAGTCATGGGTTGTATCCACACCATCCACAATATCACCAACAGTTGCAATGTAGAGTATAAAAGCGGATAGATAAGCCATTGGCTTGTTACTTAATGGTCCAAGAAATCGCTTCATAGGCCCCTTGGCAGCAATTTGAAATGTACCGTCCGCAGAAAAATCAATCGATCCTGATGCCGCACTTGAAGGAGAACTTTTTGAGCCCTGCCTTGAAGGAACTCGAAATCCAAGACCCAAGCCGAGACTGTGCTCAGGTCCAAGCAGTGACTTCCGTTCCGCATATGGACCTGTTGATAAATCCTCTCCTTCCTCGTCTGCCAGTGCCTTCACAAGATTATGTAACTTTCCTGCATCCAGACAGCGACAACATCTTGAGAGAGCACATGACAACTGATAGGACTCGTCTCAGTTCAGTCGAAATAGACCAAGCACTTCTTTGCTTTCAAGTGAAGAAATCTCAGTGAGTATTCGTATGAGATACCGAGATTCACCAGAATGAAATCCGGGACTTTATAAACTGTCCGACAAACAGTGGATTTAAAACTAGTCTCACATCATTAACATCAAGAAATATTTACCAGCCACATGTATCAAAGGCACAAAACAAAACAAAAAAAATATCAGGTTGAGACATTCAAAATTCCCACATGACTAGCACGTTAGAGTAGAACAGGAGAGGTCAATTAAATTTTTTTTGAGATATAGTAGCTTTCAAGGAAATTACCACTTAAGAATTGTCGTTTGCCTCTAAAAGCATCCTCCATAGTTTGTTGCAGGATAGCCAGAGCCCGCTGTCGAAAGACTTGACGGGAACTATCAGTCCCCGACATTGACACCATGTCTGCACCAGACAATACAAGTTGCAGAGCCCCGACTTTGTCCTGATTTACATACACCAGAGCAAATACATAAATAAAAAATAAACAAATTAAATACCTGTTCAATTTCAATGCTCAAATTCATACAATGATGAAGTGGCTTGACGTCATGATTGATAATTTATTTCTGCTTGAGATTTGCACTATACAATCATGGAACAGAACATCCATGAAATCTAGTCACGTAATAGACCAAATCCAGCGAACAAGTAGAATAACAAAAGCAAATTGGCCATTTCTAGACGGAGACTGTCGACTATAATGAAAAGAAACAAAAACCTGATCAAGAAGTTCTTTAAGCCGGACGGCTGTGCGTCTTGCCACTACGGTCATGAAGGCCTCCTGTCGTTGCTCTGGCCCTTGACCTCTTTGCCCTGCTTGTTGAATTTGAGACAGCAGGACAAGAGCCTACGGACAAAGACATAGATTACTTTTTAGTCACCTAACGAGAGTAGCTTTCACAAGATGTACGAAATCCACAGTATCTATTAGGTGTAGATATATCGGCTTCAAGACCAGTTAATTTAAAGATTTTGCCATTGAGATCGAAAAAGAAAGAATCGCAGTTTTTGGAATTAGTTTTCAGCTGCCAGCTTGGACCACTGCTATTGTTACAGACACTTGATTTTTTTAACGAAAACGAAAGTGCTTTCATTGCACTAAAAAGAAGAACAAAAACAACCCCTCATCAGTAGTGAACAACCAGGGACATGTAATAGACAATTTGGCGCTAGTCAACTATGGAGCTGAAAACGAACATGATACTTTGGTACATATTATAATTAAAGCCAAGGTCGCCATTAGTTGCAAACATACCCGATCAAGAAGACGCCTTGCCATGTTAACTGACCTCACCGAAGTTGCAGCAACATCAACACAGAGTAGAACCTGATAAGAGGTTTAACGTTAGAAAATAATAGGTGCCAAAATATTTGTGCTTCTAGGTGCAAAGAAATCACTAAGATAAAGCCCTCGCGTGCAGAGCAAAAGATCAATAAACTAATAAGAAACATAATTAAAAGACTGAAAGTAAAGTCAGTAAAGTAAAGTCATAATTAAACTTTACAGTGGCAAGTGGCGCTAGAGGGGCAGTAAAATCAAGGTTATCATCAGCACTTGACAATTCCTCTGCAACTCGAGAAATAGCGTCATCCACCTGCACATCCAAAGTAACCTCTTAACTACAAGTTCTCTTAGATGTGAAGGGCGAATTTGTGATTAAAATGCAAACCTACAACCAATTTGCAAAAAACCATCATGTTTAATGGTCTATCTCAGAATCTTATTACCATACGTAGATCAATGGCAAAGAGGAAAGCCGTTGTATGCCATCATAACTCCCCCGAGTAATATTAACAAACATCTTCTATCCCAATAAACAAAGAATTATACTCCATGCAAAATCCTACATCGACTTTCACAACCCTCACAAACACACAGTAAGTGTAAAGAAAATAGGCATAATGAAGACTACGAAGCTTGGTTCCCTCAAGTACGTGAAACCAACATAGAGGGCAAGTCCAAAACATACAGTATCCTGAATTTAACAAGCACGTATACTAGTTGTAAATAACTACTGTTTGGAAACATCTATCACATTAATTACCAAAAGATACTAGAAAGGCATGGACAATCTTTATCTATTTAAAAGTTTCTACGCACCGATGCTCTCGATGCAGCACTATCGACCCATTGAGCTAGCTGTAAGGACGCTGCTTCTTCAGGGGATAGCTTAAAACGATGCACCGCTTCCTGACCCAGATCGTACTGATTCCTCTGAATACACCTGCAAGAGCTGACGTTAATCATCTGACTCCAGAGGCCATTAACGTCTGAATATGATGGGTACTAGTATGGTTGTGTCGTTGCTACACAATGCATAATCATAAGACGTGTTAGCTTGAAACTGCAAAGGCATAATGGCGAAAAAGGAGAAAAACAACGTTCCTAGCACAAAATAGAGCACTCGCCAAATTATCAAGATAGCGCAGAAGAAGAGACTTTTAAGCCAGCTGCCGGTTCTTCTTCTATTTCAGGTTCCGGGGAGGAATGCATTAAACACTCAACATTTCAAATGAAGAACTACACACACGGCATCTCTTATATCCAATGTCCCTACACTTGAGATGCACATATTATCACTACGGTTAAAATATCCAAGCACAACTATTCTTTTGTACGGATCATGACAAACCCTCCGAGGAAGTATAAACAAAAGATGAGCCGACATCTACTATTTTATATTCACCTCTTCAAAACCGCATATTTGGTCTAGAGCACCTACATGTTCAGTATTGTGGAAGGGGCTGCTCGCAAAACTGCCAATGCCTCCCGCCACTGCCAAGGTCGCTGAGAAGATGGAGATAAGCGCTGCAATACTCCAATCCTCCACTTCCAATCATCAACGAATTGATGCAACAACTCTAATTGTTTCAACCAGGCCTTTTTAGCTGCTCTCCCAGGGAAAGTAAAGCTTTGCGTGCTAGACTTCCTAGCCACGCCACTTCTGCTTGCAGAAGGAGCCGTTGAATCCAACTCCAGGTTAGGACCCGGCATGCACTGGTGAAGTATCGTCAGAATACTTTGAATGAATGCAATTGCGGTAAACTTGTCTCTTTTTTCTGGATTTTTGTCACTTAGCTTCAAAATAAACGGGTCCTTCATAGATGGTAGTTCAACATTAATTACATCCATGTGTAGAAGTGAAATAATAATGCTCATCATCCACACCTGCAAAAGATACATGAAGGAGTCATATTATATCAACAGAAGCTGCTGTGGCCTCCTAAAAGGAAATTACCATATGATGAATGCCACGTCAACGGTCAAGTACTGTATTTGATTGCCTAGGAGAAGATTATTAATACAGGCAGGCAGCGTATACGCAAACAAGAGATCGTCCCAAATATATCCGAAGGAAGGGACTGCAGTAAGAATGGAAATTTTGATAAAGAGGAATTCAATTACCCGACGGACGGGGCTTGTAATAGCATCCAAGTGCTCACGAAGTTGCTGCAGGTAAACAGCTGTTCCATCTGATTCGTTATCAATTGACGACTCATTGTCAGTGGAAACCTCCATGGCATTCAAGGCAAGCACAATGGCTTGCAAACCGTAATGCATGTGCAAGAGTTCCAAGTCAAGATGCCTGCAAAAAATGCATGAATACTCATTATCAAACAACGTTGATTACCATATTTTCAAGACGCAGCCAAGAAAAAAACTCATATCACAAATATTATTACATATCCTCTCAACACATGCCATCTTGAAGATGTAACTTCATAGGTGTAGGTACAACCTCTGTCGATAAGCTTCTGCGGAAGTGCCAGTGGGCTGCAATTTAACCAGCTCCAGGGCTTCCGCAAGCTTTATGTCAGGAACAACGTCAAAAAGGACCTGGAGAACGAGCATGACTATCAGCCAGTATTCATAACCTTGTTCGAAAACGAAAGTAATTTACAAAGATCTACGACAAACCTCCGAAAAGGCTCTCAAAGTACGGTACGACTCCAGCAATAATCCGCCAGACGCCACCGACATGCGAATCGAGTGATATCCAAGAAGAGAACGAGAAGACCCACCCGAACAGGAGAGTGCATTGTCAACCGTTCAAGCACAAGGTTGGCCACAAAAGGATCAGCAGGACCCTCAATATGCTCAACTTTAGGGCGGTTACCCTTCACAAAGATTCGAGTACTGACTAACTGGTCTTCTACACCCTTGACTGAGTGAGCAGCAAAGTATGCCAACTCCAAACGATAGCATAACTGATCACAGAGCTGCTCAACACAGGAGACCTGTTACAAAACAATACAAATCAATCTAAGATTAATTGCAATACTTCAGTTCTCTGTTTTCACACACACAACAAAAACGCACTGACCCCTCCAGGACTTACAATCAATAGTAGAACATCACGAGTGTATCATCACCAGTGATCTCAGAAAGACATCTCCTAAAATTTATAAAATTCTGCTACAGAGAGCATCCAGAATCGGACAACATATCTTCTCGTAAAGCAACCTCTATGTTCACAATTTTACCAAACAAGGCGAACGATAATTGAGAGGCAGTATTCAAACAAAAACCTCGTCTGCAGCTCTGCCATGAGGGACAAGTTTTGTCTTGTTGTTCCAAAGTAGCTCCAATAACTTGCGCCGAGATTTGGTATGACCAGGCAAGAGATCCCAACCCAGAACCGCAACCAACGGCTGAAGTCGTGGAAATGGAGTCACCAACTGTAATCACATTCTCACAACAATTTAGACAGCAACCAACATCCAAGACCATAACTGCTATCAAACTAGAGATCGAGGTCACTTGGTTTTCACTTGAAGTCACTGACAATCTTATTCAGAGGTTAGAGTGGATATATACATCTGAGACTTTCTGCACTTGGCGATCCTTAACGGAAGCAAGTGCTGCCTTCACCACAAGCTCCAGCACATGAGCACCATCTACACGCGCATATTGGTAGAGTTCTCTCAAACATGTCCGAATAGCCGAAGTTTCAGTCATTGAAAAGCTTCCTGATCCAGAAGAACTACCAGATCGCAGCTGCTCCATACGCTGATGGAGTCGTTCCAATGGTGGAGGGTACAGTGCCAGCGGCGAAGCTTTGCTTTGGTCTAGTTCTTCCCGAAGTATGTCATCTTGTGCAGACTGATCAACAAACACGATGAAAATGAGATCAGCGAGTCAGTTGCTCATCTTCCTCCTATCTACTCACAACAACAGTGTCTTCAGTAGTAATCGTAAACCAACGTCTGCATCAGTAGGAACTAAAAAGAAGGGTTTGGGCCTACCTCAATTAACTTGGGGAGGAGGGCACTACCAGATGTCAGACTGCACTCATAAATGGCTCGTAGAACAGAGTCATGTTGTTCGCGCACCAGGGATTTAGACTCTTTCAGTATCGAATGAATAGCTTCACTAAAGGAACAGTCAGCCAAACACCAAAATTAGAATGCAAACCTAAATTCAATGTAACTCACCTCCTCAGAAATATCCTGAGGTTATTGGCCCCTCTGGACTGCACTTGCAATAAATAATTAAGAACCAACCAAGAGGGTGGGAAGTTCACGAACCTGCAGTCAGACTCTGCAACACCAAAATCTTCATGCAGAAATCTTAAGTGGTTGATGGCCTTCAGCAGTTGAGTCACCTCAATATCTTCCTTTATTTGATTAAGATGTGCTTGCTGTACTTCCCTTTGAATGCATGACCCCAACTATAATAGAACCAGAAACCCTAGTTCAGATAGGTACTCGTAACGTGGACCTCCATTCCGAACCAAAATAAATGGATGATCAAAAGTGAAAGGATTCCACGACTGTGAGCGAAATCGTACTTGAAGACTGAGATTCTCACCTTAAAATATTCGAGAGTGCCAAGTATTGCTTGATCTGAACTCGCAGATTCTTCTTGTCGCACTTCCTCAACCCTGATCCCAGATGTTTCTCCGCCCAGGTCTGCATCGAGCTCCATTTGAGCGTCCACCTGAAAACTTGTGCCACCGTGTTGTTGTCGAGCGATATTTTGACATAGTGCGTCAAGGAGATCTGGTTGGTCGAGAGTCAGGTGTCGTAACCACTTCTTGTCCACTTCGGACAATAGCTGGCCTGCACCTTCATGAGAGCCGGCTGGACCAGAATTTGTTGTCTCAACCCTATCAGTCCCCTCGTTAGCCTCACTTAGCCCGTCGTTGCTTCTATCATCCCTGACTCCACCGTCCGATCTATGTCTAGTAACAAATTTAATAGAACGATCCAGCCTCTCGAGTCCTGCTGAAACGATTTTCCAAACGAGACGAAGTCCAAATCTTTCGTCCGGAAGACTCTGATCATCATTGATTTTATCACTACCGCCTGTGATCTCCGATAACGACGCATCTTCTTCATCGGAAACTGAAGAAACAGTCAGGATAAGTAAACGCTGAATTAATCAACAAAATCAAAGTAGGTCTAACATGAATACAAGAAATCACAAGCAGGGTTTAGGGTTCTGTGAGGTTCACCCTTCAAATCACACTCTCAGATAATTAATGTCAAATACGTCGCAAATGTGAACCTTCCTTAAACCCAGTGATTATAAGCATTGGTCGCAGCCTGTAATGGCGGATTCTACGAACACATTGGAAACAACACAGACAGGTTTTCGTCCTCAACGACAATGACCTAGTGACTTCTACTTCCCCACTTGAACTCTCAGATCAGTAAGTCACTCTTGGCCCATGTACGTGCACTACATGAAATTTCAAGCACTAAATCATAAAATATAGCTCAGAATTAAAATTTTCGCTTGCTAGTTCAAGATGAAACCTAATTTGATAGAGCAAGAATTCAACTCGCCTTCTCAAATTAACAAACACTCTCTCACCGTAAGTTAGAACTATTTCTTACTACCCTCAAGTTGTGATCTAAACCTAAAGACCATTCATAGGCCGAAATTAAAAATTACTCATTCAGTGCCAAATTGCTTAGAAAATTGACTCCACGTCAAAGCCAGGATCCCTACGAGACATATGCAATTCGTCATGCTGTGATCTGAATCCCAAACCTGATTTTCCCGAAATGTCCCTGGCAATCGTCTTCCCATTGTCGACAACGTATTGTTTAATAAATTCCAGGAGAAGCAAAAACTCTATGCAATCGTAAACAGGGCGGCAATAGAATTGCCACTGGTTGTCTCTAAATCCAGGCACGCTCGAAGCCGTAGCAGCAGGCACAGACGGCGCAGACGACGATGCCGCTCCCCAGGGATCGTCCTCTCGCCGTCCCTCGGTTTTCTTCGTTCCCCCGCGATTACTACTCCTGCTGTCCTCCATGAGTTTCGCCTCCATGGCGTGAAGCTCCTGGAGGCAGAGCCACGCCATGTGCGCGGACGAAGGCACGCTGTCCGACCACACCACGCCCTTCAACGTCCATATCTTCCGAATCACCGTCTGGTAGATATCCCGCGCCAACCCAGGGCTTCGCACACTCAATGTGAACAAGCAAGCACGGAAGAGCTCGAATTGCGCCAGAAACAAATGGTTGGCAATCACAGATCCCAGCAACCGATCCTCCTTGCTCTCCATGATCACTTAGCCTCCCTTCACCTCCCGATGATCATCCCGAACATCCGTGCATCCCCAATACGGCACCAAAAAAAGCACCGTAAGACGCAGCGGAAGAGCGCAAGAGCGGCGGAATTGGAGTGACTGCGTGTTGCAATCGGGAAGAGGCAGACTGGGACAGATTTGAAGTTCCGGGGGAAGGCGAGACGGACGGCAGCTGCGGGACAAAGCCTTCGCGTAAATGGCCCCTTCGCCTGCCATCGGGATTAAGTCGGATTTCGTAGATTTAGGTCTGGTAGATTTAACGATGGTAGATTTTAGGATGGTAGATTTTAGGATGGTAGATTTTAGGATGGTAGATTTTAATAAAATATTTGAATTTAGTAAAGGGGTGTTTTATGGTTCACTTCACTTCACGAATTGTGTCAACACCGCCTGCATTTGATAGATTTCATAATGAAGGATTTTACTGGAATCTATGATTTGGATAAATGGGGGCTTTGGGGCGTTTTGGGCAGTTTTGTGACTATTTGCAACAAATGTACGCCCTTGGAACTAAATGGTTTTGAAAGGGTGAAACATCATTAGAAAACTTCAAATTTTAAATTTTATAATGGATGAAATCGCCAAATTGTGGATGAAAATAAAATAATTATGGATATGTGATATGTACTAATGAGATATTTTTTATCCAATATGTGGATGAATGTTGAAATTTGGACCATTATAACATTTAATATTGGCACTTTGGCACTTCATAAAAAATGAAAAATAAAACCTACTTCAAACCTCCTCTTCATTGACCATTGTGAACCTTCCTTCATATTGCAATTTTAGAGTTACCACACAAGTTTCTAATAGTACTCTCATTCTAAATTGAAAATAATGAAATGAAATGATTTATAGACAAATTGGATGAATGAAAAATTATGTTCATTTTAGGTTCAAAATAATTAAATGACAAATGTACTACTGATTGCAAAGTTTTTATTTCCATATGTATAGAGTTTTTTGTAGCCAAAAAAATATTTTTATAATTAACATTAGATGAGATTTTAGGTCAAAGCAAGGTTGTTCTAAGCCTATTCACCAAATTGTGAACAAGCCTGAATATTAAATAATTAAACTTAAATATTTATTTATTTATTTATCAATATTATTTGACATGGCAAGGTCTCAACCACATTAGATTGTTGATTTGTCAAAATTCCCATTGTTCCCCACTATCCCAAACTCTAGGAAATTACAGTCTTTTAATACTTTTAAATCCTTTCTATATACCTATAGAAATTTCAATTCTTTTTTTTGAAACCACCATTTATTCAAATTTGAATCTTTGATATATTTGTGATAATAAACTTATGATACATCATGAGAAAGATCCAACATTGATTGAATAATGTAGTATAATTTTAATGGTAAATTCCCTTACAATTGTGATAATGTTGTATATAATATTCAAATAAGAATATAGTTTAAATTAGAGTAGATCTAAATATTAAATTTGGAATTAATTTTTAAGGTGGAGGTGTGTGATAATATAATAGAAACATTAGGTAAATAATGTTTGAATACAAGATAATCATGTAGCATTAGAGGGGATTTGAGGGCAAAAACAACCCGTTTTAGGCCTGTTCCCAATGATGTTCCCGCGGCAATAAAAGAACGCAGCACGACCAAATTTAAAAATAAAATAAAAAATTTAATTCCTAAAATTGAAAAAAAAAATTAAAAAAAAAGGGGGTTTTTTTTTCAAAAAATAACGTGGCACTGTCACCACCACATTGGACTACGTAGTTGGCAACATTCCCAACGCGGTTGGAACAAATCTCAAAGCCGAGAACTCACGGGCTTCCAGAAGCTTCAAATATCATCTAATGGATACCTACAACATTATGGAAACAAATGATGAATATTGAATGTGGAAATAATATAAAAATAAATTAAAAATCCATTGTGATTTTTTTTCTCATAAAACCTACAGTAATGAATAAAATTATTGATATTTGACTTCACTAAAATGTGGTAATACATATTTGTACAAATTGAATATCAAATCAGTAACACTTTCATGTCAATACAAATGATGGTGTATTTTATAATGTTGAATCATTCTATATATTAATTCTATAAGTTCAACATTTGCTTCATTAATTTTTTTTTCATATTTGAGTATTATTAAATGACATTTTTTAGTTCAAAATTGAAATCAAACAAAATCAAACAAAGTGCAAATTACATCTTTCCTTGTATAATCACAAATACAAATCTTCATATACATACTTCAATACACTCTAACATTTTTTATTCCTCCAAGTAGAAAATGATATCATTCTAAAAACAAGAAAAGTCTATATACTTGGTCTTAAAGATTTTGTTATTTTCTTTTTTTAAATTCACCACTTGCTTTCAAAAAAATATGGTAGTCAATTAACTACAAAATAATGTTTACAAAAAAATTAGAATCATGAAAAATTAGAATAAAAAGTGAAATCCAAATGATGCAATCTTATAACATAAATAATGAGGAATAAATGATAATAATAAGTTCAATATTTCAAACTTAATTATATATTTTCTTTAAATATATGCATAACAAAATAAGAGTATAAAGTTTAAGCAATCAATTATAAAGACCTTCTTTTGTTTCAAGAATTGCTTCAAGAATCTTTATTTAAATTCATTAATTCAAAAAAAATTTAAAAATTTGTTCATAATTTATAATTTATTAAACTATTATAAAATTAAAACAAAATATTTTACAAAAATGTCCAAAAATGTATTTTTTTTTATTTAAATTTAATATTATTAAATATTATATTACATGTAAATAAAAAAATTAGGAAAGATTAATAGTTTTAGAGAAAAAGGAGTCTATTAGGGGCCCCTTATTACTAAAAAGTACAAATAAAGTTAATTTTAGATTTAAATCACATATCATAGTGTAAATAGGATTATTCTAATTATGATGGATGAAAGAATAAAAATAAAAATATATTAGGATAAATGGTGTGTGACTTTGGTCACATAGTTGCGTTTTCTCATTTTGAAAACTATAAATAGCTTAAAAAATGGAAATTGTGGCATTTGGTACATGACCCATAAATTAATATATATAATTTTTTTTCCTTGTAATTTTAAGGTGATGGAAAATTTGTACAAATATTTGCATTTGTGTAAAGAATGTGAATTGTAATTGTATTATTTTTATGAGAATTTAGAACATAGCTTGTAATTTGTACTTATTGATGATTTGATGTGCACGCAAGAGATATTGTGTGTGAAATACCAATTCAAAGTTGCACATTTGGATCTACTGGATTCTTTTATAAGTAAATGAAGTCTTGAATTGAAAGAGAGAAGCTTTGGTTGTCTATTTAAGTTTTCTTTCATTTAAGAGAAGATGGCAAGCTTTCGATCAAGCTGTAGAATTGCAATCCACGGAGAAGTTAATTAGGAACAATTATTACCACTATCATCAACTGAATTGAATCAATGCTGAATTTTTAAAAATTGATTCATGATTCTACTTTCTCAATGCTGAAACTTGTAATGCATTGAGAAGAAGTAGTGGTTGGAGAATTAGTATAAAAGATGAACCATCATTAAATTTTTTGAGGTCGGCTACGGAGTGGTAACTAGTAATTTTTAACTTGGCAGAAGAAATTTTTGGAGGTGAAATCAGGGAGTTGCAAAGTTAATGATCACAACCAGTTGCTATAGTATCGAAATCCAAATTGGAGAGACCTTAATTTGAGGAGCAACATCGTCATAAATTGTAGATCAAGATTTCAAAGTAGTGCGGTGGAATCAAAAATTTGAGACCAATAGTTAATTTTGATGTTCAAATTCGTGGAACAAGATCAAATTGGTTATGTGAGTGAGGATCTTCAATAAAATTTAGTCAAATCAGATCAATCCATTGAAAATTTACAATCGAAACTTGGTCCTAGTTTAGCCCCTCAATTAAGGTACTAACCACTAAAATTGTCAAAAAATTGCTCGAATTTATACCCAAAGACGGTTGTATATACCCAGATTATCTCAGGGATTATCTAATTGAGTAAGATTAGGCATTAAATTTCAAACAATAAAGTCAAATTAATCCAAGATTTTTTTATTGAAAATCAATTGAAGATCATAGTAGGATGTAGATAAGCAGCTTAGGGATTTCCTCAAACATAGGATTTGGTGCACTATTATAGGGCTTGTTTTTATCGTCATAGGGGCTGCATCCACGGGTTTAAATTCACTACACAGTTGTAAGTCCTATATTTGTTATTTGGGACTTATAATTTATTATTTTGCATTTCTTGCAATTTTGAATATAGTTTAATATAGAAAAAGTCCCCAAAAGAGTGTGAAATCAAAATAGGTATGTCAAATACAAATATAGCATTTGGTCCTGTTTAGAATATTTTTCTACAAGAATGCCCTAATCTCGCATGTTAATAAGATAAAAATCCACAAATTGTACATAATTAGTGTATTTAAATAGAAATATGCGATTGTTTAAACATGTTGTGTATTTAAAGAAATTTTTATGAGAATCTTAAAATAGATTTTCAAAGAGAGGTTTCAATTTCTCCATTCTATTTACAAAATAGTAGAAATTCCAATTGATAGTTTGTAAGTGAAGAAAACTCAAGACGGACTAGTGAAGGACATTTACAATTTGAGTGCAATAATTCAAAGTGGGAATCATGCCAAGAGTCCGGTGGTGCAATTGAGGTGTCAAGATTTCGTTTTATTTGAAAGATTCTCTATTTATCAAAAATTAAAGGAGGTAGTGGGATTTGATTCTCCTCAAGAAAGGTGTGAGGTAAAAAATATAAACTTTTGCATGTATTGTGGGATTTTATGAGAGGTTTCACAAAAAAATTTAAAATTTTCTGATAGTTAGAAGATATTTTTTAGCATGATCAATTACCAAATTTCACAATGAAAAATTCATAGAATAACTACCCGAGATGCGATAAAATCTTACTAAGAATTAGCATAACTTCTTTTATATAAATAATGCACTATAACAAGTTTTTTGGCATTGCAAGTGTCAAAAAAATATGAGATCCTTCAAAACTAACAAAATCAGATATCAAATAAGAATTTAACCAGTATATTGGGAACACACGGAGTTGGATTGAAGTCAAAATAAGGTCTTTTTTCACTCCCTTATACTTACTTCAGAGTCTATTGAGGAGTCTATCCTAATCACTTTTCACAGAAAAGTCAAACTCCAAAAGTTGAATTTTTATACCGATTTTGGTGTTAAGTTGATGCTAAGATTCTTTGCATTTTAAACGTAGAAAATAGGGGTTTGGATTCATGTAGGTTAAAAATGGTCTTCTAAAACAATTGGCGCAATCATTTTGTGATTTGAAGTTAATCTCCAAAAGTTAAAATTTTGAACGAGCGTAGAAGTTAAAATTAAAAAAAATAAGGATGGAAGTTCGAAGTGATAAATTTACCTTGTAGAAATGAGAGGAGGTGGGTGTCCTTAGAAAATGATATAAGGAGACATCCCTTCTCCTCTCAAATCACCTCCTAGGTTCATTTTAATTCGCCTTGTTTTATTTTAAATTCATTTAATTCAATTTTGGCTATTTTAGGCCATGTTGCCAAAATCTCGTGTTTTTGAAGCATTTCAAGCTTCATTGTTGCTATTTTCAAGCTTTCTTGAAGGACTTGTGGTCCTTTCAAGCTTGGCTAATTTTTTTATTGTCTTTGTTGGAGTTTTTGAGTTTTTATTGGAGTCTTGGAGGTATTGTTGGAGTCTTGGAGTTTATTGTGTATTAATAAGTGTTTTATACTAATTATATCCCTGCTTTAACATGTCTTTGTGTAGGTAATCTTGTTGGAAGTGTTCCATATTTTTGTGTTTTTGCAAAATATGACAAAGTTTTGATTTTGGAGGTATTGATTGTTCTAAATTTTTTTTCGTGATTTGTAGAATGACATCGAAGTTTTGAACCTAGATGTATTAGAGGTTGTTAGAATTTTCAAAGTAATTCAAAATGCGAAGTTTTGAACCTCTCCTCTTATACTTCTTTTATGTTATTAAACCATTTAACCTTGTTAGTAAAAATTTAATCAAGTTGGTCATCTCTTTGTATTAGTATTTATTAAGAGTCAAAGCTAAAAGTGAAGAGAAGTAATGATAGTATAAATTTGAGTTGAAAATCCCAAAGTAAAGGTTGAGAGCTCTTCACAAATATAAGATATGCCAATATCCAAATTGAAATGAATAAGTTCTAAGCAAATGAAGTTTTCAAGCACTAATGAAAGACTAAACTTCATTCATGTATAACTTTTAATAGGAAAGGTCAAATTACAAGTTTCTTGTGATTTCGGAAAGCTAGTAAGAGACTTTATTCATCAAAAATTACAAATTTTAAAAAATACTAATCTATCAAAATACAGACCGAGAGTTAGAATCATAAAGAGTAATTTGAGTGAGAACAAGAATAGCTATTAAAAATAATAATCTAAAGATACAATTATAAATTAGCAAATAGAAGTTGTAGAATTTTGTGCCTTTAAACTCACCACTCTTTCACTCAATTAGTCTACAATTACAATCGGAATTAGAAATTGAAGTTTAAAAATTCAAATAGAAAAATAGTTGTATTTGAATTACCATAATATTAGATTGTTATAATAGTTGGAAAGTGAAGACAAACTTGAAATCTTAGAAGATTAAGAAGAAATCCTTGGAAACCACTTTGAACCATTATAATGTAAAAAAAATAATAATTGACTTGAAAAGTTAATAAAAGGTCAATTATTGTTTAGGTAGTCGAAGTCAATCGTTTATGATAAAATAATGAAGGGAATTAGTATTAAAAAAAAAAGTATAAGAAAAAAAAAAAAAAAAGGTTTAAAGAATTTACAACTTGTATTAAAAAGCCTTTTTTTAGGTGGTGAGCAAAATTTCAAAAGTGTCTTTGATCATCAATACAATGACGCAAACTTCAAGATAAGACTCCAATTACACTAAATGATATATCCAATCTAAGATTAAAAAAATTCTACACTTAGCCAAACTTTAAGTGTAAATCAGAGTGTTTAAAGTAAAGTTTTTTGAGAATTAGGTAGGTAGAATAGTAGAGTTTGGTTTGAGGTTTCTAAAACCATATTACACTTAGAAATCGAAGTTGATTTGAACAAGATAAGTGTGGTTGAAGTTTATCAAATGAGAATTAATCAATTTCATTTATTAAAAACAACAACGAAAACTTAGGTAAAGATTAAAATTTAGAGGTCAAAGGTGAATTCAAAAGTAAATTTCAAATTATGAATCAGTAGGAAACTACGGATGAACTTTAAAAGTATAGATTAGCAGTCAAACTTCATCCACTTGTAACTTTCTATAAGAATGTCCAAACTTTAAAAACATTCATCAATTTGGAGAGGTAATCTTAAAACCTCTAAGAAACCAAATTCAAAAATTCAAAAATAGTAAATTTATAGCAGAAGTCCTGTGATTTAAGAAATAGGAAATCATATAAAATCTTTTAAAGACAACCAAGATGAAACTTAAGTTTAGCACTAAAAAAGGAGGATTATGTTGTAGAAAATACTTTGAATTTCAATAGTTATGGAGGATTGAAATTTAGTTCAAAAAATGAATGAAAGTGTTCAAGATTCATCCATTGAAACTTAAACTTAAAATTTGAATAGAAATTAATAGTATAGAACTAGAGGTCAAAATTCATAATCAATTGAAATAGTTAAAGAGTCCAAAAGGGTGGATGAAGTTTAGTTAGCCTTTTAGACACTCCAACTTCATCCCATCATAACTTCTTGTAAAAATCTTCAAACTTTACGAAACTTATGTTCTTAGAAATGGCGTGAGCTGAAAAACAACTTAAATGAGTTTAATTTAGACTATAGATACATTTATTAAAAAAAACACAACGACTCAATGGCTTAATGTTGTTAAAATTGATATTTGTAATTAGAATAGTATTTTGTGATTTTCATTAAACATTAGGAAATTAAGAAAAGATTCATTATTGGAAAGGCACAATGAATCGATGTTAAACACCCATAAAAATTAACTGTGATTACTAGAATCTAATTGTATGCGTGTATTTATTAAGGGTGGATAAATAAACACTCATAGTACCAAAAATTAAAATTTATATCTACAATTAAAAATAAGTTTTTGAGTTGAGTAAGCAAATGAAGTTTTTAAACAGTTAAATTTCATCCATGCATAATTTCTATTAGAAAGGTACACATTGCAAGTATCTTACCAATTTAGAAAGTTGATTTTAGCTTCTAAAAGAAAAAAATCAAACCAAGAGCTAGAATAATAAATAATAATAATCTGTCAAAAGTCAAACCAAGAGCTAGAATACATAGAAGTAGAAGGGATAAGGGAGAATTAGAACTTATAAACTTCTCAAATTGTTAAAACACTTTAAAAATTAAAAGAAGAATAGAATAGAGATTTAACACCTTCTCATAGCTCTCAATTTTCAAAAACTTAAGAAATAAAAGTATCAAATTTAAATCGCAAGTGAGAAAAATGAAGAGTGCATTTAATAATTGAAGGAAAATTGTAAATATATAGAATTAGGTGAATATCTTGAAGAGATAATTTGACCATTAGAGAAGACAATTGTCAACACTGTCATTGTTGAAATTTTTGTTTTTGATGAGATCCCTTCACCTAATTGCATGGAAATGAAAAAAGTTAGTAGAGGAATATATGCTTAATTGTACAAGTGCTCTCCTGTTGATTGTGCCCTTGCTTCGAGCTTCTTCCATGCGACTAGTGATTCAGTTCACTCATGCACTTCGTGATTGTATAGACGCCATGAAAACTAGAGCAACAATGCCGATTCACACTGAACGTTAGGTGTTGTTCATCATTCATGCATCGATGTAGCGTTTTGCACACGGCTGCTGTCAAAGACAACTACACACTTACTTCTATTTACGTACGTGGTATCTCCAAAAACATAACTGCCTCTCATATAGAATGTACACATGTCTACAGTATGAACAACAAAACGTAAGCTAAACTCAAGGCTAAACTTCCAACTACAAGTACTGTAGAAGGAAAAAAAACCAAGTTCAACCTTAGCTGCCTTGCAATGCAGTTTTCGGAATGATGGATCCAAAGACTAGTACGGTAGGACTTCCCTGTGAATAACAAAGGCAGTGTGTCTATGGTGCTTCACGTTGCAATTTCGGAAGTTGTAATTCCTATTGCATGACCTTCCATTTCTTAATTACGCAATGACATGGTCAACCAAGCTCTGTTCCAAAAAGGGCCGACGTCGACATCGACGATGACCGGGCAATGCTGGGGTCGCCAAGAGGTTGTTCTCTCTTCAACAATGGACATGGTATTCACGACATGAGGAGGTGAACTACCGATATTACCGTTACTGAAGCGTTGCAAACCTCATGAATTGCAAGCGAAAACAGCCGAAGCACCCCTTCTAGAGCTTCCTGCATTCTGTTGATCAGGTTGCCTCAAGAAGTTCAAGCGATCCGATGCTACCCATGCCTTCTTCGCCTTCAACAATTGCCTCCTTGTTATTTGCTTGGCAATGGACGTGACTCCCCATCCACCATTGATGTCGTCGCCATACACACGCCTGGCAATGACGACGACTGCTGTAGAAATTTAGGGCCGCAAGTTGTAGTGACTGCGGTTGAAGCAGTCACCCATGTGCAAATGCACTCCGCCACATTGGAGGCAGCTAAGATTTGTCCTAACCTTGCTAAAGCAGAAACAGCATTTCTTCCGGCTTATTGTCCGCACTAGAGAATGCACAGCTAAGGTTGTAAGACGGAACTGAGATACGCAACCCCGCTTGACCATCCAGGGTTTGCATAGAGCTTCCGCTAGGATGAGTTGGTAATGCACTCGATCTACTGGATCTTGCACTAATTGTTCACAAACTGCCTTATACAAGATGTAACAATTCACAATCGAGGTATCCAGCAGAAAGAAGAAAAGACGATGCCACCATTTGTGACTTCGTACCTGAGAGGAATAGGTGCCTCTCATTTGATCTGCCACATCGACACCTCTCATGAATTTTGTATACCCTTTGATCACTGGAGATGTCTCGATGTTTTTTTCCTCTCCATTAACCCTCCGTGGTACGATGGGCCATTCTTCACCCGCACGAGGAAGTGGGCTGAAAAAAGAAGATAGCATAAGCACGGCCTTTTTGTCAACCCACAGGACACAGCACAGCTGCCTACTTTCGTGCATGCACCAGGCTACAGTGCCTTGGGGCTCATTGGCGAAAAGCTGCTTCTGAGATAATGCTCTAGGGAGCCCAACACGGTTGCTTACTACAGTACCTGTGGTGTAAGTGCCCATTCCTGCTAAATCAATCGTAAGCTTTATGGAGGTGAAGTAGTTGTTTGTTACAACAACGTGCCCTCTCCCATGAAGTCTGCGCATCAGATGCATGACGACATCATACCCAGATTTACCTGGACTCATCTGTCTTGTTGGTGCTACATCTCGCCCAAGAGCTCCAGTGCAAGCTCCAATGTAGATGTCGAAATCATAAATGTATTTTTTTTGGGCATCTGCAAGGGCCCACACTTTGATACCCCATTTAGTTGGTTTCTTCAGCAAATACTGCCGAATAGGGTAGTACTTGCCTTTATACCCAATCATAGATTCATCGACTGTCACTTGTTGATGCAAGTTCCAGTGAAGCTTGCACTTGTGCTGGATCTCGGTAATTAGACAACTAAGCTTTGCCAACTTAGCTGCATTGTGGATTGACTCCTCTCTATTAGACACTGAATTGTCAGCAACATGCAAACACCTTGTAATGTCTTCATAACGGCCGTTGGACATTGTGCTTGAAATTATACGGCAATACAAAAAAGGATACGTCGCATTCTAGTAAGCTCTATGATTAGGCAACCGCTTAATGCCCATGAGCAAGGAAATGCCAAAGAATGCTCGCAATTCCATTGGGCACAGAGGCCACCAACATGGTCCACCCATAGGCAACCGTGTCCGCGTGTTAACCTCACTCGCGTAACAATTGGTTTCTTGACAAATTTGCTCCAAAGTTTTTTCATTCCAAAATCGACTAAATAAAGCCACGCTTGTCGGCTTTTGTCGAAACGGAAATGCAGACCCTGGCGCTGGCCCTGTAAAGCGGATTGGATCATGCACAAACGTGCAATGATATGTGGTCTAAGTGAACTTTGCAAAAGCTTCCGAAAAAGCAACAGCTGCTGCAGCCTTACTACCTTCACGTAGCCGCGTGGGGTTTCGACTTGCCCTGGGCTTGCTGCCACTGCGCGCTTGCACTGCAGGACCGACTACAGGGTTGGATGCAGCAGGTGGGACGCGCTCATTGGTCACTTTATTACCAACGGAACTGCAGCCACCGCGAAGATGTGCGGTTGATTTGTCAGGAGTACTTGTTGGAGTGGGCCTTGTGATGCGGCAGGTCCCGCCAAGCCCCCCTCTCTTTGCCAATGTTGTTCTTGCTGTAACGCAATATTGGGAGACGTGGCCAACGCTATCAGCAGGAGGCGTAGTTTGTGTGGGATGCGGCGCATTTTGTGAGTGGCCGACAATTGCGCTTTTGGTGTGCTTCAGGCAACCAAATTCCATCTTAAGTGTAGGAATCGACATTGGCAAAACACTGGAATTATGGGCATCGCCAAGTTTGACATGCGGATGTGGCGTTGGATGCCCCTCCAAGGCTGTATTGGGGCACTGAAGGAGGTCTTCTCCAATCAATCCATGGAAAACTTCGGTGTATGAGGGCCACTCCTGCATTCTTGGCACATCCGTACTATGCAATGATGTAGATGGCATAATCGATCTTCCTACTGGAAACTCTCGCGAGCTATCGTGCAAACAGTTGTTGGCCATGTAAAAGTCATTGCTTCTTGGTGACATCAAACTGTGGCCATTCGATAGAAGCTGCTTGTCTTCGTTGCTATAATCCCAGAAGGTGTGCGTCTCGTCAAGGGAGTCTAGCAACTGATGCACAGTATGCACGCTGTGGACGTCTGAAGAATTCACGCCATCATCGCCAAGATTGAAGGATGATGGATGACCTAATGAGTACTCTTCCACGGCAAAAGTCTTTGTTTCTTTGTTGACCACTTCATCAGGAATAGCTTGCAGTACAATGTGCTCGACTTGTCCACAAGGTACGTGCACCTCATGCCCATCATCTAACAAAACTACGTACATTAGTTCATGTCGATGTGGTTGGATGTAGGAGTGGATCGCCAGGCCAAGAAGCCACTGACCTTCATTGCTAGAAGATGCTCCATTTCGAAGCAACGCAACAGCAACCGCCGATACTCTAACTGGAATTGGGTCCTTTATAATGCGAGGGAGCATCTGCTTCGTATCGCCCACTGGTACATAAACTTGACCTTGCCATTGCAATGTTTGTGATGTACATGGCAAGCTTGGTCGAGGTTGTACGTTCATAGCATGTTGGTCATCTTCATCGTCGTCAGGAAGACGTGCTTGTGGATGTGAACTGCTGCCTCCTCCACTGTCGATATTAGTAGACCTCTGTCGTTTCGCTTGATCACGATTGGTAGTACATGTTGAAGTCAATTTTCTTGTCCGCCTTGGGGTTTGTTCCAATCTGTGCCGTTCTAAACGTCTGAAACACTGGGCATCACGAGGAAGCTCTTGTGCCAACCGTCCTTGGTCAATGACTGTCTCGGCCAATGTAGTTGTTGTCGTTTGCAAAGCAATAGGGACTTCCAACTGACTGGCGCTGGTCGGATTCACAGACGTTGCCATGTGAAGGTTGTTTTCCTTGTTGTATGCCATTGTTAAGATTTGGCCACAAACCAAAGCGAAGGGCGTCGTTCAACTTGCTACTGAAGCCTTGAGGGTGGCCCTCGCAAATTCTTTCTCTCCAACCTAGAAATCTAGCAACAAGGTAACAGAAGAGGAAGTGTAATCCACATAGAGAGTCCACCTTGCGCACTCTCTCCCTAGCCTTTTTCTGCAACAGAAATGTCTTGTCAAGAAGCTTCACAATGCGTCGACTTTGAGATTTGTTTGCACCAATTTTGTTAGTCCACTCTACAACTGCTAATTGACAAGTGAAGAACGAAGCACTGTCGTCAAGTGAACTTGCCATGATTCGACCATCTCAATGTGCATGTACTTGTAATTGTTCACTGCTAACGACTAAGCAGAATGACCCCACTACATGAGAATGGCTATTTCAACACTGAATACATGCTTAGACGACTAGACAGGGTGTAGCCAAAGCATAGAAGACAGGAGCAACGCACAGATACTATCATCATTTCAACAAAAGTCATGGAAGGCAGGTGAACGAAAACTCTACAATATGATGGCAAGCAAAAGTGGACGAAACTGGTTACAGAGTAAAGGTAATATTGTGCACCTCTCAAAAGATGGGATGACGGAAAGAAGACCTCTCAGTGCAGCTTCGGTTGAATGCAGTCTTTCATTGTCGACACTTGTCTCTTGCAGGAGTACACCATCTTTGCAGTCACCGTGAAGAACGAACGAAATGGGTACAATGCTGAACGCTCAGTGTAAGACTACTAACTACAAGCAATGGTTTGACAAATTCTGTAAATTGGAATAGACAGATGACACTTGTGCTACCATTGCACATGTGCGGTACAGATGTTATAGAACACCCTTGAAGACTATAGAACGGGTACATCGAAGTGCTATACAAGAGAGATAACTATGTGTATTGTGTGCATCATGTGTTGTAATGAACTCTGCTCTTATTGCTACAATGCTACGTGCTTGGAAAATCACTTTCTATGTATTTGAGGCGCATTCAAGGATTGGTGGCTTCTAGAACTTGAACATCATTTTATTTTATTTTTTGAGCCATGTTGTACTACGTACGATGAGTTGTAGGCGGCATGTTTTATTTCTCTACTGCCTTGCAGCCAAAATACATAACTACAACAAATAATTTACGGAATTACATTTCTTCTTCAACAATTCAACATGGTGATACAACATTAGAAGTTGTTTCTAAGTGTACATTCTTCAGCAACCGCCATTTGAAGCTTCAGTTGCCAAAGTACTCTTCCTGTGACATGCTCTTAAAATAATACATTGTTGTCTTTGCTAGACATGTGGCACTCTGAGACACGTAATTGTAATTTTTGACTTTTGCGTACGAAAGGATTTGTCTTTACTTGTATAATTTTTCTAAACACATGTCCTATTTTTCTAATCAGCACGGAAGACAGTAATGAATGCTACTGTGATACTGCCCATTTCTCATTTTCTGCCCATTTGAAGATCATTGCAACAAAAAATCGACTTCGGGCAATTCCAAATTTCTTTGAAAACCATACATGTTGCACTTTTAGCATTTTTCTTGAACTATTGATGCAACAAATAACGTCGCCTTCACAGTCAGTCGACTAGAAACCCACGCCAGAGCTCCGGGAAAAAAAATTGGATGAAAACTCGGCATTCTCTGTCTTCTGTGCGTCGTGCACTCTGTTCATCGTCCACTTTCTGGACGTCGACGCAGTCCAGGGTTAATGAAAACCCTATCAACCATTTACATCCACAGCATCCAACATCTTCATCTACAATGCCCAATTCTCACCCCTTTCATACTGTAATTTAGAAATAAAGTTGATTAATAAACACTTAACACTAGGGGGTGCAAAAAATGATTGTCGCCTTTGTAGTTTGGGGGGGAGTAGCACAAAATTAACTATAATAATAGTGAAATTTAGCATTACCACACTAATTGATATGAAAATGCTATAAGTTTTTACTCTTGATGAAGATTTTTACCAAGTCTAAGCATAGATGTCAATACTATTCAAAGAAAGGGGTTCTCTATAGAAACATAGTTGGTAAAAATATTCATCAGAAGTAAAAATTTATAACACTTTTAAATCAATTAGTGCGGTTAACGCTAAATTTCATTATTAGTGTCTGCTATTATAGATAACCTGATTAATTATGAGGCAACGGTTATGGAGGCTCGACTGTGCTCCTATTCCTCCAATACAAAGCATACGTCACCCTCGACACTATACATATTGCAGACTTAGCTGACTCATTGAAATTTAATACACTGCAAAATGAGAAGATGAAGGAAGAACCTCATTCACAAAGAGGGCATGGAATCCATAAGGAACTCTCTTTGGCAGGGCCACAACTGCCACTGGTTCAGGAGCCATTGTCTTTGCATCAATTATGACAACCTCGGATTTCCTGTCAATGCAACACCGAAATAGGAGAGAAATATCATCAGAGAAGAGTTAGAGAAGTGCACTCTTTGCACAACAGATGTAATAAGTCACGAACGTAGCCGAAAACAAAATAGACACACATTCCTCTATTAGTTGTCAAAAGGCTTTTCTTCCACCTGTTTCTAGATCGTATCTTCAAATTGAAATTGAACCTCACAGATGTCCAGAATTCAGGATTATACTTCTTCGATAGGGGACTTTCAATAGTGTTACTTATCAATTATCTGCGATCTGAACTTTATGTCCAATGACACATTCCTACTCTACATCATACAAAAAAATCATACAAAAAAACCATAAGAACATGTGAGCATTATTTAGAACTGTTGGGAAGGATTTGTCACATACCCATCTTTCTCATCGTGTACAAACCCAATCAAATAGCCGTCATCTTCGGATCCCTTCATTCCAGGATTCCGAGAAACAAAAATGGCTTCTCCTCCAAACTTCCCCGGTCCGTATACAAAGGAGCCTTCACAATCACCGCCTTCTTCCGAAGACTTTGGGTTCGTTTCTGGTTCTTTGGTGAGATCACGGATAAGGTTTGGAGTAAAAAGGTTTGGAGTAAAGTTTGATATTTTGTAAAGTTTTCAGAATGGTAAAATATGGAACTTGGAACTTCGGGCATGTTCGAATATCATGAACATCAATTCTCGATCTCCAAAATGTGCTACGAAGGCATCCCAGTTATTGGGACTCAGACAATTCATTGCATGTTTTTGGAGGACAGAATGCAAGCTCCTGTATCCGCAGCACAGGCATCATCACTTACATGGAATGTGGACTTGTGTAAGTCCATGTCGGTGCAGAGCTCTCAGGCACCGACATGGACTTGGAACCTCAAAAAGGCAAGTGAGCACTACTTCCCGAGTGTAACAATTTTTCGCTTCTGTGTGTCCTGCAAGCATAAAAATATTAATTTTTTATTGAAGCTAGAAAGCTTTCGCATGGCCCTAATGTGGCCCACAGCGATAATGCATGATGTTCGATCTCTAAAGGGCGATTCCCTCGTCCCTCCTGCACATGATGCCAGGAAGAGTACAGTTTCCAGAGGCATGGCTGGCAGGTGACAAGGGAACTGCCCGTGTGCACTGAACCGAAACGACACAGGCTGTGTTGCATCGCCCGTTGCAGGGAATTTCTTCACCAGAGCAGCGCCGATCATCAACTCGCGGAGGTGAGAAACCATGTGAGTCTACAGTCGGAGAATGTTTCTAATCTAATTTACATTTGCCTCGCGCTAGGGTTTGATTTCGTTTGCTGATATGCTCTCTTCGTACCTATTGCAAAAACGTCAAGGATTGACTATCCACGCTCACACACGTCTTCTCCTTCTGCGCTGAATCTCGTCATGAGCAGACCTGTTCGTGGAGCCTATTGCTGTTGTTTCAGCCCTCAACGAAATTGAGGTTCTGCAATTGTAAACGCTTCTTTAGAACAGAGTACAGTTAGGGTTTGTCAACTTCCTGTGATTCTTAGTCCAGGTGTCCATCCATCGAAGAAGTTGGGGTCACTTTTCTTCTATTATAGTAGGTGAATACTGATGCATTGTCACGTTCTCTCAAGAATTCTAATGAGCTTTCAGGAGAGAAATCTCAATTTTCAAACTGGTGCACCATTCTTCTAGTTTTTCTCTCATCCGGCTGCTAGCTATGATTCTCTGTTTAGTTGATGGACATGGAGACTGTGATCATGACATTAGTTCACACCGACAAATCTGATTTTAATCGAATGCCCTAGCAGAGCACCGAGAGCGTAAGGAATTGGACATTGGATGCTGAAGTATGAATCCAGGGCAATTAACGCTGAATGCGCCTCCACCGAGTAAAGAGAAGGCGGCAGCCACCATCCAAGCGCACTGGCGAGGGTTTATGGTGCGCCGCACCAAACCTCTGCAGCAGCTCCAAGTCATTTACTACGTGCGGCATGACCTCACGGCGCACATGACGGTGTTGGCCGACGCTGTCATGTACGAGAAGCTGTGCTCCGATGCCCAGGAGCGCTTGAGGTGGAGCGAGTGTGCCATGGCGTTGCTGCTGCGGTTGGACGCTGTGCAGGGGGCCCATGCTGATGTGCGCGACATCCGGAAGATGGTCACCAAGGAAGTGATCACCTTCCAAGAGATCGTGGACTCCACCTCCAAGGACGCCTCCAGCGGTAAGAAAATCGTCGTCGGCAAGAAGGGAAGACGTCCTACTTTTCAGAGTTTGTACTTCACCTTGCAGCAAAGAGGTTGGATTTTCATCTCTGCCAAGCATCTGTACAGCCATCTGTAGGACTTCGATTCCTCAGCAGAAGTGCAAGGAAATCATAGGAGAAATAGTAATACTGGGGCATCGAACAGGCCTCCACGATTTGCAGGTCTAGCTAGTAGCAAAGTGGGCAGATTGAATGAAGAATCCTTCTTTTCCTGATGGAATTAAGATGTGGGGAATGCAATGGAAGATGTAGACCTGTCTGTCTATTTCAGAGCTCGGACTTCACCCCTCGCAGCAGCAGCAGCAGCAAGCCAGGGTTGGATTTTCATCTCCATCTCCAGGACTCGACTTCCAGCCAGAGCCGAATGGGAAGAAATTCGAAATCGAAGTCAAGGCTGAAGGGCACTCGTAACGCCGGTTGGAATTCGTGTTCTCCTCTCGTAGTCAGAGAGTCATGTCTGGGAATCCGAACAGGATTTGCAATTTGTAGGTAGGTCAGCTGGGGCATACCCCTAATTAATTAATTAATTAATTACGTTAGTAGTTAATTCCTTATTAGTCCCTGAACTGCAATGATAGAAAGGAGTCTCCTTTGGATGACTCCATTATAAAATGGTGTTGCACCATATAGATTAGAAAGAGAAGAACGACAATGAATCCTAATGTAAGATTCAAGATTCAAGGTAAGGTCTTTGGGCTCAATTAGTGGCATTCAAACTTTGGAGTGCTTATAATAGTCAGTGTTAAAATGGTGCTATTTAATGTCTTAGAAATGCATTTAGGCATTATTTCATACTAGATCTATTTTTCCTCCTAATCTACGTGCAAACATATCTTTCACGTGCAAATGCAAGAGAATGATGTTGAAATTGTATAGGATGCAAATGTAATCAAAAATTGAAGGCACTAAAATCAACACGGACCCTCTACATTCCTTTAGATTGGCAACAAAAGATTAAGGAAGTTGAACCCTTCTCTATATATATCTTCTTGGTTGGTGACAATGGCGTACAAAAAAAGTGAATTCCTACTTGGAGGTTAAGAAATACCCTCATCTCGCAAGGTTTGTAGTGATTAAATTTCTAACCAATAAATTAGCTTGATGAGAGTAAAAACAAACTTCAACTATTTCATATAGTGGTTGACCTGCATTGAGAGACAATTTGCCAAGGTCCTATGATTCACTTTAAGAAATTAATACAAGTGATTTTAGGACTTCAATACATATGTTACCTAGAACTCTATTGCACGATGATTATTCCTTGAAGGACCACAAGTTCGTAGATTGACCGTAAAGGACCATTGTTCTCTTAGAGGACCAATGAAAGTTTGGGTAGGTTCCTAGGATCTCAATATTCAACATAATTTTTTTTAATTCTTCCTGAAGATAGAAAAACACATTATCTTCTATGAATTATAAATTTTATATCAATTCGTGCTCAAAGGTAAAAGTTATGCTACAATAAGCACAAAATGAAGTTTATTGGTTGGAAAATAAAAATTCTAAAATTTGATTTTCATACATTATATTTTTGTCAAATTTGACAATTTTATATCACTCAAAACAATGAAAAACATTGCATGACTATCAGTATTATTAGAACAAAACTAGACTATGGAAAATCCTCTTATATCATACTAAAACCAACTAAAAAACATAATGCTCCAATTTGAACTTCCTAGTCTTCAAAAGTGAAGTTAATTCAAACTTCAGATACACTAAAGTGTCTTGTGCCTTTGCCACAACCAAAATGAAAGTAAAAATAATTTTCTAATCATAAAAAAATTGGAATTCAATATTCTTTACATTATAAGTTTGAATGTCTCGAAACAAAGCCCATACAACCATCCTTGCCAAAGGCTTTCCAACAGTACCAAGAATGCAATCAAGGGACACACAGTTAAAAAGACCTCAACATAACAAACAAAACAAACAAACAACCTAACTTAATGGATGGATTTTACACTCATAACTTACTTTTATCGCCTATACCACTTTTTTTTTGCAATGAAATTGTCTTTAATTTCAACCAACAAAACAACAAAACTTCATTTACATCAATGAATCAATATTCATTTCTACTAGTGTGCTCTATACCATTGCCACAACCAAAATTAAAGTAAAATATTTAAAAAATTAATTAATTAAAAAGAACTTTGAAATTTAATAACTTTCATACTACAATGTAATAGGTTAAATTTTTGGTACAAATAGAAAGCTTTATACACAAAGGAATGCAAAGGCTTTGTTTTGTGATATTTGGACATCCCATATAAAAGTTATGGTTTTTTATAATAAAAAATAATTTTTTTTTAAATTCTAATTTTAAAAATTCATAACTTTCACACTATAATTCCAAACACCACAAAACTAGCTCAAATAGAAGACTTTCTACACAAAGGAGGCCAAGACTTTATTTCAAAGTAATAAGATATACTCCCTATGTTTCTAAAAAAGACCTATGTTTTCTTTGTATTTGTATTTTACAAAGAAAACACAAGACTTTTTCAAAAATAGAAGTAATACAACACAAAAATTATGATTTTTCGAAAATAAAAGATAATTTAATTCAATTTTTGAATTCATAAAAACTTTGAAATTCCATAACTTTCACACCATAAGTTCAAACACCACAAAACAAAGTTCGTGCACCCCTCCTTGCAAAGAGCTTTCCAACAATACCAAAAATGTCACCAAACACTTGACAATTTCTTAGATCTCAATGTATCAAACAAAACAAACAACCTAACTTAACATATAAATGATTTTTTTTTCAAACTAACTTTAGGGATCTTTTTTGAATGTTGGCCTTTGTAAACTAACGTAGGTCATTGGATCATCTTACAGACATTATTATCAATAAGTTAAAATGGAGGTACTAATTTCAAATCATATAGAAACTTAGAGGTTGTCACACCTTTTCCAAGAAACAAACTTCTATGAAGAATGAAAAGATGGTGAGAAAAAGAGGAGACAATGGGGAGACAATTTGTGTGAAGGTGTGGCCCCCCTTTTGGTGTGGAGCATGGAGCATGGAACGGTTTACCCACAAAGCTAAATGCCAAGTACACAAAAATTTCATCCTAAACCTTTTACCCTAAAACCACAAGATTATAATCCTTGAAACCTCTATGCTAAATTTGAAGCATTCTCATTTTTTTAAACAAGACTTTTCATGATTACAAGGACAATGCATTTCAAGGTTTGTAATTTCATGCTTCTTAAAGACATCATTAGGGTTAGCTACCTACATTTGGGAAGCTTAACCTAAACCCCCAACAAGAAACTTGTGGGATTCAATTGTTATTACACAACAAAATCATTATAGAAGAAAATCACGCTCATTCAAACTTGAACAAATGGCATCAAATTGAAGGAGTTTAGTACCTTGAAAGTCGCTAATCACAGAAGCCTAGACCACTGCAAGCTCTCAAACCACCAAGCTCTCCAACAATGACAACAATGAAGTCAATAACAAAAACAAAGATGCCAATCCACAAAGGGGTAAAACTACAAAGTGCAAGATCACAACCCCTAGTATGAAGAAATCTTCTTCATGTCCCTTATTCACCTCCACGGGAGAATATTGGGCATTCTCAATCCTCAAAGAATTCTCGGAGAATGCGAGCTTCACAAACCACAGACAACCAATGAGAAACCACCATGTTCCCATTCTCTTAGAATTGAGAATGAATGCGAGCTTCACAAACCACAGACAACCAATGAGAAACCACCATGTTCCCATTCTCTCAGAATTGAGAATGGGGTGAAGAAGGTGACTACCCTATTGTACACGTCAGTTATACATGACAACCTTTGAACCTGGACGGCTGTTTCACTTTACACCTCCTGTATTGATGAACATGCGAGCCTTAGCTCAGGACTTTCAACTCTGCAGCATCGATCCAGTGTTGAATTTTTCTGTTTCATAATCTGCAATTTGCTTGAGCTACTGTAAATGATAAGAAAAGGCCAAGAAATGGGCCTTCCGAGTTTTACAAGCAGTCAGGATGTAAAGAACATTCTACTTGATATTCTAGAATTTCCAGGCTAGGGACCCTTTACTTTTCATGAATTGTGACTCCTTTCACTGTAAAACTTCTTTTGAATGCAAGCTCCACAAAGACGTTTATCTACCACAGGTGCTAGTTATAAGATTCACAGAGTGACAAACATAACATAAACTTGTTCCAAGTCGAATCCAGCAAACAAAAAACAAGCCATTTACTGTACAGACACACGACTTCAATTACTAAGGAAATGTCTGAATCTCGGAGTCATTTAGATGATAAGAATATACGAGGAAGTCACAGTGAACAATTACTGTATCGTACAGTCCCCAAACTGAGGAAAGACTACAGAATCGGCTGTAAGCATGACATTAACACGAGCAGCCTTGAAATGCAACTATGTCTTTAATGTTGGAGCTAATGATGAGATCCACAATTCCACACTAGTCCACCATGATTGCAATTGCATTAAAAAATAAATGAATGAATTGAATCAAATCAATCTCTTTAAAAGTGTTCTATTTCCTGCCATATTTCCTGATTGCAACTGCTACCCCCAAGAGTACAAGCGGCACCAGAAATTGGAAGACCTTACTGAAGATGCCCACACTGTTGGTGAGTGTGGTACTATCACTGGCAGTAAGCTTTGAGTCTGTTTCTGCCACCTTCATTTCCAATACTTCGGGACACTCTCCAACGTAGAAGTCTTTCAGTTGCTCTATAGCACTCTTGCTGTGTCCTGCGTCATCAAATTCCTCACTGGCATCTTGTCCTGTCAATAGTCACAAGTCAACAAGCAGCTAATTGCAAATGTTCCTACCCCAAATGTATAATTCTCATACGTCTCTTTCCAGTACAATCGTAGATGTATAATCCTCATTGATTCAAAATTCCAGAAACCCTAATTAACAATCTTAGAATACCGCTATTCCTGCCATCACATGCACCATAACTTTTTAAATTTTCGAACCATCGCTTAGTCTCTCCCCAGCAAAAAAATCCTAAATTGGCGCTTGATACCAAAAAGAATCGCATGTTTAGACCTGAGGAGCTACCGGTCTTTATAATACTATGACTGAGCTGACTAACCCTAATTTAGACTCCATAGCAAGAACACACAAACTCTGGTTGCAAATTAAAGGGGGAGATCATTTTTATTCTACTGGTACAACCTAAACCATAGCGCAGTCTTGGAAGTCACGCATCCAGAAAACCTTCCAAGGAGCCTCTCCCACAAAAAAGGCAATCTATTCTAGGAATCCATACCTGCAGTCTGCAACAGCACCTCGTCGCCCCCAGGGTGATCATCCATAAAATTCGTCACATCGTACACCTGCATCGGTAAACACAAATTCTCAGTAAGCACAAATTAATACAAGACAACCAACAACGCCATGACCATCTGATTTACCAAAAATCCAGCTCCAAGGATCTCTTCAAATTCAAACCAGAAACCAAAAATTCACCTTCCCATGAATGATCATCCAGCAGTCATCTTGCACCACATGTTGCGACACTTCCTTGAGACTAAACACCTTCTTCTCCTCACCCTCTGACGCCATGGCCACAAATGCCAAAAACGGCTCAAGAAAAAGCTCAAAAATCAGAGGAGTAAACACCAGCTTGAATCTCTCTCCACAACAGTTCGAAATGCAATGGTGAGTGCAAATCGCTGTGATCATGTTCGGAATTTAAGGCAGGCCTCACTGGTCACTAACCCACCTTCCTGGTGACCCGCACCCGCGCCGCCGGGACCTGTGACGAACCCGCGTCCATTCTGCCTCAAGTACTTAGGAAGGTTCCTTTGGTGCCATTGAGCTCGGTCAGCTCAATATCAATGATTTAAGGTAGAAGCACACTTCCGCATACTTTGAGGTTGAATCAAGACATTAAATTATTTTTAACACATTGGCATTTGGCAATTGAAAATCATAAAAAAAATAATAATAATTGGTAGTTTTCTGAATATGTATGATTATGCTATGAATTTGTGACATTCAAATACATGGTGTTTCCTAAACCGTTTTTTGCATTCATGTATTTTGAATTTCATGTATCTACGTATTTTCAAAATTGGTTTAGGGTACAATGTTAGAAATGGGTGCCTCTACCTTAGAGACTCTTTTTAGAGTAACAACATTTGGTTCTAATTTTGACCCCTTTCTAAAATAGGCTCCTACAGATTCTTCCATGTATTCATATAAAGTTACCACACCTAGAATCACACAAATGAGCAATTCATCATGGTTTCCATTATAATATTGAATAATTTTTTTTTGGGCTCTTGTTGGTAGTGAAAAAAGGATTCTAGAATGTTTTTTTTGGACTCTCTATGAATAAACTACAAATTCTTTTAAAGACAAAATAGTGTTTTTAAAACTGACCATAGACTCTCATGAATAGTGGGAGTACATTTTAGGCAATATGTAGTAGTTAAATTTAAAAAACAATCAAAATTAGGTGTAGTACCTTATTAGGGCAAACTTCCATGTGTAGTGAAGTGGATAAATATTCAAGGCATTTATTGGAATTGGTAATGCCTTTGATGACATAAACAATGGCCATTCACTTCTATGTGAGTAGGGGAAACAAGTAAAGAAGTAGTATTGCCTTATTCTTAGACCTTTCCACTTGATGAAAAAATCATTATTTTTGTAACTTGTGAGAAGTAATTGGTCTAATCAACTTGAACTAATTTTCTACCCATTTCACCATTGATTTCCTCACATTGATGTCGTTTTAGGTAAAAAAATATTGTCCTTGGAGACTTTAGAAATGACTTCAACATGAGAAAATCAATGGTGATATGGGCAATTCTTTTAAAGTACTTTTGATGATAATTTTTTTTAATTTAATATATAAAAAGATGATAACAATGATGAATTTGATCAAAATGACTACATAGATCAAATAGATCACAATGATTAATTTTATTAGAATAATGAGTTTGGTCACTATGATCAATTTTATCAAGATAATTTGTGATTCAATAAATATATTAGTTACAAGATGGTAGTGGTTCAATTTTAAGGATTTTTTAAGAATTGTCTCCTTGTTCTTCATGCATACTAAGACACAAAGAACTATATAAGAGTTTTTAATATACAAATATTGAATTATTCAAAGTAGAGACATTTTTAGAGCAACTTCCATTCTACCTTCAAATTTCAAAACTAATTCAATAAGAGTCTAAAAATATTAATGAGAAGTGGATTAGATGTGATTTATATTTACCTTTCTAGAAAATTAACCAAAAAATGTTTTGAAAACCTTGATCACAACTTAAAGGGACTCTTTATGAACTACTCACTTGCATTGAATGATATATCTTTTAACCCCTAAAGGTTCAGAGACTATGCCGGGTTTTACAAGCACCCCTAAAGGTCATTTACAAGCACCAAATTTTAGATGAAAAACATTTTTGGACACATGTAACCATAGGATCTTGTAGTAAAATAGTTTGGAAAGATATGAAAAAAAATTCAGAATTTTCAACCATGTACATTGCAAGATATTAACATTTGAAATGACAAAAATCCTTTTTTTGGCCCTTTGAAAATACGGACAGCTGCACTTTGCAAGGTCACATTTGTATGAAAAAATGTCCAAAATAGTGGTTATTCTTTGGATTCATTCTTGAAGTCAAGTTGGCTACATGCTTGAAAAAGTTTAGATCATTTGGAATTGCACAACATATAGGAAAAAATAGTAAGTAGAAAGAAGTACAAAGTGATTCAAAACACTAAATTGTTAAGAATTTAATTATAAAATTCAAAAATTCCAATCCCAACAGTGAAAATGTAGTAATGAACAATCCACATCATAAAAAATATAAAAAAAATAGAGTTAAATAAAGGACCCAAAGTTTATTTTTGAGTAGGAAATCCATAATTACCCGCAAACTAGAACACCTCATAACTATCATCTCGTAAATCAAAATGGAATGATTCAAAGCTTTTCATGTATATATAAATCTAGAAAACCAATTTCAATTTTTTTTTAAGAAAAAATGATTTTTAAAGAATTTTTTTGGATTGCCCAGGCTACCCGTCGAACATTGAATATTACATATCATGCAATAATTTTTTAACCATGTAGTCAAAAGTCATGAAAATTGTTGAATGTGCCTTAAAGCTACTCTTTGGGCACACATTTTATGAAATTTTCAAAGAAAAAAAATAAAAATTCCGATTGTAGTGAGTTGCCCAAAATCGCTATGTTGCCAAAAAAAACAATGTTTGGTCCTTTAGGGGTTAAGCACAATTCCTCATATACAATCTACTCATGTCACATTGTATAAATTTTGGTACAATAGCTCAAAGTACAAATTGAAAATAAAAATATTATTAATAAAAATGCAACTATTATAATAGACCTTATTATTTAAATCTTCAAGTTTCCAATTAGAATATTTGCCTAGCTATTGCCATTTGCAATTGCTCAACTTCATATACTGACTAGCCTAGGAATCAATCATATGGCAATTGCTAATGTAACAAGCATCTCCAATTAGTAGTTTATGAATATTATTTGTTGGACTATTCAATCGCAATCCATTTGAAATTTGATTATGATAATTTGACCATTGAAACATTTGGGCATCATGGTCCTACTCTAGAAATTTAAAAAAATTGTAGAATAGTCGTGGTTATGATTCTACCAATCTATTGCATTTTCATTGGCTAGCTTATCAAATTTAATGAGGGGGGAATCTATTGCACCACATATTTATAGAATCTTGTATGCTTTTTCAAATCCCCTTAGGAAAATATATATTTTAAAACTCAACATATAGATGACTACATTAGACAAGAGAAGCAAAAGTCACCTCTACCAGATGGATAGATTGTATGGAAAACTTGACAACTTTGTCATTTATCCATAGTTATACAATTAAAGATCTGAATATCCCAAGACAGGGTTGCTAGTGTGTGAGCTTAGAATTTTGACCCTATAAGCCTAGACTCCTATCTTGTAAATGTCTATATTATAAACACTTTCCATGGTTATAGGGCCCCTATATTATAGGCACCTTCTATAGTTATAGAATATCTATGTTATAGGTATATATGTTACAAACACTTTCTATGGTTGTAGAGTACCTACTTACACCTAAACTCAAAGCTTGTAGGCTTACATTTAGATTAGGCTTAAATGTTGGCATCATTGTATCCAAAGGCAATTGATAATAAATAAATTATGCAAACAAAACATCCTAAGTATGAATAACTCAAATTTTTTTGTAGAAATTGTACAAGCCTTCTTCATTCTATTAAAGATCCAAATATCGTAAGCCTAAATTGTACAAAAAAATAAATTCACATGAATTTCCATGAGTACACCTTGGATTAATTGGAGGAAATTCTACAAACCCTCTCCATTCAATTAAAGCCCATGCGAGAGAGTATGACATCTATGCAAAGATTCTATTTAATCACAATGTAAATTAGATACTCTACGATTGACATGGGTAATTCTAACTCTTTTGTGAAAACTTTTGTATTCTACATCCCATCTTTAAGAACCAATCTTCATTCAATTGAAAACCTAAATATCCTTTGCCAAAAAATTAAAAAATCAAAATAGTATATGAATTTCCATACAAATCCTTAGGGATGAGTACACAAAATATAGTAAGCCTTCTTCACACAATTGAACAATCAATAAAAATAAAGACAAATGGAATACCATAAGAATAATTTGAATTTTTTGGCATAAACTTGTGAGCCTTCTTCAATCAACCAAAGGCCCCGATACTCTAGGAAAAAATATGAAACAAATATAAATGCAAATGATTTAGCATAAAATAAACTCCAAAATATTTTGACAAATCCTATAAGCCATCTTCATTCAATTTGATACCTTAATTTCCTATGCCAAAATTTAAAAATATTTATATGCAAATGAATTGAAATTGAAATGTGTTTGTACAAAGCATTCAACTAGGCTTTGCCACATTCTAAAATTGCTTTACTATAGACCTTGCACTTTGTTTTCATACTTCCTATACCACTATAGTACTATGAACCTTACAATGTTTGTTACATTACTCTTCTTCAACTACTTCTAGTATGTGTTTCAAAAATGTTCACATGGCAGTGGCAAATTGAAAGAAAGTCAATGAATTGCGTCACAATATGCACTATATTGTAAATGTAATACGATGTTCCAAATTATATTATGATGTCCTTCATATGAATAAATATAAGGTATTGTCTTGCAATTATACTCATTGTGCTACGATACATAACATTCAATAGCCTTCATAGAGGTTGTCTTTTCTCTCTTGAATCCTCATCTATACAAAGTTCATACAACTACTATCATTTTTTCATGACATTCAATTTGATGACACATTCAATTTGATTTAGTTATTTTAAGATTCAATATACAAAAGAATGTGCAAGACATTATTTGGGTGCAACAAGCGGCTAATGAGAACTAATTAGAGTTAGGCATGATTGGCAAGCAAATATTTTGGGATTCAAATGGAGGCATGTTTGTAAATTAAAATGTTTTGCAACCCTATTGAGTTGCAACGGACTACTTTTGATTATTACTCATCATTTTCTAATTTAATGCCACCTGGCTCCATAAGAATGTAGAATATTACACATCATTTTGTTGGGGGAAGGGCAATAGAACTAAAGACTATTGAATGTTATTTATTTCCATAATTCCACCATCCTTTTCATTTGGCACGATTCCTTTAGACAATATTTACTAAATTTAGTTGCATATGTTAGATCTATATTGACTATGGAGAGATTGAACGTTGATCAATATGGAACCAAGTTGCTTTGAGATAGTAATGAATGTTTTCACATGTATTGGCAAAATTCATATTAACAATTAATAACCTTCAGTTTGCCAAATTTCCTAAAAGACTACATCTTTTCAGTTGTTTCTTTTATAGACAAGCAACAATGAAACCTAAATTTTGCACTATAGAGTTTTGGCAATTAAATCTTTATGGTGAAGAATTGAATTGAAAGTCCAAAGAAAAAGTTTAAGAAAAATTGTTTTCCATTCTTTGAAAAATTGTCAAGTAGAAATAGATATATGATGCATAACATTTAGTGGCAGAATGGCCTTTAAAGCGGTTGCCTTTTCCTCTCCAAAGTCTTCATCTATAAAATTTATCCACACATCATGGAGAATTAAAGTAAGCTTTAGTACATGGATAGTAGCAATACATTTATGGTGTGCTTCCTTTTTTTTTGCTAATTCTAGGACTAGACAAACAATTCAACAAATAAATGTAAAGATGGTTTGCCGAAAATCCAAAGAATCCATTGCGTCAAATACCAATGTCATTTGACTATCTACCATCAAAAAAATTTAATTGGCACAAGGAATTGCTTCATTGACATCTATGGGAATGAAGAGTAGAGACACCATCATTTTTATAATAAAATCCATAATAATTGTCCATTTTGAATCCTCAAAGGGTATGGGATAATTTGAAGAGTGAGAACTTGATTGCTCATTGTCAAAATGTAGGAATTATATTTGAAGTAGAATTCCAAACCTTATTTAGTCACAATAGAATAAGTTTTTCCAAAAAACTTTGAACTAAGAAAAGTTGGTAAATCAAGCTAAACCACAAGAAACGCAAAGAAAACAAAAAGGGTGTGATTTGCCATATCTGCATTGTCTTCACTATAATCTAAACCAATTTAAAACAAAAACAAAAACAACCCCCCCCCAAGAGATGTGCAATCTCTTGGCTACAATCTTTTTCAACATCATGAAAATAAAAAAGTAACTCGAAAGAGGTGCAATTTCTATTCGTAACGTAAACTCTGAAAGACTTCACCGACTGAGCTGGGTTTTCATCTGCTGTGGCCGGCGGGGCGTCGGTGGCGGAAGCAATGTGCGCAGCCACGGCAGGAGAACGCTGGACGAATTCCTGTCCTTCGTGTTTTTTCTAGGTCCAATCGTTCTTTCTGATTGCGAATTAAGCTTAGTTGCACTCCCAATCGCTTGGAGCAATGGCGACGGAGGTGAAGCTCTCGGAGACCAAGGACCTGACCAAAATTGAGCGCATTGGTGCGCACTCGCACATCCGCGGCCTTGGCTTGGATGACGCCTTCGAGGCGCGCGCCGTCTCTCAGGTACCATCCGTCCCCAGTGTTGTCATTTTTCTAGGCTAGTAATGATGGACACGATTAGGTTTGTAACGAGAGGTTTGAAATTGAAATTAATATCAGGGCGTTTGAGTATGAGCTGACCCGAGGAGAGGATGCTTGTTTGTTTAGGGCATGGTCGAGCAGACGGCTGCGAGGAGAGCAGCTGGAGTGATCTTGCAGATGATCAAGGACGGGAAAATTGCGGGACGGGCGGTGCTCTTGGCGGGTCAGCCCGGCACTGGAAAGACGGCTATTGCTATGGGAATGGCGAAGGCGCTGGGCGAGGAAACTCCGTTTGCTATGATGGCTGGGAGTGAAATCTTTTCTCTGGAAATGGGAAAGACGGAGGCTCTCACTCAGGTATTCATCAGGGTTTAGGGTTTAGGGTTAGCGGTATTTCTACGCTGAGGCTTCAGGCTGTTGTGGATCTTGTTGAAGAGGACTTCTGAGAGTATAGTGAGTATGCTGAAATCTGACACTGTGCGTGGTTCCTATTGTGAGACAAACTAAGCGCTCTTATTGAGTCTTGTTAGCAAATTGGTTTTTTTTATCGCAGCTGCACATGTAGCTTTTGGATGCTGTATGCAAAGTAGTAAGGGTTTAAAGTTATACTACTGGATTTCTAGAACCAACGCACGTTTGTCAAGGCATTGTTCATTCTTGTAATGGATATGGACTTATTGTATAAGATGTATAGGGTTTCTGAATTACACCCACTCACCTCAGTTTCTCTTCACCTAAGTCATCTTGTTTGAGGCTTACCGTGATTACATTTTGGTGGTGTTTGTAACCGGGCGTATCTCATTGCTAGTGTTTTTTGTCTATTGATTTGCAGGCTTTCCGTAAAGCCATTGGAGTCAGAATTAAGGAAGAGACAGAGCTTATCGAGGGTGAAGTTGTAGAAATTCAGATTGACCGTCCGGCCTCAACGGGAGCAGCGTCGAAGACCGGAAAATTAACCCTAAAGACCACGGAGATGGAGACTGTATATGATCTTGGTACTAAGATGATTGAGGCTCTCGGGAAGGAGAAAGTAACCAGTGGAGATGTGATTGCCATTGACAAAGCTTCTGGGAAGATCACCAAATTAGGTCGTTCATTTGCGAGGTCACGTGATTATGATGCAATGGGACCACAAACGAAGTTTGTACAATGTCCTGATGGAGAACTTCAGAAAAGGAAGGAGGTTGTACACATTGTGACATTGCATGAAGTCGACGTTATTAACAGCCGGTAAATATTCTGGACACCCCTGTTAACTTTTTTTGCGAAGATCTGTTTACAACATTTAAATGACCTTTCACTTATTTTGCTTTAAATTCATCTTTACTATTTCACTATGGTATGATTTGGGATCAAAGCCTGAGGTATTGTAGAGATTCTAGCATTGTCTGTTTTGCTGTGTTTTTTCCCGTCTGGTGTTTTTCTAATATTCTGTGCCATCTATCAATTGACTCGGGCTGCCATAGTCATACTTGTCATATGTGGTATATCAATATTGATTGAAATCCTGTGATGTTTTGGAAATACTTAGGACCCAAGGATTCCTTGCATTGTTCGCTGGAGACACTGGAGAGATCCGGTCTGAAGTTCGAGAACAGATAGATAGTAAGGTGGCGGAATGGAGGGAGGAAGGAAAAGCTGAAGTTGTACCAGGCGTCCTTTTCATTGACGAAGTGCACATGTTGGACATTGAATGCTTCTCATTCTTGAATCGGGCATTGGAGAATGAAATGGCGCCCATTTTAGTTGTTGCTACGAACAGAGGTATCACCCGAATTCGTGGAACAAACTACAAATCACCACACGGAATCCCAATAGACCTTTTAGACAGGCTTCTGATTATTTCTACCGTCCCATACACTGAGGATGAACTGCGGAAGATTCTTGATATTCGGTCCCAGGAAGAAGATGTCGAGATGTCGGAGGATGCTAAAGAGCTTCTGACCAAAATTGCGTAAGTACATGCATCCCATGAGAAAGAATGTTTTTCCAATGGGGCGGTTACCAACATATCTTCTGCTAGGTATCTTTGACATAATGTTATATTGATGCCTAGTATGGGTATGTCCAAGTTCATCTAAACAGACGTTTTCTCCTTGCAGGAAAGAGACCTCACTGCGTTATGCAATGTGTTTAATTACGGCTTCATCTCTGGCTTGCCAAAGACGTAAAGGAAAGGAGGTCGAGATCGAAGACATTTCCCGAGTCTACCAGCTATTTGTTGATGTCAAGCGCTCCACTCAGTATCTCATGGAATATCAGGAGCAATTTATGTTCAATGAGTTCCCTGGGCAGGATGATGGTGATGAAGAAGCAACCATGGTGGAGGGTTGATTCTTTTAGGGTTTCTGCAGGCTTTATAAAGAGCCTATACTGGATGTTGTAAAGCTAAAAGCACAGCTTCCATTTTTGACCGTACTTCAATGGTTTCAACCTGCAGTGCTTGAACGAAGACTTGATGCAGTGTTCAGATGCCCGCTTTCTCTGATGTTACCTACGGTAGCATGTTATACGCGTTGCAGAGTGTGACGCCAACACTTCACCGGGTTGCCTGCTTGTTTTAGTCAACTGCTCCAAGTAGGTGAGGAAATGTGAACATGCAGAAATTTGCATTGTAGTTCAGCACTACTGTACATGATGTTCTCTTTTGATTGTATGGGTTTACATGAGGATTCCGAAGTATATGTTGCAGTTCTCGAGATGAAGCTGAGATGCCTATTTTCCAGATTTAGTATCAATGCGTTTTTTACGAGGCATTGAATTCTTGTGGTTTCGTGAATTACCTTTTTATTTTCATCTGCAAATTTTTTCTCTATTCTATTACCTTGATGCTTGTTGCTTGTTGCTCCCTTGTATGCACTATTGCTTACCTCTTATTTCTGTAACATGTTAAGGTAGGAGGTCCATAAAGCGCTCCTTTAATGCAGAGGTATATTTTGATTTCTCAATGTACAAAAAGTGTACAGTTCAGGAGGTGGATGCTTTTAGTGATCACTGCATTTCAACTTCAAAAATTCATAACTAATTCCAAGAAGCTCCTAAAAATATGAAGGGACTTGGGTCATATGTCAATTCCATTTGTCTTTTAAGGGAAATTTACAGAGTATTTTAAGAAGTCTAACTTCTCCAAATTAATTTTTCAGCATTGAAATGGGCACTTTATGGACCTCCTATGTGATGTCAAATAGAATGAGCTGAGTATGTGTGGGATCAAGTTAACAAATATTTTTTTGCATAGCACCATTTCCAACCTATCCTAACAGTAAGTTTTGGTAGCTTCTGGAGGCACAGTGAATAGAAACCCTAAAGAATTGTGTGAAATTCAAAGCACCAACGGTTATTGATAATGTATTGGGTCTTCATGATTAAAGTTTTTTGTGTACAAATGAAATTTATTCATTTTATCTGTAAGTGTTAAGCCATGATGAATGTGCTAAAAGTGCGTTTTCATCCAATTGATATTCATTGAGGAAGGATAAAAAAAAATTGCATAATATTTCAATGGAAAGAAGAAAGAAAGTTCTACATAGGACAACATTTAAAATCTAAGCAAGGTTTTAGGGATGGTAGAAGTAGGAGGGGGGGACAATATGTTCACAACTTAATTGAAAATAAATAGCAACATGGCTACTCTTTACATTGATTGAAGTTTGTTGAATGTGCTTTTTACTTATTCCCAAAACCTTGTTAATAAAATAGTCATTCAAAATTTGTTTGTTAAAGCAACATAGCTACTTGTTGTCACCTCCAAAACCGTTGGAAGATCCATTAGATGATGCCACCTCCACCAAGAAGGCATGTTGAAGTAGATGTAGAAATTTTTATTGCTTTTGACTTGAAAGCAAATGTCATGTAATGAACATTCCAAATGACAAATAGTTAAAGTGTGCTTGTCCATATTCATTAATTGCAATCAAAGGTGATTGCAAGAAAGATCGAATGATTTTAGTAGCATTCTGCCAAAATTGTGATTTTTTGCGCTCAGTACTATGAGTACTACAGTACTATGAGTACTACAGTACTATGAAACGGAGCAATTTCAACTGTTGATCTAAAAAATCAATAGCTAATAGTACTTTTGAGTGCCTATTAATACTGAAACAGTACTATTTGAAAAAAATGACAGTTTGTCACAGAAAGTAGATAAAAATTAAGTATAAATTAATAATAATTAGAAAATCATGAATAAAAAAAAACTAAAAATTGGTTATTTGTAAAGACTTGATAGTGATTACATTTCACCAAAAACTAGAAGTTGAAATCATCATGAATGTTTGGAGCACTATGCGCAAGGGACCCCTATTCGCATGCATGTTGAGGACAAAGAATTGTTTTTTTTTTAATGCCCTTTGGTGGGCACATGCTCATCTAATGTGGGAATAGCCTACAAAAAATTCAAGTGAACATCATAATTTTTGGATGCTCCACAATACTAAAAACCCCTAAACCGCAAAATGTGACAAATTAGCTAAATTGACATTTAATTATAAAATTATTTTTCAAAATTTATGAAAAATAACGAATCTCGTGATTTCTCAGTTAGCCATCTTCAATAGAAATTTCAAGTTCATCAGCTTCATTAATTTTTCCAAAAGTTATGATTGATGGCAACTCAGTCACTTCAATTGTGACACCAAATAGGACAGGTCTTTCTTGCAATCACCTTCAAGCAAAAATTGGATGTAATTTGGACAAACTAAATGATAATTTGTATTTTCTTAGCCAAATAGAACAGAAGGCATGTGGAAGTGGAAGTAGAGAACTTTGGCCACCAAATGGAGAGACAGATGCATTTCCAAAGTTCCACTAAGAAATGCACATTCAAATAAGCGTCACAGGTCCGGATCCCCGGAATAAAAAACAACCGCGGGGTTCGCTCTAGACAGTGTCATGCATTCCAAATTCTCCTCTCGAGATGTGGTTGCATCAAATTCCGCGGCACTCAACTGTTCAATTTTGTAGTTGGAACTGCTCTTGACCATCAAATGCCATCACGGAACAGACAGACAGACACCCTTGCGACATGGCTAGATGATCCTACAACAGACATGCATTACTAACTTCAATCGGAGAGCTTCCTAAACTGTAGCCAGAGAAATCAGAGAAAAAGACCTTACCAAGGACGATTGCAAACATCGAAAGGACTGTCTCGAGAAATTATGGAAGTCACAGAGTGATGCTTACCAAGCATAAATTTGAAATAGCAATAAAGGCGCAATAGTAAGTCATTGCATGGAAATGAAAAAGAAAAATCGGAGTTAGAAGAAGCCAAGCCTGATTGGTTGCTCAAAACATGATCATTTTTGTTCCTGAAGATTCAGTCCATGGATACCAACCTCCCTGAAATTATACTGTCTTGGAAATGGGTTGAAATAAAGTCGGTTATTTCAACCTTAATCCCGAATATTTTGTTCAACCGGAAGTTGGACCATTTGGGGACGGAGGGAGAGGATACAGGCAGTATCAGTCTTGACTGTTGACAAGTTCAGGCATTATAGGTCACTCACCGTTTCTGAAAACACAAAAAAAGTCAGCCTGAGGGACTTGCTGTATGTTAGTACATTCCAAGTTTATGGGAAGTCAACCTTTATCAATGCATTTTTCAAAGGAATTCGTACCTGAAGCTCTTTGAATTGGTCAGGAGGATTCTGTGCAATTGTGTTGAATTTGTATATTGACTGAGAAAACACACATACTATAAATAATTCAGTATTTATGTTGTCTTACTTAGCACAAATAATCTATCTTTTTTTCCCCAATAATCTTTCAATCCATTGATTGAAGCAAGTTTGAAATATTCTTTACATCATTTGCTTGTAATTCATTATAGGAGAAACTTTGAGGATGATTCCTATTTTGGATGCAAAGGATGCATTTGTTTGTTGGGGTTCCATTAGTTTGCTATCACCTTGCTTGTTAGATGGTTTTCCAATGCGGGCTAGTGCAATAGATGTAACAATGCTCTTGAAACATCATATTCATTAAAATGGGAGATTGGGAGCCTCCCAAAATAATGTTGTCTATTTTTAGGGTTCACAATTCATGTCGATTGAAGTTGATGGGAACTCAATTCTTTAGTTGTAAGTTGTAATTTTCATTAAAATGGGAGTTTACAGTGTCACAGTACAATGTATAGTAGAAAGAGAGGAAAGTGATTTTCCATATAAGAGCCTACTGTTCTTAGAGTTGAACACCAAGTCATGAGCCGAACGGTTGGTTGGAAGGGGCTGTTTATCTCATTGAGGTGGTCCGAGTTCGATTCTCATTGAACTCGTATGAGCGACTTGAAGAAATACATGACTTGGTACTGCTAAGTGAGCTTTGCAGGCAGGAAAGTTGTAACAACCAACCGGCCCCCTATCCAAAATTGTGACAAGTGCTTCACACGTTAACAAAATAAAAAGTGGTCTTGTCCACTACCACCTTTTCTCAATTCTAATTTTTTTTCAAATGACATATACAAAGTCAATAAATATGGAAATTGAATTGAAATATAAAGAGTAGAGACAACTTTATAAATAAAGTAATAAAAGATATATTGAATAGAATGTAAAAAGACACTTGTTGCACAAGTGACTTCATACTACAAAATCAAAACATAAAATTGCAATCTATATATCTAATCTAGATCAAGTACAATCGATTATTTAAAATCCTTCATAGTTATGCAAGAACAAAACAAAACAATAGCACATGTAATAAGAATAGTGAATACAATATATAAAAACTTGAATGCCGTCTATGCCAAGTCGTCTATCTTCAATCGGAATTGTACGCAGACAAACTACCATTGATAACGTCAATCTGAGCAGACGGTATCTTAAGGACACACTCAATTGTGTCCTTCTTCACCCTAGACTTCCAAGCCGTCACCAGTGAATTTGTTTCTTCCCAAATTGGGTTCTGGGTCTCATCCACTTTCCAACGCAATCCTTTAGTGGAATCCCACCCAGTATAGTATTCTTGAACTGTTCGCTTGCGTGACGTGGGCCGGAAGTATTGAATCAATAAGCAGTTAGGATGATCGGGGTTTGCAAAAGGATCAGACAAGGCTCGAGCAATCCATATCGGCTTTGCATCTCCATCCGTTGGCCGAACAACCACGAAGTACCCTTCAAAAACATCACGGGCCACACGAAAAGATGGTAATGGACGATTGCGCAGTTGCCCTATGAAAGCATCATCTTTAGCAAACTCCTCACGCACCTCACCATCGTCATCAAGTTCATCCTCCTCTGTCGTCTCCACGCGAGTAGAAGGCCAAAAGCCGTCCTTCAACACAGCTGACGGTTCAATTGGATCCTTCAAGGACGCATTCACCGCCCGCCAATAGAACACTAAGTATTCAAACCTTCTCTGGTATTCTCCACTGCCATCCTCATTGCACAATGCCTCCCAATACTTGATGAAGCCTGATAACCCTTTGTAGATCTCATCCAAACTTCGCATTGGGAGATGGACTACAGGCACTGGCTCTCCTCGAGGCCAAAGACTAAGTCCTTCAGTGTCCTCTCGCCATAATTTGATCCCTCCACCTTCCTCAGGGAGCCAATTACTATCAGTGCAATAGTGCTTGTACTTCATAACCGGAACCCCTACGGAGTTCAGATAAAACTTGAATTGTTGTGCCTTCGTATGGCCAACAAGTGCCTCCTCTCCATCCAAAATGGAACCTTCTATGAAGGCTTTAAAATCTGGCACCTCCTCAATAAGGTGAGGAATTGTAGGTACAGAATCCACATCCATGAAGGACTTCATGAGAGATGGAATGGTAGGGAAGTTCTCTTTTTTCAACTGCATACTCCACCTCCCAAACAAGGCGTCTATGTCATCATGCGTGTGCCCAACCAACATGAAACTAACATAGACCTCACGGAATACCTTCTTAGCAACAAGAAGGGACCAAAACGCAAACACAAATCTATTCTTGTTGTCTCCCGTGGCGTTGTCCATTTACACATTTAGAACCGAAGGAAGAGAAGTGGGAACAATTGGAACTTCGGGTTGTGGACGAAGCGAAGATTTGCAAACATCTGATCCTTGTAGCACAGTACGGAATAGAGGAGCGGAGACGGATCCAACAAACAATTCCCGTGATGAATACTTTGGTGGAAGCTCAAGATCTCGAAAGAGTTTTGCTAACGACCCTACCGTGTAGTTTGAGTCGTGAAGGAAAATGTCTAAACCATAATGAGCATAACGCACATCCCTGTGTCCATGGGCAATCATACCTGTCACAGAAACTGGTAACTTCATGAGCCCGTCTAGTTGCTTACTTTTGTGAGAGAACACAGGGGATGCCGTTTTTGCATGATCCATTTTGTCATGCATGATTGTCAAGCATTCGTGAGGATACGCGCTTGACTTGTAGCGATTTGTGTAATATTGATCTCGATGTGCTCGAGCCTTCGCCAGATGCTTGTCTAATAGATGAGTCCACTTCCTTTGTAAACCATGAACGGCGGTCCTCCTCAAAGTTTGTAGTTGATTACACTTAGAGCATCTAGCGAAATTGTCCCCCGGCTTTTTGGCACTGAATTCAGGAAAGTTCAGTTTCCTAATCTTACTCACATTAGAAGCTGAAACTTCTTTAAGTCTGAACATAGCATTTGCTGCATTGACCTCAGGAATAGTTTCCTTCCATGTGAAAGTAGCCGGCAAGATCATGGACACCTTCTTTTCTCCAGATGGAAGAGTGAACGTGCGATGTGGCATGTGATCCGCCGACTTATCAAGTAGGCACTTCAACGTTGCGGTGGCTTGCACAGTATGTCTCCTAGGTTTCTGTGTACCGAAGTTTCCATGAGGTTGAGCTTGATCACCTCTGGCAGAGAATCCTTGAAAACGATGGAATGTTGTCTCTGAGACACCAGCAATATGTCGCCATGCCGCCAGGCAAACATCAATTCCTTCGATAGTGACCACTCTCTTCCCGTGGGCATCACGATGGACTTGACGATGAACGTCTAGTTTCATGTGGTACCGAAACTCGAACGTTGAGTTGTGGTACATGCGTTCACGGAAAGCCCGAATCTTTTCCCTTGGAAAAGGTTGAATGCAATTGCTGGAGCAGCAAGTTTTGCTCGACACCGAATTGATTGACTCTTGAGAGAGTAAGTCCCTGGCCTTCACACACGTTTCCGGACGAGGATTCCTGACAGAGGTTGTATATGGTCTCGAGCTTGTAGAAGAAGTTTGTGCACGACTAGCTTCCCAACGATTGTAATCGTCACGAAGTTCATGATCGCGAAGACTTGATCCATTCAAGAACACACGTTCGATAGGCCAAGCGCGGAGAGAATACCTCCAATCCACTGGAACATCTTCAGGACGCAGCGATTTAGAGATGTGAACCGCAACAAGAGAATCTCCAAGGGGGCCATCAGAACCAAGGACAAGGTCGGAGTTCACACTGTGGCAAAGCCCCTCCGCTACCGGCAAACCATCCACAATGTGAAGGATGACCACCTGCGTCATCCAAAGCCTGCGAGGGATACCCTCACAGTCTGGAATATTGAAAGTTTCCTCTGGATCATTGTGAATCTCGCCTTCATCGGAGGAGTACTCTGGCACCACCATCATTCCGTTCTCCATTACGTCTGTAAGAGAACCACAAACAAATGAGTGGACCAAACAAACATATCAAAAAACATTTGGAAGAAGCAAGGCACCAAAGTATCCATAATTCAACTCGGCCCGAGTTGAATGACCAGACAATAATGAATCCATACAAACCATTGAATAATAGAGTATCAGGTCCCAATTACAAACACAATTTCTTGTACAGAAGAAGTCAATCAACACCGGGTTTCACTTGAAAAAGTACTAACAGCAACCATCAAACATTTGTACTCTAGATTTTCAAATACATTAAAAAATTAATAATATTAAACATTTATATTGTGACCATTCAATCGTGTACCCCTGTGTATCAATGTTCTCAATTATTAGTTCATATTAAAAGATGCATGTGAAATTAATTATGAATTCAGGGTTCAACTCGCATCGAGTTAAAAACTCCTGATAGGATTAAATAGTTTGTAGGCACATTAATCGTTAACTGAAAAGTTTAAATAGGAATTTATATGGTCACCATGACATTAGGAAAAAATAAATTCATTCGGATATGATACGAGTTCCATCCATAGAATCTTCATCAAATAAGTATTTAAAAAAAATAACAATTACCATTGACCATCATTGCTTCACATTATACAAGACAGCCTTTTAACTCGAGTCGAGATAAAAGACGACAACTCATTATTCTATATCAAGGATTTACAACAAAGACCAAACCGAACGCTGAATGTTATCTATTCAACTCGAGCCGAGTTGAATAATAGGTAAACAGTGGTAATTTGTTTCTACATTATAAAAATTAACATGAAAATATTTTCAGGGGAGGATATATTCAACTCGAGCCGAGTTGAACAGTATACACAGTTATTCTTTACTGTGACTGTGGATATGTTGTTAACTCGAGTCGAGTTGAATTCTAGATAACTGGAGTCTAGTTGATTTTTCGGGTTCAAATGGTTTGATTCACATTAAATAATCATTCTTCCGGAAAACCCGAAGCAATTACCGGAGGACTGTAGAGAACTCTGTGAGTATTACGTAAGTCCACAGAACACACAATGATAAGGATTGCAACCATACAATGCAAATGCAGGAATTTTTCAGTGCAATGACCATTTACAGGCTTCGTCACAGTATTCCGAAACCGTAGAGTTCAGTCAAGCATTGCGAAACAAGGGTGTGATACGATGCATAGAAAACTGTGAGAAGGATTGGAAAAAATCAAGGAGAATAAAGGAACTTCTACGATGCAATCTCCCATTCCGACACCAGGCCAGAGCACTGAAAAACTAAAATGTTCAATCACGCAACGCGAAACCTGTGGGTGGTACAATGCATTCACTTCTTCATCACAAATGCTATCTTATTCCTGACCTGAGAATGAACAGCCGTTAAGTCAAACCCCATACACTACTGTGTCAATAAGAACTACAAAAATGTCCGACAATCAACAAAATAAAAGGAGACGTGAGAACAAGGTAGCGAACCTCGATGACCGGCGTGAAGAATACTAGGTGGAGACACAAATGCAAAACTGAAAAATGGCACGGAAAAATTTCGCCGCGGAAGAGACGCAGCATCGCACTTGGGCGGGAGATCCTCAGCGGGAAAACTTGGATTCCATTTGAAACGGCTACCGCTGGAAGTCGCGGGCCAAATTTGGAGAAGAATATCTTTTCCCTATAAGACGCTGATGAATAGTGCCGGAAAGTAAACGCATTCCTTGTTTAGGATTTGTCTATTTCACGTGGACTACCATTAGGAAAAGCGACTGTTGAGTCCTTTTCAGAATGCGAGTTTAGTGCTTTTTGACCTTACGGAGTTCCGAAAATGCTGGTCTTTTTATTAATTGATGATCTTAGGGAACCCGGGAGGGTGGGAGGGACATCCCTATACAGGGCTTTTCCTAAGCTTTCTAATAAGTAAAAATCCCAGACTAAACAAGACAAACAAGTCTCAAGACATAATTTTTAAGCCAAGATTTAAATAAAAACATCACATCAATCAACTTCTAAGGGGAGCCAAAAGAAGCTAATAAGATCTTATAAGTAAGGATCAAATCACAACTGATCCATGATGGTACAAATCCAGTTATGTATAATGTCAAATGTCAAATCATCCAAGACTATTTAACTACTAATGCCATAATCTACAGCCAATATGTTTAGGCCACCCAGTATGAATCACAGTCTTGCCAAAAACTTTGGATAGAGTTTTGCAAAAGGTAGTTTTAATCCAAGAGGCTGTGAACCTCACCTACACCCATGCAATCCAACAAACAAGTAGTCAGTTAGAGAACGTATGTCAAGTGTCTTCAGTCCACAGCAGCGTGTTATAGCAATCGCAAGAAATAAAAGTACCAAGCAAAAAACTCAAAGCTTCACATAAGAAAATGGCAGACATATCATATTCCCACAAATTGCCAGAGCAGGACATGACATCTAAAAGCAAAACAAGTAGGATCTAAGAAGTCCCATAGATTGCCAAAGCAAGATAAGACATGTAAAAATCAAAGGACCTGAGAAGAAGCCATCTGTGCCTCCCTCACTTCAAATCCTCCTAACTACCTTCTAACTCCAATGCAAGCAGCCAAGTGTAAACCAAAGTGCACATTTTCACCACTAGTTTAAGCCACTTATATACTGCAACCTCTCAGCTAGGGCATGGTGCCTCCATAACCCTAATGAGTTTTAGGTTAATTTCAAAAAAGAGGGGGAAATTTCAAATCCAGCCCACTTAATATTAAAAGCATTACTTGGACAATTCAAAATTTCCCTGCTTTTATGACTAAAAGAGGGGGAAGAACACAATTCAAATTAAGCCCACTTGCAGCAGCAAGTGTCCTCTAAAAGTTCCATAAATCACCACTTCCTTGGCTAACCAATGAGCCGTAAAAGAGTGGTACTATTAGTTACTAGCTTTAATAAAGTTGGTATATCCCACAACTTAGGCCATTAGTAACATATATAGGACAAGTTAGGCCACCTAGACTTGTACATATCTTACAGACCAAATTCCAATCACACCCCATGATTAGACTAGGTATATAAGTTTTAACAATCTCTAACTATCATAGTGATGTTACAAATTTAAGTGAAGATGGAATCAGTTCTAATGGAGTTCTTATAAGTATCCAAAGCTAAGCCTCCTACTAACATAAAAATATATAGTGGCTATATTTGCTTAAAACCTTACTAATTTTTGGAGGAAAAGGAAGGGTGGGTGGGAGGGGCAAAATAAAACTACAGCTTGAGTAAATCAATTTAGATTTATATCATCAAGCTTCCTAGAATGTTAAATTAAAATTAATAGGTTCTACAAATAGAAAACCACATAATTTTAAAAGAAAAACCATGAATACATGACCTTCATGATTATAGTTATTTTATAAAGGGGCTTTTCAAATTCCACCTTTATATTATCAGTAAATTGCAACTAGACATAGGGTTTAGGGTTTAGGGTTTAGGGTTCTGGGTTCTGGGTTCTGGTTCTTCGATTGAAAGTCTCCATAATTATGAATACATATGTTTTTGGTATAGAAAAATCGTAACATAGACTTTGTAGCAATGTTTTTGATATTCATGCAAATATTTTGGAGAATTGAAATGATCTAAGAGACTTAAAAAATGGTGAACTCTTGGAATTTGTATATGAATGAACGAAAACAATTTGGAAGAAAAAAAATATCCTAAAGATTTAGGATTGTTGGAATCATTTGATTGTGGATCATATACGTACGTGACAATTATACATAAATAGTGAATTATAAGTATTCCACAGTCTATTTAAGCTTCACATTTTTTTCATAGTCAATAGATTTCCAGGTATTGAACATCCTCATATTACTTTGAAAGAGCCATGATCCTTTATACTTTTCCTTCTTTTTCATATTAATATGATAGAATGTGATAGAATGCAGAGTACTTGGAGTAACTTAAAACATAAGTGATAATTTCTTAAATTATGTTTGATTTCTATTTAGGCTTCAATTTTTTATGCTCAACCCAATCCTGAAAGTACCCTATAGCAAAGGTCTTTAGATGGTTTTTAACTTCTACTAATTGTATTTTTTCTTCTTCCCCATATGCATTTGTTGGAATTGAAAAATGCAAGCACTTCAGAATACAGAGCATCATAGGTCTTTTAAAGAAAGTTTTTTCATGTCTCTGTACTCTTCAATTTCCTTGATTTCAATAGAATTATTGAAACATATATGGGTATACGGAAAAATAACCCTAAACCATGCCTTATACTCATTCATTTTCACTACAAGAGAGAGGTGTGTGTTAAGTATAGTCCTAGAGATAAAAGTTGAATTAGTGACCTTTTGAGGGGATTTTTAGTAAGAATTTACAAGATATTTGTGACTTTTGTTGTAAACAATTGTGTGATAATCAAATAATTGAATTATTTAGGTATGTGAGTGTAGTATTTGAAAACTCCTTATTTAGGTATGTGAGTCTAGTATTTCTACGTTATAGAATGCAAAAAAGAGAATTTAAAAGTTTAGGGTATTCCAAATACTTTAATCACTACATTAACCTATAATACCGAATTAAAATATTTGAGGTTCATGGAAGAATCATACTATACATGTACTTTTAACATGTAGAACGACAACAATATACTATAAAATTAGTCATTGCAGATATGAAATGCTTTGAAAAGAAAAATCATGTTGTGAAATTTATGTTCTTTCAATTGATGGCAATTCCATTATTGGAAGACTAAAAACAATGGAAGCACTCACACAAAATTTATATGATTGCTCATGAATACCTACCAATAGTTATTTGGAATACATTACTAGGCCATGCTTTTAAATAATCCTCATTAAGCTTTCACTAACATAAATGTAGCACTTGAGTTGAATGATTGTTTGGAAAACCCCATAAATGTAGCACTTGGGTTCAATGAGTGTTTGGAAAACCCCATTATGATGTACTTCATGTGTCATTTATATTGAGGCACACTTCAATTCCTTTTAAGAAATACAATGAAAATCAATCGAAAGGTTGAATGTGAAACCTTTACAGAGTCTACGGATTTATATTTCCATGAAATGTATGATTCTTAATATTTCACATATAGTCATGACTATTGTGAAGGTATGACAAAACTCAATTTTTCAATTTTATGATTATGACGTTAAGCATCCATAAACGTTTCGTATCCCTATCATAGTTAACAGGATTTTTTCTAATGCTTTTGAATACTCTCGAATGTTCATTTCTTTCCTTCTTAAGAGTACCTAGTACTAAAGTGTATTAATAATGGAAGAGACAAAATGTAAGATTAAAAATGCGAATTATAGTGCTATTCAATTACACCAAGTAATTATTGAATAAAAAGTGTGTTTAAAATCAGTAATCTTAGAGTGCTACATTTCAAACCATCACAGAACTAGTTGTTTGGTGTAATTCATCTAACGAAGATTTAAATTCTAGCGGTTTTGATGGTGAATTTATTATGGTCATGGTATTAGCATATATTATGTATAACATTATTTGTTTTAGAGAACACTAACTGCGCCTCGGTTATTAGAGGTGCCTCCGGTTATGGAGTTCTTTCGCACTCCCTAACCTAAAAAAAATGTACAATTATATGTGCCGGACTCGTTGAACTCCAAACTCTTCTGGATAATTGGTGGTAGGGAACACTAATTCGGCCGCCATTATCAGGGGTCCATCCGGTTTGGGAGTGCGAAAGCACTCCCTAACCCCCCAAAAATGTATAATTGTGTGTGCCGGACCCATTCAACTCCAAACTCTTTTGGAGAACTCGTGGTAGGGAACACTAATTCGGCCTCCATTATCAGGGGTCCATCCTGTTAGGGAGTGCTTTCGCACTCCCTAACCCAAAAAAAATGTATAATTCTGTGTGCTGGACCCATTCAACTCCAAAATCTTTTGGAGAAATTGTGGTAGGGAACACTAATTCGGCCTCCATTATTGGGGGTCCATCCGCTTAGGGAGTGCGAAAGCACTCTCTAAGCCAAAAAAAATGTATAATTCTGTGTGCTGGACCCATTCAACTCCAATTATTCAAAAAGTCAAGAATCCCAAAAAATTACATATTTAATCAATTGAATTACATTGTACGGTAAATTAATAATTATTTAGAACACAAAGTTCGCCTCGTACTATAATGTCCCACAGATTACAAAGTCATGAATTCAACGTAAAAAGAAAATGGAAAACATATGATGCAAGTTTCAATTATTCCTAAACTACAAAATCCCCCCCAAATACTTAATTAATTGATTGACGTTGCACGTGAAATTAAAAATGAGAACTCAAAGCTGGCCATAAACTTCAATGTCCCCCCAATTATTCATGAATTCCATTAAAAATAAATGGGAAACATATGGTGCAAGTTCCAATTATAAATAAATTCAAGAATCCCAAAAAAATATTGTAGTTAGTCAATTGAATGACGTTGTACGTGAAATTCAAAATTAGAACACAAAGTTGGCGCTGTACTTTAATGTCCTCCAAAATATAAAGTTATGAAATATGATTAATAAAAAAATGGGAAACATATGGTGCAAGTTCCAATTTTCGTGTTTTCAATTTATTGGAAAATGCTCTAAATTGAACAAAATGTGAAAATTTTGATAAAATGTAACGATTTTTTAGAAATTGTAACCGTACAAGTTCAAACTAAACTTGCTAGAGATTGCCTAGGAAAAGAAAGCACAACAATTTCACTTAATATGGAATGAAAGATTATAACGTTTGATTATGAGGGTGCTAAAATTGCAAAAAGGAATTGAAGTCTTACTTGCAAGTCAAATCTAAAAAAGTTGATGACAAAAAATATATGAGGTTAACGGGCCTAACTTTAATAACCCAAATCAATTTACGACTTCTCCCAATTCACTCTACAACGTCTTGAAATGAACTTAGAATGTGATTTTTTCTCGAAGATCTAGTGTATTTGAGGCTCATTTTCAAAAGCTCTTAACACTTAGTTTACGGAACTCAAGAAGAACATTTAAAAAATATAAACTACTTAAAATAGCAATTTGGCTAGGATTTAGGTAACTAAAAAGTTTTGGAAACAACATATTTTCGTGCCTCGGGCATTTAGGGGTTAATACTCATTAGTACACTAGTACATTTATACTATTTTGTTTTGTCCTTTTTACCTACATTAAAAAAGAAGTATGTAGAATGTTTTTTCAAAAAAATAAGTCTTCAGTTTAAATAAATTATTTATGACATATAAATACACTACGTAAGATTTATAGGATTCAGATCCTTGTTCTTCTTTCATTCCTGCTTCGATGAAAGTCATCTTAATTTTTGGTGATACTTTCTGAAAGTCATCCTACTTTTTGGTCTTATCCATCGGTTGGATTTGGTGTTACTAGAATATGTATGTTTCTAAAATTAAAAATGTGGAAGTATGTCAAGTGGTCAATTTGCATTGACTTTAGTTCAAAACTAGATGTGCAAAAACAAGGTCAAAGATGTAAAGGTCACAAAAATTTCATAAAACCACAACATAAACAGAACCTTATTTAGAATCCATTTCAACAAGTTTTATTCAAGAAATGATAAAATTTTACTTGTAATTCAGTTTCAAAGGAATTTTGAAATTTCTATTTCAAAATTTATAGAAAAAAATTGGTGATAGCATTAGTACATCTAACCGTACGGATAGAATTTAAAAATCAAAATGTATAGCTTCCATTTGTATACGAATTCAAAAATATTCTTCCAAATTGTAGTTCACAATGTTTTTTCTCGAATTGTCAATTTTGGAGATGATTCCAGACGTTTAGGGCTTAAAGATCACCCCATCTCCATTTCCCATCTAAAAATAGGGGCGGTTTAAAGAAGTTGGGCACATTTAGAGCATGTTACCATTTGAAGGCTAAATGCGCTGGAGACAGCAATCTTCAATCCAGACGCTCCATTGCCATGGAGGGCCCAGATTGAATGACCCCGCCCCAAAACTGGAGTCTGCCTGCAGATTGGGTTTTGGTGATCTAGGGTTTTCTACTTTTTTTCAGAAGTTTTACCTTGTCGATCTTTTGCGGAGTTCTGCGACGTGTGGGCAGTACTTTCCGGCGTCTTGCAAGTTGTGCGGCGTTTCCATGCTTGTCTGCGACGTGTCCTCCAGAATCCGCTTCAGGTCCTCAGAATGCAAAAATAATAAGAATCAAAGAAGGTCAAAAGCATAAAAAGAAGATCTTAATCACAAAATTCAACTCGGCTCGAGTTAAATTACCAAATATCGAGATGAAAACCAAAATGAAACAGTAATCCACTATTGTTATTTCAACTCGAGTCGAGTTGATCCGCAACAACTCATATTCGAAATTAAAAAATAACAATGAACTCACACTGCACGAGCCTCTTAGACAAATTCAACTCGGCTCGAGTTGAAGTATTGGAAATACAGACCAGAAAATGAGAACCAATGTAGAGAAAACCAAAAAGAGGACAACATACTATCATCCTGAGGCACATATTCAACTCGACTCGAGTTAAAAATGCTTGACCTGATAATATTCTCGTTTGAAAATAATGCAAATATGGAGGGCCAGAGATCGAAACTCCAAGCCACATACAAGCACTACGACATCCCCCCAGAACAAGTCGATGACCTTATCGATGACACGATTCTGGGAGTGCTGGGAGTGGCAAGATCCCCATGAAGTCGAGTACTGGACCGTCATCTTAGTTCCGATAACCAATCACTTGGCATTCAGGACGAAGTTCAGGAAGTCTGATGCCACCCTCCCCGTTTCTTTGACGGAGTCAATAACGGAGTTCAGTAGTGGACCGGGTGGGGTTATATTCGTGTCCTGCGAGACGGTGGACCCCGAGCAGAAGAAACCATATATATTCTCCTACAAGGTCGATGCCCGGAAGACAATTTTTAGCATCTCCGAGTATCTTCGTAGTCTAATGAACACTGATTACGAAGACCTCATAGCCCCAATTCAAACCGCCATCGACCAGAAGAAGTGGGTGGCAAATAACGGCGCGCCCCTGGCACCCAAAACTCTGCTGTCCCGCCTGAACCATTTGAAGCTGGATTTCGAGAGAGGGCAAGTGCTCTTGATGCAAAAGAAGAAGGACATGAGACCTACTTCCGTGGTCAGGGACTATAGCAGTCAGAACCCAGGTACTAGTTCTCTGGCGATCGGGACACCAGAAACAGGGCGGAGTCACACGAGGCTTAAGCAAACTGAGAAGTTTGCGAGAGGAAATCCATCACCGACCCCTCCGTCGGGAAGCAAGAGAGCCGGCGCCAAGGGTACCCCCAAGACAACCGCCAAAGCCGGAACCTCTCATCAACTTGATGAGAGTATGGTTTCGGACCTCACGGATATTCCGAAGGACCTGGGAGGGGACATCAAGGAAATAGACTTTGAGGACTCCAACCGGACATACGAGGCATACTGGAAGGAGTGCACTGACTCATATGTGCCGGCAATCGGAATGAAGTTCGTCATTCCGCTTGAGCAGTTGGAGACGCCCCCCGAGAACTTGAACATCCGGAGCCTCGAGGAGCAGGGAATAATGAGGTCTCTGAACTTCTTGTTGAACATGCCCGACCCCGACAAGAAGATGACGTTGTGCGTCATGCCCCAGAACCTGAGGAGCAAGCCGCAGACCTTTGAAGAAATCAAAGATATGCGTTTCTGGATGGTCAATGGGCAGCACACCGTGGCTGCATCGAAGCGCATGCAGGTGATGCCCGCGATTAAAGCAAAGGCGGAGAAGTTTAAAACATGGGAGTGCTTCGTAGTTTGGAACAAGGACGACCATGTGATCAGGAAAATCTCCGCGTACTACAATCGGGTGAATCATTTTCAGAACTTCATGCCGACGTGGGCCACCAACATCATGGAAGCCCGATTTGTCTGGGAGAAGATGGGTTGCCCTCCTCCTGACAAAGAGCCCACCGAGTTGGGCCGGGCTGCAGATAGGCCTCGCAAGACCTAAAAGGATATGAACAACCAGAAGCGGTTTAGGATAAGTAATGCAATTCAACTCGGGTTGAGTTGAATTCTTCTTCTTTTAATAATGAATGAATTATTTATCTCATGAACGCATTCATTTCCGTTCGAGTGATTTGAATATTGAACTCCAGATGAATCCACTACTTGCTGAATACCTTTTTCATATTGCCCTCGTGCTTGAATTCAACTCGGGTCGAGTTGATTGAACCTTGACTGATGGTATTTCATTGAATGTATCTACAGGATTTTACGGACGCAGTGAGGTTGAGATTTGCTATGATTGATGTCAAGAAGTCCCAAGGAGCATTGAGCAGAAAGAAGGAGAAGGACTTGGACATCCATAACGAACTGAAGATCATCACTGCTTCCAAGGAGGTGTATGACCTTTGGAGCGAGATCATATCCATGAATTCCCAGGGGCAGCTCACAGATCCTGACACCTTGCTGAAGTTCAAGCAGACAAAGGGATGGGATCAAGAACGTGATGGGGTCATGTCCCGGGAGTTCTTCAAGTGGCTTGGGAACTGCAGTGAGGGGGATCTCAAGAGGTTGGCCTTGCATCTCCTCGGTAGGACCCCGAACAGAGAGTTGGCGCACCCGAAGGTGACGATGAAGAAGTCAACCGGGGTTCTCGAGGACTACTACACAGCCAAGGAGTGGCTTGAGCGGTGCAAGAGGAAGCAGATCATCAGGAGGCAGATCTTCTTTCTGAGGAAAAGTTTGAGCCTGTACAATAACGAAGGCAGCTTTCGGAGGGACAAGTGGAAGGATTTCAAGCGGATGTACAATGTCACGAGGGCCACGAAGAACACCCTCATTTCAGGTCCGTCGGATGAATTCTACTCCCTTGCAAAAATGCCTTGCAACAAGAATAAGAGCATCGAAGAGCTCTCACCGATGGCTGCCCAATTTTTCAAGATTTTTATGGGCAGCAAGGGCAAGTTTGCCAAGCCCGAGGGGAGAGCCTTCTATCGGCCGTATAATATGAGCGATGACGAGCTCGTGGGGTGGGACACCAATGTATGGGAGGAGGAAGTCGGCCAGAGTATCAAATTGGCAGTGATGGACTTCCGTAATATCCCTGGATCCATCAATCGGGAGAGGACGAGGGACTCCGATCTGTACTTCGAGCCCTTTATGGGTGTTCTCTCGACGATGGACTAGCCGTCGGTAAAGGACCCGAGTGTCTGGTTGTGGATCTGCGGGGACATGGACCTTCAGGTCGATCTGAGGTCGCACATCCGGACTTCAGCGTACGGCGAGGTGTACACCGTACATTTTTCTGAGTACGTTCCTTCAGTTTGGGAGCGGATTCGCGATGCACCAGAAAAATCAAATAAGGCAAAGGAGTCCGTGCACATGATCTTCTTGATCAAGAAGGGGGTTAGGCTGGACAAGAAGATTCCCAAGAAATTTGAGGCCCTCCCAGACGGACGGTATTCCAGGTCAAGGTCCACAAACGACCTGGATTACAGAATCTACAACACCGAATTGCGCATGGATTTTTATTTGCAGGTGTTGAGTCTGTTTGCTGGGCCTCAGGAAAATGTTCTCTCCATTTTCGCTGGGGGGAAAATCATTTGTGCCGCGTTGGTGAGTTCCTATGGACAGTCCTGATATTTATCTCGATGCGAGTTGAATTGCGTGTTGCTTTGTGAATCCTTTTCATCTCGAGTCGAGTTGAAGGTCTTCTGACCTCATTGTCTACCTGATCATTTCAGATGCTGTCACTAGAGCACTACATCATTAGAGACTCCAAGTACAATGAGAAGTTCTTGAAGTTGGCTTTAGCTTCCGAGTACCTAGACAAGGATGACTTTCTTGATGCAAGTTACCTCGTGGATCAAAGAGTTCATCCGAGGAAGTTAAGTAAGGGTGCCTCCAATTCAGCAAAAGGCAAGGAGAGGATGACGGATGCCGAGGAAGCCGCCATCCAGGGATCTCAAAGAGATGTCGCCATAAACCTTGGAGAAGATGAAGGCGACGACATCGAGAGAGAAGAGGAATGGAAGGACCCTGCAACCGAAATCATTGGGGACTTGCTTCCCCAGGGGACAGGCTTGTCGGAGGGGGTCCCCGCCTCTAGCGATATGAGGGGTTCCTCGGATACCTCGGCGCAGATGCATGCCACGCCTCGTTCCACTCAACCGGAGGGGACTCCTGTATCCAGTAGGCGCATGTCCAAGAAGAGGAAGAATCCCGAGCCTGCATCAGTCCCCGATAACCAAAAATCGGTGTATGATGAGATACGGGAAGAAAACCGAATTGCGAGGGAGGAGATGCGGGAGGAAAATAGAAGGGCCAGAGAGGATAACATGCAGTTCTTTAAGGACATTGTCGCCACCCTCCCGCAGTTGATGGTGTCAACCATGAGGCAAATCCATCCGGAGCTTCTGCTAGCGGTTGCGCCACTGCAACAAATGTCTCCGGCAGAGACATCTTCACGGCTCATGCTCGGCAACCGGCCTCACACATCAGCTGACAGTGCCAAGCAACAACCGACGTCGTCCCCGAATCCGTCACATAATACGACGGCATCCGAGGGTGTGTTGTCGGAGCCAACTCCATCCTCCCCCGCCACAGACCCAGAAGATGATGCGGTTGAGCAGGATCAAGAGGTCGAGGATGAAGGTCAGCCCGACATGGCAGAGGACTCAGTCGAAATCCCGTTCGATCCTGAGACCGAGGATGTAATGGACAGGACCCCGGCGGAAGGGGTACATGCGAAGCAGTCACAGGACCCTGTGACTGATGCTCCTCCAGGTTGTTCCTCGTGACTTTTCTTAGCATATATTTCAACTCGACTCGAGTTGAAGCTCCTTCCGCTGTGCGTGTATTAGTTTGACTAGCACTGACACTTTCAGTTAGTTCTAGGGTAGGCCAACCACACGCATTTTGTATCATTTTCTCCTCTCGTGAGACATTGTAATATATTTGTTTTTCTTACCGCAGCTTTGTCGTGTTCAATTTCCACAGTCGCAGGGTCTGAATGTCTCGACTTTGGTGCTCCATGTCTTGGCCCTGTTATGGATGACTCTCCACCAGAGGCGTCTCCTTCGTGTCCTACGGCTGATCAGGTTCACGATGATCCTCTTCCTCAACACGATGCAGAGGTTCTCGAAGTCATTCCCGATGTCGTGGAGGTTCTCGAAGTCATCCCCGATGTCGTGGAGGATCTTGAAGTCATCCCCGATGTCGTGGAGGATCTCGAAGTCATACACAAAGTGGCGGAGGTTTCGATTGATGTTGTTCCTTGCGGTGAACAAGAAGATCCTCAATCGTCTCCTCCAAATGCTTCGCTGGAAGATGCGGTAAGTACTTTGCCATCTTTGTAGTGTTGTGCATGTTGTGGGGGCTGACCTTGGTTTGAACTTCAGAATATTGATTTTTTGTTCGCCTCATCGATGTGTTCTCCAGTCTGTTAAGCCCCACTTCGGTGTATCCTTCGCAATTGAGTTTGACCCGGTTTAATTTTGGATGTGTCTATGTTACTTATGAGCAGGGGACCAGTGAGGGAGTCGTAGGTGATATTGTGGCGGATGTGCATATTCGTAGTCCGTTCACATCCAGATTCAATAAGAAGTGGCTCAATGTCGTTCTTGATCTGAATGGACTTCTTTGCTTTTGTGATGATATGAGATATCACATAAAAGAAAGGAGAGTGTGCTCTCTTTATGAGGTAGTCCTGAGAGCGGAGAGGTTCATCTTCCCGATGGAAAGGGTCACTTTCCGACCCCATGTAAGAAGGTTCGTGCGGGAATTGACCTCCTTCGCAAACGTCGTAATCTGGAGCTCCATGGATCAATGGTACGCCCAGCTCGCTGTTGATTTTCTCTTCCACGGCCTGACGCCCCCCTTCGGTGTCCTCGGCCAAGAACAATGTACCGTCATGAAATCCAGAGACGGGAATGGCATGCTAAAGAACTACAGGTTGAGGGGATCGCGCAAGGACATGTTTCTCAAGCCATTGGAGAGGTTGTACAAACTAAAGGGGTCCATCTTCACGCCGGAGAATACTATAATAGTGGACGACAGCCCAGAGAAACACTTCATGAATGATCCCTCGAACGTAGTGCTCCTAGACTCGTGGTGTTTTGTCGGAAAGGGGTCGAGAGACGGGGTTCTCATATTTGAACTCCTGCCTTGGATTAGGAGACTGCATGTAGAGAGGCCGTGGGAATTTTTTTCTTTCCGTAGAGACAATGCTGTGGGGGGGATTCACCTCAAGCATCATCTCGACCAATCCATGTACAAGGAACTGCAGAGGGCGCTCGCGGTCTCCAATAGACTTCATACTAAACGGAAAGTGGATGATTTCGGGCGTGTCATTCTTTTCCTGGAACCACGCACGACGCGCGCAACGAAGCGCAAGGAGCTCACCAAAGAAGACATCTATTTCCGTCCTTGTCCGCCTCCGGAACGATGTCTATAGGAAATCTAGAAATTTGTAGATGACGTAGTTGTGGTGAGAGGGTACACCTTAAAATGTAATTATTATTGTCAAATAAAATAAAATGAAATTCATCATTCATATTTGCACTGGATTATTTTTGTGTTGTGCCTAGGAGTTTAGGAATGTTGTGGCCCTAGTGATTCGGCATGTCATGTACTCCGAGGCCACTGCACAGTCGACAATGGATTTTTCAATGATGGACATAGACGATGGCGTTGTTGATAGTCCTCCCAATGGAGGGAAGCGCCCCAAAGTAATGCACTCTCCATCTCCTCTAAAATCTCGTTCACAAACAACGCGGGATCGGCCTGTTGTCAATTTGGAAACGCAAAGGAGGCTCTACAATGAAGAAGCGGGTGTGGTGGCCTTTATGGAGGTGTGTTATCTGTGATTGAGTGGAATGTTTCAGCAATTGTGTCTGTCTTTATTGTTCGCATTGTAGACATTGTAGATAATGAAAGTCTTATTTTCTTGGTTTTGGTAGGTGGAGGATTCAATGCCTATATCTGTTGCCATGTTGGACAACACTTCCAAAGGCGTCAAGAGTATACCATTGGAGAAGCGGTATGCAATAGCTGAAGTGGAGAATTCAATGCCTAACTCTATTGCCATCACGGGTAACACTTCCAAAGGCATAAAGAGTATAGAGTTGGAGAAGTGGAATGCAAGAGTTGAAGATGCACTGCCTCGTCTGTCATCTTTGGATATCGTAAAACGGCAATGCAAAAGAAATGATGGATTGCCTCCTCTTCATTTTAGAACTCCTACGTGGGATGCTTGGGAGCTGAGGTCCTTAAAGAAACAACTGCAAGAGATTGCGCAACAATTATCTGCTAGGAGTACAGGATATAGTCGAGGGCCAGAAATATTGAAGGCAATGCAAATATTGAGGAGTAGGTCACAGTCATAGCGTGTGAAGTTAGCATCATCGTATCGCATTCATAGTATATATAGATAGCATCATGTTCAGGCCTCCATAATACTAAATACATTGCTATTATAATTTTACTTCTGCACATATTGTCTATGTTTGTCTATTAATGTATTTTGTTCTTCTGGTGGTGGCTTGAAATTCTTATTGCATTCTTAGTTAATGAAGCTTGTAGAACTCCCATTCCATTGGAAAACTCCCATTTTAATGAATATGATGTTTTGAGGCCGATTACCTTGTAAAGTCCTATTGCCCCTATATGGAACAAAATGGATCTTGGACAAGCTTCTATGGTCTCAATATTCATCGTGATTTCTGAAACTTTTTGTAAAGTTAGAAACATTAGCTTTTTAGAAATATAATTATCCTTTCAATCAGTGCCTAGGAGCAAAAGTTATGTGACAATAGGTCTAGAATTTAATTCAATGAACAGAAAAAATACTCACAAAAATTTAAACTAATTTTTGTAAAATTAGTTTCTCATAGATTGTGTTTTTATCTCACTACAAGAAAATGGGCAAAAATGTGACTGCAAAGAATGACTACTTGACCAAAATGACTAAAGAATGATTCAGGCTCCCTAATTGCACCAATGCTGTGAGAATTATTGTAACGGAGTCATTCTACAGTTGGGAGTGCAACTGTAGGACGAAAAGTCCATGAGGGGAAAGTTTCATCCATTGTATTTCGTGCAATGTAGTCATAATATATGACTGTCCGTCACTCCAATGCGACTAGAAAGTGACTTCAATGTGACTAGAAAATGACTCTAAGAACCCCAACAACTCAATTCTGGGAAGTTACAACTTCATGTTGGAAAAAGAAAAAGAAAATGGGTAGAAAAAAAGACATGGCTGAAAGGCAAATTTCCTTCCAAAAAGGGTTTCACTATAGTGCGACTATGAAATGAGTGAATTGTCACTACACCTTTTTGAAATAGAAAACTCAATAAAACACAATTTGAAAGGGTATTGTCATGTGCTTCCTTGATTATTAATGGATGCAACTTAGAGATGATGTTGTATCCTTTAAAAAAATTGTTTTATCTTTTTTTCTCTTCCTATCCCTTTTCTTCTTTTACATCCTCTTCTTCTTTTTACTTCTATTTCATGAATTGTAATTTTCTTCAACTTACTTTAGAAAATAATAATAATTACTCTATTTTCAATATTTTATTATTTTTTATGTTTTTTTTAATTATTTTCCAGTTTTTACTTCTTGTAATTTTATTTAATTTATTTTTTCCTTTTTTCTTGTCTTCTTCATTTCTTTGAAGATCTTTTATCTTTCTAATTTCTCTACTCTTTGTTTATCTTTTCTAAAAAAATAACCTTAAGAAAAAAAAAATCTTGTTCTTTTCTTTAAAATTGTGCATTCTTGGTGGCCTTTTTGCTTTGTTGGTATATATTATTATTTTAGTCAAGGTAAACTTCAAGGTTCATTTTAAACTCCTACTAATATGGCACTATTGATTTTTGTTCATTTGCATTATTGTCTTTTCATTACTTTCATACAATTCATATGATTCAAAATTTACATTTTGAAGTTCTAAAAAACATACACCTTTCAATTTATGGTAAGGGTCTTACTTTTTGGACATACTAATTAGGTATTTATGCTTAAAATCTCCAAAGTTTGTCTATTTTGTTCATTTTGATCAATTAAGAAAACTATAAAATGGAAAAAAAAAATTCTTGCATGTAATGAGATCAAGATGTATATTCTTGATGAATTTTTCTTGGAATTTTTATTATTTTTGGATTTATTGAACCTATTGGTAAAAATTGTTTAAGTTTGACATTTGCAAGCATTATAATGCACAACTTATTATTCAGCTTATTTCTCTTTTGATTTTTCTCTCTATTTACTAATGTTTTTTTTATTAAAACAAACTGAAAAAATTAAATTAGATTAACAATGCAAAGGCCAAAAACTAAATTTTAGATGACACTTAGCATCTCTAAGAGATAGAAAAACAATTTTTCATTCCAAGTTTTATGGAACTAGGTTGAAAACTTTTACAATGTCTATGTTTCATCCATTATTTTTTGTTCACAACATTGGTAAACTTCCAATGTGGACTTAATCAATTCCATTGTGGAGGCCATAGTCAAAAGTGAGTAAACTGTGCAACTGTATTTTGACTGCAATTTCGTCTAAAGCGACTACGTAATGACTTTTGTGTAGTAAACTGCATCTTTTGAGCTCATTGTGACAAAGTCACAATGAGCTCATTAATTAATTTCATTCCTTAATTAATTATCAACCACCCCCAGCCCCCCCCAAATTCAGAAATTCAGAATTATTTTTAATTAAATTTTTATAGAACCTCCCCCCTCCCCCTCCCCCTCCTCCCCTCTTTTGTAATTTTGAGAAACAAATGATCTTACAATCAATATGGAATAAGTCAATGTTTTCCAAGTATGTATCCGTATGCATATTAGTATGTATCCGTATCCATATTTGTATGTACGTATCTACATCCGTATTTGCATCAACATATTGTATTCGTATTCATATTAGCGTAATGTATCCATATCAATGTATCCGTATCAGCATATGCAAATGCATATCAGAGTTTTTTTGAGATCAACGGTTGTGGGGGAGCAACTAATGGCAGTGATTGCATCTTTTGGGCTCATTGTGTCACTACTTTACTACTATTTTAGAATTTTACAAGTCCCATAATGTTTGTCTTGCCTCCTACCACCCACTTGTATAAAAGGCTTGTCATTTGAGCTCTTCATATCCACACACTAAGTGGCTTAAGAAGCCATTTGACATATGCAAAATATAGTATATTGTATATTATATATTTGTGTATGGTATATTGTGTATTATATATTTGTATATGGTATATGGTGTACTCATTTTGTACATTTCATAGCATCTTTAAAATAATCTTCAATTCTTTTAGATTTTAGAAAATAATATTCACAAAATTGCTAGATTTAGATTATAATCCTAGATTTCAAATCATAATATTCAAAGATCCTAGATTTTCGAATATAATCCTAGATCTCAGAAAATAATATTCAAATTTTGTAAATTTTAGAGTATAATCTTAGATCTCAGAAAATAATATTCAAATTTCCTAGATTTTAGGATATAATCCTAGATTTCAAAAAATAAAATTCACATTTCAGAGATTTTAGAATATAATTATAGATTTCAGAAAATAATATTCAAATTTCAAAGATTTTAGAAAACAAATTGACTGCTGACGTGGATGTCCATGTCAGATTTAAAAGGGGTCCATTGCTGTTGCAAAGTGACTGCAAAATGACTGCAGAATTACTTCCATTGTGTCCAGTCAACTTCCCTATTTCTTTATTCCTTCTTTCTTCACTCCTTTTTTCTTTCTTTTTCATCCACTCCTACATCCAAGGTAGAAATGGATGGTGATAATACAAACGCAGTCGTATACATAAATGACTTGACCATAATGACTTGAGGGCCCTTAGTCGTTTTACAGTCGTATGTGACCACAATGACTGCTTTGCAGTCGTTTATTGCAGTCATTTTTTCTTCCATTTTCTTGTAGTGTCTACATGAGAAGCTTTGATTCATTCCATTTGGATTTGTTGTGTGAACCCTATAGACAATCTTACTTTCTTAGACAATCAAAGCATCTTTTTGAAAAAATAACTTGTAAGATTCATTTCTATACTCAATTTTTACAATTTAAAAAAAAAAAGTTTCACAAAGTTAAGATCTCTTTCTAGAACAATCTCACCATTGAGATTAGTTTGTTTCAATTTAAAATTTATTTTCCTAAGGTCTCAATTTAGTTCTTCATAATAAAAAATTAGAGGTTTAAAATTAGTAGTGCAACAATTTGAATTAAAGAAGATTAAAAGCCAAAAATCTTGTTGAGCAAGGTGCCAAAAAATTTGTTTTCTTTGCTTTAAATGCACATATCTTGCAATCTTTGTGGTCAAAGTTCCTGAAATTTCTTCCACACATTCTTGCACTATGTCTAATACAACCATACTAGATCTTATGGTTAGATGTGCAAAAAAAATAGGCTTTTGGGTTTATTTTTTTCTCTTTGCAATAGAAATGATACTATTTTTAGTATTTTTTGATGGAAAAAAGTCATTGGGACTTTGGGGGTTTAGTTTTTCTTTTTTTCTTTTCTTGGAGCAAGGATGTCAAATCCAAGTGATGCATTTGGCAATCAAAACTAGCAATTAGGGACCACAATTGAAAAAAAAAGAAAAATCCACTATTAGTGAGCATTTGAAGAAATGTAGCCCTTGCACAAGGCTTGTTTTAATGCATGAAAATGTGCAATTACAAGAAAAAAATTAAAAATTAATTAAAAATATATTTTTTAGACCCAAATGATCACCTAGTGTGCCATATAGGATTGGGGATTACAAAAACATTTTCCCCTAATTCACACATCAATCAAAAGTCAAATGGCCTTCTACAAGGGCCAAATTTTCTCTAATGGGAATGAGAATTTTTCAATCATTTAACAGAGCCCTTGAATCAGGCTTATCATCTGTCCACATGTTGGAAACCCTAAACCTGCCCTAAAACCTCAAAGGTGAAGCAATGCACATTTGAAGTGCACAAAAGGAATCATTGTATTCAATACCTAAAAATAGGCTTTTTATACTTGATGATTGCATTTTAGAAAGAAAATGGTATGAGGTCCTCAACAAAGATTGTATAAAGGAGAGTTAAAATTCATTAAAAAATGCTAAAATCTTTAACCCTTAAACGTTGAGGAGGATGTTTGGCGTCTGATGATGGATGATAGGGGATCCTTCTAGTAGGATAGAAGTGTAACTATTCATCCTCAAAATTTTGTTGTGAATAGGGGAGGTCTTTTATAGTAGTTTGACTTCTAATGAGTGTTATTGGTATTTCTAAAGCCCATGATTCACACGGTAATGGAAAGGGATGATATCTAAGGTCATCCCTTTGTCCTTTAAGGATTAACCCCTAAGCGTGTCGACGTCCAAAATGTGGACGACGCACAGAAGGGAAGTAGTGCCGGTCATAACTTCAGTCATTTTTTCATCCATCCTTTTTTGTGGAGACAGGTGGGAGAGTGTTCTATTGGAAAAATCAAAGGCCTTCCTCAAATACAGCGACAATATTTTTCAGTAAATGGAGATGGCGAGAGATGTCTGGAAAAGCACAAAATTTTGTGTGCCCATTCATAGTATCAATAGCATGATAGAAAAAAAAATTGTCCTATAGTAGCTTGCTGCCCCGGCAAGGACAGTTGTACGTATGCTGCCGTCACTATGTTTGGATTATTTTTGGTACAATTCTGTCAATACTCAACAATTATTATAGATGTACGACAAACATGCATTGTGTCAAGACGAAGTGTAGAGGGCAAGGCAAAAAAGAATTACACTTGTCACTAAGTAGTGAGATTTCGTGAACAAGGAATTTTCAATTCAAGACATTGTCAGCTGATTCTTCAATGTAGACACCAAACCAATGAAGAACTTCATTGGCAATACTTAGTACAAAGATGCCTAGAGGAAAATGTGATGCCTACCTCTAAAGAGTGCTTCTGTACAAACAACAAATTCAGGAATACTCTTTGGCATGGGAAATTCAATAGTGCATCTTACAGGAGCACATTGCTGCTAGAAGTAGCATGTACAAAACCTACAGTAGGGATTAGTCTTAGCTACCTGTACAAAGAATCCACCTTAGCACACATGCATTCATATCAATTATATTTGTAATGTGCCAATTGAACTGAAGCCGTCAATTGCATTCAAGAAGTTTGTAGTACCTCCTTGTGAAACACTCCAAGAAGATGAATAAAAAGGAATGGTTTGTAGTGCAGTAATCCACCTCAGTCACCATTCGTTTTACAGCCTCACAAATTAGTACGCAACAAAGTGAAGTTCACTAGTACGTAGTCCCAAAGTTGAAGAGTAGTGTTCATATAGCTTCCTTCCAATACTGTAGTTTTCTGCCGGCACAGTTGAATGTGAATGACATTAGATTTGTTATCATCAGCCTTGACTATCTCAGTTCTCCATTACTGAAATCAGCCACGATTAGCAGTTTAGCACTAGACCGTTGTCGTTACTGTTGCACCTATTTGCAGACCTGTACATGCATAGAAGTGACATCAAAATTATGCAGACCATTGTCCAGAAATGTGATTGAGAAGTGTTCACATATGTAGCAACCGTATTCATCGATCTGTTATTAGAAGTAGTCCTTGACCTTCTCCTTCGCGTAGTCTTGAACATCGTACTATCATCGTTGTTTGTTGTTACTGAAAAGTTCAGAAGGTATCGCCACTACATCGCTTCAGAGGTTACCAATTGGTCAGTAGTTCAAACTATATATCTTTGCATAATGAGGTTCATGACCTCATCTGTTGTAATTTTCCAATAACTAGGATACCTTCTTTTACCGAGAATGAACTCAACTTCTAGTATAGTACCGACTACTGAATCCCAGGCATACATATTGTCATAGATTCGTGAAACTGTTCGACTGTGGTCATCTTCTATCGGAGCCATTGATAGACAAACTCGCCAGATCCTAGGACTTTTAGATCGTAGACACTTACTGAAGCGGTCTGTCAAACCAGGCGTGAAGAAACGAGACACTCCTAGAAGGCCATATTCATTAAATTGAGACAATATGGTCATTTTGAGAACTTAAGGCTCCTCCATTCAAAGATAAATTGTTGAAGGCGAAGATAAAAATAGGCAAGTCGTTAGAAGGCTTAGAGCAATCCCACACCAAAACAATTAAGAAACGAGAATGTGCAAAATGCAATTCCACATGAGTTGTGTAATAAGATGTAATATTTATAAAAGTGTGTCCCTTTACATTGAAGAACATGAATTTACTTGAATAAACTTCTCTCACTTCTCTATATACTTCACTTCCTAGAAAATGAAATCCCGGTATATCTAATCTTGCTAGTCTAATGATTGAATGTCTTGTGTCAAAATATAAAGGCTATGTGCGCAGAGAGCACTCACTCTTACTAAAAATTGTTTTTTGTATATGAATGAATATTCTATTAATAGTAATGATCCTTCCACAAAGCGCAGACCACTATGAATGAGGATCACTCAGCAAACCATCATGCTTGGATTAAGAACTGCTATTTGTTGCCTCCTTGGCTGCTTCCAAGGCTTTCAACTTGGCCAATCCTCTGAAGATATCCTCGTGTCGAGAAGGCTTGGGTGATCCACTGTCTTTACTGAAAGTATTGAACATCCCCATCATCATTAAATCATTGGCCTCTTTCTTCCGCTTTCGTTCACGTCGCGGAATCTCGGTATTGAAAAGAGACCTAGAACCTCGAGGAGGCGGCCGTGGTATCGATCTATTTACAGTGCTTATGTACGGATCGGCAATTGTTGTCGATCGTGTGTAATTTGTGCGCCGTATGTCTCGAAGAGTCGTTCGGTGGGAAATAGGTACAACCGAAGGAAAAGATACTCCGCCCATGGACATGGAGGGGAACGAGATAGGAATCTCTACGAGGCGTGGAACCTGTTGTGCACTGCATGCACCCATCGGTACCGCATTGATCCGATCCCCAACCTTGGGATCCACATTCAACTCCACGCTCTAGATAGCTTGATGTGGGATTGTCACTGGCAACAGCACTTCATCCTCGAGACGAGGATCCATACCCCGCTCTTCGTCATCCGCATACAATTTCCTGTGCGGTGTGTTTGGGGTTCGCAAAGTCGGCGACTGTGAACGCAATCGACTTGGGGTGGAGCTGGCCCTCTTCATCGGCGACGGTGAGCAAATCGGTGTCCTCACGGGACCCCGACTAGGTGGACTATCTACCTCGCCTTCCTCCACATTCCCCTTTGAGAAGTCGATGGCCGCCGAAGCTGCATCGGTGGCCGAGCCCAGGAAGTAAGGTTTAGAATAGGAGGACGGCACGAAGCTCCCTCCAATCGAGCCGGACCTCATTGAAAGTGACATGTCCGATCCAGACAGCAAGCTCCTCATCAGTGGTTCCCTCTGTTGGAGAAAGTGTAGAACGGATCCTCCGACCTATAGCAATAGAAGTGAGCACACATCCCCCACAATTATCCTCGACCCAAAGATAACACACATCCTCCACAATTATCCTCGACCCAAAGATAACTCAACATGGAAGACAAACACATGTTGAACAAAACAGTACAACCAAAAGAGGTGAGAAAACATGATTACAAGTTCGAAATTTTACTAATTCACAAGAATGAAATGTACATAAAAATCCGTATTCCCAGAATAATGTACAACGAGTTCTATGATTGACTGAGACACTGAGAAGTCTATTTCTTCCTTTGTCTCTCTTATTCAATCACTAGATTCATCCCCCGCAACACGAATCGCGACTCAAATGCCTTGACGGACATCCTCATCCCATCTAATATATAATTGGCTTGATCGTCTGATGTGACCAAGGGCGCCACACCTATGCGGTTCTGATCTACAAACTCACGCAGGCGTCCGAGTGGACACTCCTCGTGTAGTTTCTTCAGCCACGGAATGAGAGTGCCGACGAGCACATTGTCTCCACGCATGTACGGGTTCCAACTCTCAAGGTATATGCAATTCCCGTTCTCATTGAGGATGCCCTTTTGCGGAGAATCATCGATGAGAATGGTATTGTCCTTGTTGAAGGAGTTGGGATCCTGAGGGTCTAGGAACAATTCTTCATCAAGCACTTTGAAGAGCAGAGTCTTCCACGGACTCCCAGCCTGATGAAGAAATTTCCCTTCCGAGGTTTCTACCCTCCTGCAGTTGTCCTGACCTAGGATGTGGTAGGGAGCCTTGCAATTCTGCAAGAGAAAACTTGCAACGGGCTCCACCGTCTTCTTGAACATGGAGCTCCAAACTACGACGCGGTTCGAAATCTTAGAAACCTCGTCTAAGAACTCGCGCACATTGGGACGAACGAAGACGACCTTCGTCCCAATGAGGGTTGGGGTTCGATGGAAGAATATATTATCTCGAACTGTGTAATGTTTTTTCTTCTTATGCGGCCCTTGACCCTGGCTCTCACACAGCACTCCGTTCAAATCGAACACGATATTCAACCACTTCTGTCGCGGTTGGACCACTAACGAGGACACACTCCGCGGCACTCTCTTTTTTCGACTTGCCGTTACTACCTGATCAAACACAACACGAAAGAGATGTAGTTACCTGTTGAAAGGCAGAATCAGGCGACCCATAAAACGGAGAAAAGCATGGAACCCCACTAAGCGACTGCAAAACCCCTTCGTTAAGTGATTGTTTGAGTGCCAACGGGCGGTGCACACTTCTAAGTTGTCCGCGCTGGGCACAAACATGGACAAAATCAATTCATTAGACACTACACGCATTGAAGAGAAGTTTGACATATATTTATTTCAAAATAATTTATGATACACTCGGTCTAACGGTTTTGTTGATCTCTAGCCGATTGTATACAAGTACCAACTACAGCCCGTTGCGGTATCTACACTATGCTACAATGCAGTCACAGAGTGGCAGTTCTTCCACGCTTCACAATCAGAGACTGTACACTCCCTCCTGTCAGACAGAAGGAATCGACATGAGAGTCTCTCACTATGAACATGATGGAAGCCAAAACAAACATCCATCATATCACATTAGACAGACTCATGAAATATCGTAGGGGTCTGAGGATGGACGAGAGTGTACCTAGCCGAACTCATCATCCAAATAATCCCCGTAGTCGACAGTCTCTTCGTCGTCGTTTGGGGGATTTTCGAATTCTATCTCTGTCTCCGGTGCACGCGGCTCAGTCGGAAGGGGGACAAGATCCGGTACAACATCACCCTCTTCTTGGGTCTCCGGGACCGACTCCGCTTGCGCCTCCAAAGTAGGGGGCTGGCTCAAATCATCCTCGCCTCGAGGATAATCCACTACCCTATCAACTCCCTCATTCCCAGTTCCAAGGACCGACTCCGCTTGCGCCTCCAATGTAGGGAGCTGGCTCAAATTATCCTCGTCTCGAGGATAATCCACAACAGTATTAGCTCCCTCTGTCCCAGTTCCAAGGGGAGCAATCTCTTCTTGAATCTGTTGATTTGCTCTATCAACTGGAAGAGAGAAACCCTGCTCTTGTTCCATTGGAGGAGGAGAAGGGGAGCAATATCCTCTTGGGCGGGAGGTAGAGAATCATCTTCACCTTGAAGATAACCCTCAGTGCTCAGATCAGTGGACTGGTGAGCAGTGGCTTCTAAAGCACCACCAACGTCATGCGCATCAAGTTGGCTAGGTTGAGAAGTAGAGGGATCTTGTGATTGCGTTTTGAGAGAAACATTCTCTTCACGCAATTTCTCAAGTTCCTTCTTCAACGCTTCCTTCTCCGCCAACTCGTCAGCCCTTCTTCTTGCCTCCTCAGCCCTCTTGAAGGCCTTCCTCTCCTCTCTCTGCCTCCAAAAATCCTTAAGTTCCTGCTTCACTGGACGAAGAGGAACTTGAATTGGATCTGTAGCATCCCCGGACGTGGAATCACGAGGAGGTTGAGGCTCTATAAGTGAGGGTTCTCCTTGGCTTTCCTTAGAGGTTCCCGCACCATCATCAGTCGGACTATCGTAGTTGAAGTCTTCCAAATCCGAATACGTGTCCTCCACGTCGCTGATGATAATGTCCGGAATGAAGCCATCCACGGGCTTCCTTGCCATCTTCTTCTTCTTGCGAGCGACTGCATCTGACTCTTCCTTGTCCTTCGACACTGATTCTGGCCCGCGTCTCCCTACGTGGAAGTCCTCTTCGTTGATTTCTACATTTCCTCCTTGGACAACATTCGTATTTGTCCCAACTTCATCGATCCCAAGGTTGGCAGCCCCCTCGTCAGTAGGAAATTGTCGTGGGGCTTCCACGTTGCGATCGATGGAGGGTGTGGAATCCGAGTCCAGATCTGGAGTTTCAAGGTTACACGGACGCACGTAACCAGGAAGATATGGCGAGTTCTCATGGCAGAAATCGTTCATGTCTAATTTACTGCCATAAGTCACCATATCTCGAAGCTTTTGTGAAGCATGCCTCTCAGTAAGGCCATAGTAATAGAGGCCATACATCTACAATACAACAAGCAGTTGTCAATACTTTTTTTCACACTATAATGATCCATCCTAGGAAACTATCTTCGACCCGAAGATAACACAACAACGGATAAAGATGCATACAACAGAACAATCGAACATAATAATACACCAGAAAGAGATCCTAAGCAATTATCTTCGAGTCGAAGATAAATCATAGAGCCGCACCTTTGCAGCGATCACGAACTTGGAGCCTGTATAAACGCCGATGACGTTCTCTCCCGTCACGGCAAAACTCTGAAGAATGTCGATATAGAACTCCATCCTCAGCTCACTCGGATAGACCCTATATTTTGCCTCCGTGTTCTTATGGAAATCAGTGTAGTAAGGTATGTCATCGGTGCAATATACCTTCTTCACTGCCTCCTTGTATTTTGGCTCCCCGTCATGGCGTTTCTTCATGACGAAAAGGAGCTTCACGGGGGGTGGCATTGCTTGGTTGGTCAAGTTGTCCAACCTCTCAGCCTTACTTAGCAGGTAGGTGGACACCCTGACTTCGTACCCTGACATCTTCGATGCGGCAAATTTCTTGGCCGCGTCGATGTCATATGAATTCCCGAGAATCCATAACCACACGTCTGGAGTAGACAACACCAGCCTCAGATGACCATCCAGAAAATTCAATAATGGCAAGCACGGTGGACTGTCACCAGATCCCGGATTCGGCCTTGGAAGGATTCTGAAATCAATCACAGCGAGGCCAAGTTCTCTGTTGACGTAGGGCCATATGTGGGTCGTCACCAGACCTTGGGGATAGCATTGGTGGCCCCGGATAAACACATCTCCTCCCGATGGCTCCACTCGCTTCTTCATCTTCAAGAAGGTCTTGAACATGGGATAGACCATTGACAATTTTTGATTGTCCTTGTAGTCTATGGCCGTCTTCTTCTTCGCCTCGTTGGTAAGGCGTTTTACGAAGAATTGGTTGGGTATTGCCGTGAGGAGGAAATCCTACGATGCCGACGAAAAGAAGTTGTCGAGCTTCCATTGCCTCCACTTCACATCGATGACATTCCCATTTCTGTCCTTGAATTTCAAGGACTTATCGAGGGCCATGAACTCCTCCACGATGACTTTCTTACGCTTTCTGCGCTCTACCCAGTGCTCGGCTTTATAGTTGTCCTCGCACAGGATCTTTGCCGCCCCCACAGAGACCTTTGGATAGTCTCGTGTGCGTCCCTCTGTTCTCCCAAGCAGATGGAGGACATAATCCTTGAGATCTTTGTCCGTGAAGTGTCCCATGTGCTTGAAGAACTCCCTTTTGAGCGAGAAGTTCTTTGCGTTGAAGGTCTTCGCGCTGTTGTAGGATTTTTGTGACACGGGATCAATCAGCGATCCATCAGTGTGCTTTGTGAGGAACTCCTCCCACATCTGATAGGTCTCATCGGCCAAGGTTATTATTCGAATTTCGTTTTTGACATCGGACGCCAACTTGACTTGAGCGCCCTCCTTGTCCGGGTTGATGCTTCCGTATCGAATCATGACACCGTCCACAAATTCCTGCTCAAACAGATATTCATGGAATCAGCATGCATACTAGTTCACTTAGAAGATATACAGATTTTGAAACAATTATCCTCGGCCCGAGGATAACTACTTTGGAGACCACAAAATCATTAGTCAGAAATTGCAGCACTCTATAAGAAAACGTGAGGACAACTAGAGCATGGACATGAAATTTATCTTCGCCTCGAAGATAATAAAGGGGTACCTTATATGCTGAGACGTTGAAGACTGCTTTATTCCCTCTCACCAGCCCCTCGCTGTCTGTGTTGGTAGGCCGCTTGAGCGCCTTCCAAACCTGCCTACATGCGGATATTTGATTCCCCCATGTTGGCTGACTATGAATGAGGTGGTTGGAGGCATTGTACCACTTCGAAATATCTGTGAGCTGTGTCGGGTCTCTGGTCCAGACGATCACAACCTCCCATGTCTGCAACTCGACCTTGCGTGTCTCGCAGCATCCGCCTTGTTGAAGCATTTTGGCTGCGGTGACACTATGTTGGCCGTCAATTATGTAGAAGCCACCGTTTTTGATGGAATCCCAATCCTTAGGACACTCCTTCAAAAGCTTCTTACTGGCGTCCATAGGGGTCAAGCAAATTTTCTGCCTTTGCTGCTCTGAACCAAGATGAATGAGGGTCTCCTTTTGCTCATCCACCAATTTCATTTCAAGCTTCCGGATTATGTATCTTTCTGGGGCGAGGAAGCATTGCTTGATATTAACAGAGAATACATGTGGATGAAAAATGAAGTACTTGCCATTTTTCTTCCAAAATTCCGACTGATATGCAACTGCAACTTCGTGTTTCTCGATTGGCTGCGTACCGGCTGGCTTCCGGGTATTCACGTTCGTGAGTATCGAACCTGAACTGCCGGCGGTTGTAGGACGACTGTCCATCACGGGTTTCTTGCGTTTCTCACCAGGCTCACATGTACTCGTGTCCGGGTTCTTTCTCTTCTGGGCCTGCGCGCGGGCTGTTCCTCTCCCACTTCCTCTACTCCTTGTGCGGCCGTGCATACCAGACGCTGATCTCGTCTCATCGGCATTATCCGGCCTTTGCTGACCACGACCTTGACTCGCTCAAGCAGGCCCTTTCTGTACATGTTTCTTAGCTTCCTCTGTCAGCTTATGAAACATGTATCCGACTTTTCTCGACGTCACCCTGGCGTTCTTTTTATGCCATGGGTGGTATCTTGTATGAAAGTCTGTTGCCAAGGCGTCAAGGTTTCTCGAGTGCAAGTCGACGATGAGGTTGTCGAAGTCAAAAACACCCATAGGGTCGTCTTCATGGCAGACGATTGAATGAGTATGTTTGGTTTCGATTCCTGTGTTGTCGATTCCTTGCAGAGTGATGACAAGGTACTTGTCCTGATGGTTCTCAATGAGGGCGACCTTCTCACTTAAGTTCCAATTCACGTACATCCCTGTATCCTTCACTCGGTAACGAAGGTACACGTAATCCTTGGACTAGTTCACACCGAATGTCCAGGACTCGACGACGGCTTTGAATTGCCAGAGCTTGCCGTATAGCTCTGGCATCTCCGATATGAAGGGCTCCTCTTCCACCCATTTTCTGAAAGGCTCAATGAATGGGAGAGTAGCTGAGTAGTCGTATTCAGACTCAGCCGCCATGTTGATATGTATCTGAGCATAGTAAACCACTATGATCAGAATTATAATTTGATATTTATCTTCGAGGCGAAGATAATAGATTAGAGAATTCTTGATTAATGCATTTCGAGTGGACCATTATCAAAGCAGGCTGCACATGATATCCAGAGCAGTGCAGAATGAGCAGACTATATTCATAATTGAAAACTACGATCCTGGATAGATAGTATCACATAAACTAAGATTGGTAACTACGATCTTGGATTTCTATTTATCCTCGGACCGAGGATAATTGGTTTTTAATTTGGTTTGGTTTATTTTTATTGTGTTGTCTTAGTTGTCGTTTATCCTCGGTCCGAGGATAAATGGTTCTTCATGGGTTTTAGTGTATTTTATTTGACTTGTTTTCGTTGTCATTTATCCTCGGACCGAGGATAAATGGTTCCTAATTAGTGTTGGTTTATTTTATTTGTGTTGTCTTTGTTGCCGTTTATCCTCGGTCCGAGGATAAATGGTTCTTCTTGAGTTTTAGTGTATTTTATTTGACTTGTTTTCGTTGTCATTTATCCTCGGACCGAGGATAAATGGTTCTTAATTAGTGTTGGTGTATTCTATTTGTACTTTTTTTGGTACTATTTATCCTCGGTCCGAGGATAATTGGTTCTTATTTAGCTCATGTGTTTTTTATTTGTGTTAGTTTTGTGGTTATTTATCCAGGGGCCGACCGTCAATTTCTGTATTTTATTAGTTTTGTGGTTTTTGTATTTCATTAGTTGTGTTCATGTAGGTTATCTTCGGGTCGAAGATGATTATCTTCGACCCGAAGATGATTTCTGTTGTTCAAAGAAGAATAACTGAAGAAAATGAAGACAGAAACCCTATTTCTAATACTAATCATCTGTGCTCATGTAGAATGCAAACATAGATTACAATCTTGATTCAATTAGAACGTGCATAGAAACAAAAATGATATCACACATTCAAACCTAGAGCAATGGTAGACACAGAAATTGAAAAGTTCCTCACCTCCTACACACTTCCTGCAGCAAATTATCAAATGCTTCAAAAAAATTTCAACACTTCCAGATGTAGTCGACTCTGCAGAAACCCTAATGCAATGACAAATGAACAAAAATCACAAACCCGAATTCTAAAACCTAAGCAACTAACACTGGCATGGAAATTGGAACAAGATAAACAATTTGAAAACACAACAATGATTTGAAACAAGAATATGAATAATTGCAAACTACATGCCCAAAGAACAAAAAAAAAAACTACATACACAAAGAATAAATCAAAAAACTTGGTGCATTCAAGTGTGAAGATGGAAACTCACGTTGAAACTGGAGCTGGAAAGTCACGCTGAAACTGGAGCTGGAAACTTGTGCTGCAGCTGGAGCTGGAAACTCACACTGCTGCGTGCAATTCCTGTGCAACCCCGTGCACGAATCGAGAAACCCCCGCACTTGAAGATCGAAAACCCCGCGTCTGAAGTTGAAAACTCCACGCCTCAAGTTGAAAACTTGCGCGCATAAATAATGAAAACTCCACGCCTGAAGCTGAAAACACCGCGCCTCAAACTGCAAAGAAACCGCACCCTCAACTGGAAAGACACTGCGCCTGAAGCTGAAAACACCGCGCCTCAAACTGGAACTAAACCGCGCCTGAAGTTGGATTGAAGCTGGAAGACACCGCGCCTCAAGAAGACTGAACTAAACCGCGCCTGAAGGTCGAACTCTATGACGCCCTAAACCCCGCGCGCCCCAAACCAAAGCTACAAAAACAAAACGCGATTGAAGACAGAGAATCACCCACGCCGGAAGCTGGAAAAATGTTCGTGAAAAAAAATTGGGAAACTTTCGGAGGAAAGGGACGACGGACCAACCCTGGTTCCAACCCTCCTTCCCCGAACCTCCTTCCCCAGCTTCGGTCCTTCCCAAACCTACTCCTCTTACCCTACAGCCTTTTTGAACCTACTATCCTGACCTTTGTACCTCCCCAAACCTACCTTGCCAAGCCTACTAACTCTCCAAAATCTAGTTTGCGGAATGTATGTCGCCAAACTTGCCTCCCCAGAACCTATTTCTTCTAAGCTTCAAGTCCTATACACGTAGGTGTCTTGAACCCTTGAACAGCATGTGGGTCATAATGAAAATCATTTATTTTTTCACCATGCGAATTGTTTGTTTAAAAAAATGATAAAGTTCTCATATGAAAAGAAAGTACTGTAGATGATCTTTCCTTTGCACTCAAATTTTGGAGGATGAATAGTTGCATTTTTGTCCGACACAAAGAGATTTCTGTCATTCATCAACCAAAAAATGGTCTAGCGTTATGCATGGTCTACAAAATGTAAGAGAACTTCATCCAATTCAATTTTTGTAGGTCCCTATTTTTCAAAGTAGCATTTGATTTTGAAGAATTGAAAATTCAACCACAAATTCAACCCCATGACATTTGGGCTCTCTAAATGTTCCTATTTAAAAAAAAAAAATAACCTTTGAATGTCTGGACAGTCATCATGGAAATCATTTGTTTTGTCACCGTACAAATTGTTGGCTTAAAAAAATGAAACATCAACAGATTGTAGTTGAAACTCTAATTGGAAGACAAACTATTGTAGTTGATCTTTATTTTTCACCATAAATTTTGGATGATGAATAGTTACATTTGTGTCCAGTACGGCAAGATTGTTTCTCATTCATTTACCAAGAAATGGCTTAGCAGTTGTTTAGGGATTAAAGAAGGTAAAGAGTCCACGTAATGGGACTAAGAGATGTTGAAGACATGTATGAAGCAATTGTGCAAAGTGTGTTTCATTTCTTCTCATCCCATAATTTATCTCTTTTAGACTTTTTCATGTAATGTAGACATTTCCTTATTTCAAGAATTTTGGAAAAAATTCCATATCCATTGGGGGGTTTATATTTTCTAATTTAAACAAATTTGAATAAAATTTAATCAATAGTATTTCTAATTTGTAATGTACCTAACACTCTAAATAACCAAGGGTTTTTTTTTAGCTTCTTGGAATTCATTGTAAGTTTCAAATGAATCTGAGCATCTTTAGAACTTATACACCAAAACACAATTTCCAAATTTCAAACCCTATTCAAGGCTTACGTAAGATTTTGAGCATTCCATATACTAAAATTTTATTCGAAATACAAAGTTTAGTAAATGTAACCAAACTTCTAAAGTATTGTCATGAATAAAAAAATAATTAAATAATAAATAATTTAGTTTTTTCTATGCAATTTTTTTAAAATTATAAAGAACTTTTACTTTTTAGATGATCGTAATCTATAAAGGTCTAAACACCATTTTTTTAAGATTAAACATTTAAAAAGGTATGGAATAACTATTAAATGGCACAAGAAAGAAAATGTAGAAGTTCAAAATATTTTGAACTAGAATTTAGGATTCTTAAGTGAATAAATTTGGTGCTATTTGTTTGGTAAATCAACAAAACATTAAAATTAAGTATTCATGTTTTGTAGTTTAAAGAACTATTATTTCAAAATTCATGGAATAGGGTTCACAGTGGAATGAGGAAAAAAAAAACTTCTACATTTTTTTCACTTGACCCTCTTCATTAAAAGTCCATGATTGTTGAGCATTGAATTTAGTTTTTAAAGTTCAACATATGCTTGGCTTGTTTTACTACTTCATTCCATGTTACCATGATTAAGAATTAGTTCAATATAATATTTTGTTTATTGAAAAGTTATAATGACAAAATTATAAAAGTATAGCACTCAAAAAAATTTATTGTAGTTAGAAGATATGCCTTTCATTCATACATAACTTGCACTTTTTGAATAATTATGTGTTTGAAGTACACAAGATGTAATAAAAGAATTTCTAAAACTTGTAGAGTACTAATTTTTTATACAATTTAGCGAGTCATTGTATGGGATACATTATAATACATTCATTTCTAGGAGGTGAACCTCTCATGAAGATTATTTATGTGACATTGAAGTCGTTCAAGGCTCTAAACCATGATGGAGTTAAAAATAATGATTGGTAGCAAATGAATGGAAAGTCCATCATTCATTTCAATGTACTAACAAAGTAGTCTAATTTGAAGCCAATTATGCTCCAAATCATGGTTTGGGATGCCATGTAGGTGGACATGACGACTTCTTAGAACATGGGTCTCTACATTTTGTACACTTCACATAATTATTAAGCTTTTAAAAATGAGTATGGATCCTACTTTGTATAGTTCTAGTTCTCATACTTTCTTTTTGAAATATTTTAAGCGTGTGCTTTTTATTTCTTTTATCTTCATAAAAGTTTAGTTTTTTTTCATTGTAGTTCTTCATAGTGTTCTGCAAACTTTATGTTTTTTCATCCAAATCATTCTAATTTAAAAAACAATTGAACAAAATTATATATTACACTGAAGAATCATAATTCTTTCAAATTTATACAAAAATTTAACTAGTACAATATGTTGTTGATCTCCAATACTTATCCTCTTTAAAATTTCATAGCTCTTATGATTTTAGTTACATAATAAAAACAACATAATTACCTTCATTTTTTCATTAGTTGCTAATGTATTGTACAAGACAAATAGCAAGAATTTGATGTGCTCATACGTAAATGCAAATTTCTTAGAATGAGTTTCAACATTTATGGAAAATAAAACATAACAAGTACTGCATTTTATAGAATTGAATGTTAAAAAATTCACAATTGTACATTGTTCTTTGTTTTCAAAACAGAAGCTCAAAGTTCTATATTTTTTTTATAAAATTAAATTACAGATTCAAAACTATTATGTAAGATTTTGGGTAATTTTGAACATGTACGGTCATTTAGATGTCCACAACATTGGAGATCCTTTATCAATTGAAACTAGTAATATTCAAAATAAAAGGCATTTTGTTTTATTGCTTGTTTTTATTTCAAAAATTTCAAGAATCCTAATAAAATTTATATAATCTTGAAGCATCTTTCAATTTCAGGATATTGGAATTTCAGAAATAAATGTGAATTTTGAATATCATTTGCAAAATCAAGATGAATTCATGAACATATTCGTGAATGAATTCAATGAACATTGAATTCATGAGCATGTAATTTACATTTGTTGAAGACTTTGCTATTGCTCCTAAACCTTAAACCTTGAACCCTACACCCTACACCCAAAACCCTACATCATAAACCCTAAACCCTAAACCCTAAACCCTCAAACCCGAAAGTCCAAACTTCATTCCCTATTGAAAGCTTTCATTACGTACAATTCTGTTTATAGCCAATACACATTGGACCCAACATGTGCCAAATTACTGTGGTTACCTACCGTAAACATTCATCTAAATCAGACATTAGAATAAACTATTTAAAAAAATGGTTGGTTGGTGGGTGGTGTATGAATTGCCAAATTTGCCAAATCCGAAATTCCGCTGTGACTACAAAGAATATTTCCACATTTTTGGAGAAAAGGTCACTGCCAAAAATTCCACAAAGTACAAATCCCCCTATTAAAATCTAAAAAAGATCGACTACGTCAGATCCCATTTCTATTCATAAAAATTTCCATCACATTCCACATCATTGTCATTATTTGGGGGATGATAATGTCAACGGCCCCATAATCCGAAGAGGTACTTCTCCCCTACGCCCTGAAAATTATGAAGATTTCAAATATTGTTAAATTTCCCGCTCACATTCTCCCACTCACATTCTTCCGCTAGTGTGTGCATCGACTCTCTTCCTCGAGCACCTCATTTCCTCTCTCGTGTTTTCCAGTATTCCCTCCTCCGCGGCCTCTTGCAGACATTGCTACCGCACGGCCTTTGAACATATGTTTTTGCAGTGCATTTACAAGTTTATGTGACTAAGTGGCTTACTTTTGCACGGGTTATCGTAAGTTCCTCTATTTCCCTTCTCCCCTTCTCACTAAATGCTAGATTTCTGTTCTTGCTCGTCAGTGTTAAGCAAAGGTACATGTAGTATTACGTAGTCCTCCGATTCTTGGAGTTTAGGGAATTCAGGTGTCAAATCTCAAATGTTGTCCTGTCTATGTTATGTTCAAGAATGAACAACCGATTCTTGCGTCGTAAATGTCGGAACTATAAATTTGTCTATCACATACATGCATGGAGGTTATCCTCAGGTCGAAGATAACCACAAACATGAATAGATATTCAGAAACATGCATGCAGGTTATCCTCGTCTCGAGGATAATTTGAAACATGCAAGGAGATTAACCTTGAGCCTAGCATAATCACAAGCATACATGGAGATTATCTTCGGCTCGAGGATAATCTGAAACATGCATGAAGATTATCTTTCATCCGAGAATAATTTCCAACATGCACCGAGATTATCCTCGACCCGAGGATAATCTCCAACTTGCACCGAGATTATCCTCGACCCGAGGATAATCTCCAACATGTAGGAAATTATCCTCGGGTCGAGGATAATCACGGACATGTTGGAGATTATCCTGGGGTCGAGGAACCTCTATGTATGTGTGTGATTATCCTCGACCTGAGGATAATCACATACATACATAGAATATGAATGATAACCATAGACAAACATAGTCATTCATTGACATTTGAATTGATATACAGAGTTCATGTACATAATCAGTGTGACACTCCAATGTCGACTGTGGGAATACATATTATCTCTCAATCTTGTCCGCCAGGTATCTTCGAATCGAAGATACATTTTGTTTTCTTACTCCTACTACCTACTCCAAAATGGTATACAATTGTACCCTCCAACTGAGGTTGCGTTGCTCCCTGTTTTGTCAGTGTGTCCTACTTATTTATTATCCTCGACTCGAGGATACTCACAATAGTATGAATTAATTGGTTTTCTTTCACGCGCAGAATGGATACTCCAAATGCCAACGAGTTTACAATTCCAATGCCAACTTTGCCGCCGGGTGTCGCAGCCTGCGAGGGATTTCCTCGAGCTTCTTGGTATACAAAATGCGTCACACTCAGAAATGAGGAGGGGGTAGAGGTGGCAAAAGGAATTTGTCACAATGTTGATGCAGATCTCGTCATTGACATAGACGGGCAGCCACTCGGTGATGACCGGGTTGCAATTCAAATTGCAGAGTCTTTGTGTGAGGCAGATGTTCCGTCGGAGTGGATGTGGTCCATGCACTCCTGGCACATTTCCAGGGTCTACCTTAATGGTGCCAGCTTATATGACCACGAACAAACGCATCTCTTCAATACTGCAGTCTCTTCAAACGGTTTGAGGCGGCGTGTTCGGACTGGAGTTCGTTCCTATGAAAGCTCACGTGAGAGGATTGAGCCTACCAATCTCCCGAAGAAAGAAGCCCTCCTCACAGAGCAAGCAATTGCTGATGTTTCTAGTATGAAATGTTGCCAGAAGAATTGCTTGCAACCATTTCCCCGTGGTCAGATTCAAGCTGTTTGGTCTCTACTTCATATTGATGGTGGAGTGTTCTGGCGCAAGTCACATCTGCTTGACGTGCACAAGCAAACCCACACTGATTCTAATGGAAGGGACATGATTACCTTGGCAAACCATGAAATTTGTTTGGTTGCTTGGTGCGCCATCCATGGAGTATCAAAGGCTACCTTTTATAGATACAAGAAGATGGCAAAAGATGACCAGAAATCGGAGCATCATGGCAACCTTGGAATGAAAAAACCTCGGACACACACTTTGCAAGCAACAACAACTCTTCGATTGTTAGTGGAGAATGAAGCGGACACGATGCCTCACAAATCGAGGACCCTTGAGTTTGGAGAGAAAATCCCCTCCATGGTCCTACCGTCTGCATTTCGTTGGAAGGACAAGTTGCCACAGATTAACAATGTCAATTCCTCACTTCAATTGCAACATATTTCGGCTAGTGGATTGAGCAACATACGTCGTCAATCTTTTCCAGAGTATGCTCCAAAGGCTAGAGGAGATAGTTTTTCTCGTTGTGGAACCTGTGATAGATATAGGCAACTCAAGAGTGCTTGCACTCCACGTTCACGAGCGCAAGACGTGTGGTCTAACAAATTGAGAGTGCACCTATCGGGGCAAAAGGCGCATAGAGACTTGTACTATGGAAACCGTTCAATGTCTGAGATGTATCCTGACAAGGTTTTGACTATAATCCATGACAAGATGGATCACTCAAAGACTGCTTCCCCTCATTACTCGCACAAGAGTAAGGGAAATGATTCTTTCATGAAGATGCCTGTCGTTGTTACAGGCATGATTGCTCATGGTCATGGAGATGTGCGATATGCACACTATGGCTTGGACATCTTCCCAACAGACTCCAACCATACTATTGGGTCCATTGCAAAATTATTGCGAGATCTAGAGTCCCAACCGAAGCATTCATCTCGTCAATTGTTTATAGGAGGAGAGCGTTCTGAACTGACAGAGGCTTTGTTAATAGGTTCAGAGATTTGTACGGACTCTCTCGGGTCCCCCCCTGAAGTATTGGTGGAAGCTCAACCTCTTCCTCCAACATTGACTCTTCAGCTTGACAATGCTTCTGGTGACAACAAGAATCGGTGGGTTTTTGCATTCTGTTCTCTTCTTGTCTATAGAGCTATTTTTCGAGAGATATACATCAATTTCCTCATTGTTGGACACACTCATGAGAACATTGATGCTCTATTTGGTCGTTGGAGCACTAAATTGAAGACGAATGACTACCCCACACTTCCAAGGTTGATGAAGTCTTTCATGGATTGTGAAACACAACTCGTAATTCCTCATCTCATTGAGGAGGTTCCTGATTTTAAGCGATTTGTGGACGGGTACTTGCATACAGGCGATGATTCTCTACAAGGTCATTCTCAAGCGCAACAGTTTAAGTTTTATAAGGATTCCAATGGGTGGCCATTGATGCAGTACAAGATCCTTTGTACCGATGTTGATTGGTTGCCGAAAGAGGGTGGGGGGATTCGCTTGTGGAAGGAGACAATAGATGGGCACCCTAAAGTACCGAGGGGTAGTCCTCTACCTTTGCCACCGCAACAAATGCGTTGCTTTGATGAGATTTGCAAGGGTTTAGATGGGTACATTGCATTGTGGGGGGCAATGGGAAATCAAGACTTATCTGGTGAGTTTAGGAGGAAGAATGAGCCGGTGCGGAAATATTGGGAAGGTGTAAGAAGTGCTCTCAATGCTCCGCTTGTGGTACATGAGACATTGCAGCATGGATTTTGGCCAAATTCTCGTGTTGCTGATGAGGTGGAAGACCAATACCTAGATGATGGTACGATGCGTGAGGAGTTTGCAGAAGATGCACCTTTTGTTGGTCGTAGGCGTGATTGTCCACCTCCTTCATTTCGTATTGGCCGTGATGTATATGCAGGTTACTTAGTTGTTGTGCGCCCCGTTGACGGTGACCTCCGTCCATTTTGGCTTGCTAGGGCTCTAACAAATCCTAATCCAGATCCAGGTCATGTCAATTCGATTCAACTTCAATATTGGACACCTACGTCTTTTCATCACACCAATGAAGAAACATATGCTGGGTGGGACACAAAACAAGGGAATTCTTGGTGCGAGGATAAGGCTATCTCTCCGAGTTGGACGCATACAGACTACATACAGACTGCTTGGAAGCCACGTTTCAAAGAAGGCACTTCTGATCCAAGAGTTAGAATTCCCAAAACACAAATTGCTATCATCCAGACATCGGTGGATGCATATGTATCTGGTGAAAGCAATAATGTATCTTCGGAGTGAAGATGAATAGTTTGTAGGCATAGGAAATCATGAGGAGTTTTGCGAGTTTGTACGTTATTTTCTTAACTTTAGGGAGGATGCCAAAAAAATATGGAAAAAAATAAATTATAAAGAGTTGTAGAAGTTGATAGTTTCTTTGATTAGGGCAAAAAAAAATATAATAAAAAGTTGTTAGAAAAAAACATGTGGAGAAGATGAAATAGATTTAGTTTTTTTATTCTTTTAGTTCATTGTTTTGATCTTTTTTTATATTATTTTAGAATTTGATGTTATAGATGTTGTATAATATAATATATTTTTATTTTAATTTCTTGTATGGTATTGTGTATTTTGTAAGTTCTTCATTGGAATTCTATTGTCTATGACATTTGTTTTGGAACACGATGAGTACTAATGTTTTCTATACAAAGTAATTATGAACTTCTCTATCTAAGCATATGTCAAATTCTTTACTTTGACATTGTAGTTTTTGATCAGGCTAGGTGTACAAATGTATTCTATCATGGATGATTTCAAAAATCTCTACCTCACTATATGTCAAACTATTTACTTAGATATTTTAGTTAAGCACTTATTATAAATGGTTCTAGTTTCCCATCCAAAATCCCTCCTTTCAACGTCCTTCACTACTAATTTTTTCCTCCAATTTCTTATACTTGTACAAATTCTTTATTCTTCAAGCAGTTTATGGTCTCAATTTTTTGAATTGTCTCAATTTAATGGACTCTTCTACATACTAAATTTAGGAAGATGATTAAAATGAGAATCCACATTGTCTCAATTTAATGAATATGGCCTTCTAGGGGTTTACGGTACTTATTCAGACATCATTGTGCTCGGATTCTAGGCTGGAAAGAGAGAATACCTGAGGGACATCCAGTTGGATTCAGTAAAGGAGTAAATCACGCTCTTCGAGTTCTTCTGTGGCCTGACGATAATTCTCCGCAGTGTGTTTGCCGTTTTTGCATCTCTACCGCTAGTCAGTAATTTCACATAGTCGTGCACCACATCAACTTCCTGTGACCTGCCCTCTATAAAACATGACGCGTAGTAACAAGGGCGTTTCTGGGCCGCCGCACTCACCGTACCAAACACGTCAATTCTGCCGATCTGTTAGGCAAAGCACTAATACATTGTCTTCCCAGAAAGTGATGGAGTCATCTAGGAAAAGGAAAGACACGGAGAGCAATGACAACAGTCATGAGCAGAAGAGAAGGCAAGGGAAGACCCCTCTCAGTGCTGTGGACACTTCTCCAAAAACATTACTGTCGATGGCGCAGCAGCCGTGTTTTGCACATGATGTCCAGGGTTGTCTACCCAGACAACTCGACAACTCGACAAACTCGACGTCGAAGACGTCTAGTAGAGGGTCCTGTCCGTCTAATAGAGTCAACTTTACCCTTTGACTTTTTCAGAATTTACCCCCCATTTACCTAGGCTTACTTGGCTGCCATGTGGCAGCCACGTCACAAATTTAGGGCGACTTCGGGTGGGGGCGACTACGGGTAGAGGGCGACCGCGGGTAGGGGCGACTGCGGGTAGGGGCAAATTCTGTACTACAGTTCAAAACTGCCACTTTTGCTGCATTCATCCAAAATTTTTTTTTTTTTTTTTAGAATCTAACCGTAAGATCTTGTACTTCACTTGTCTAAGATCACGTGGTAAAAATTTCATGAAGTTTGACCGTATAGATTGGAAGATATTAACAATCAAAGTTGGAAAAAAAAAATTCTGAACTGTGACCTGCAATTTCAGTTGACTTTGATTGTCATTTGTGGAAATTTTTGCACTACATACTTTGAATTAAAAGACACATATGTTGAATAAATAAGTTGAAAGTCTAGGGAAAAATATTCACTAATAAAAGCACTTGATTTGCATTCTTTAATCCCTAAAGGACCATCCTCCCTTTGGTTGACAAATTGGATTTTGGGCATGTACCTACAGTCTCATTTTTTGTCATAATTTTTTGAAACTTTTTTTAAAGATAGAAAAACTAATTATCTTTGTGGAAATATAATGTTTTCTCAAGTGGTGCCTAGGAACAAAAGTTGTGTCCAAATAAGTTCAAAACAAAGGCAACAAAAAAACATTCAAAAATTTTAATTTTTTTTCCTCATATATTATATTTTTTTCTCAACGGAAAGCTTTGATTCATTTCATTTGGATAAGTGGTGTGAAAATTATAGACAATCTTGTTTTTCTAGCAATCTAAGAATCTTCTTCAAAAAATAACTTGCAAGATTCATTTCTGAAATTTATTCCACACATTTTTATACTAATTATGTATAGATCCTATAGTTAGACGATTAGATGTGCAAAAGAAACAATTTCCAAATTTTTTACTCTTTGCAATAGAAATGGCAATTTTGAATGTTTTTTGGCAAGAAAAAGGCCTTGGTCCTTTAGGGGTTAAAAAATTTTAAAGTAGAAGTAGGTCCAAGATTGAAAAAAAAATTAAATTGTCAAGAGTTCTAAGATGGAATTGAAATGCAATTATTCCAATGATGAGATTGTTCTAGTGAGCAAATTTAACCTTGTCAAATAAATTTTTAGAAAAATTGTGAAAATTGCATTAAAAAATGAACCCTCTAAGTTTTGTTTTCAAGAAAATGCTAAGTTTGTCCAAAAAACAAGATTGTCCATAACTTTTGCATTACTAGTCCAATTACAATGAATCAAAGCTTCACATGTAGACAAAAATATAATATTTGAGGTGTCCACTGACCTCCATTTTTGGCTTTAGGGTGGCATAACTTTTTCTTTCAAACACTAATTGAAAAAATGCTATATTCCTACAAAGATGATATATTCTTCTATCTTCAAAGAAAGTTTCAAAAAAATCATGATGAGAATTGAGACTCTAAGCATTATGTGAACCGAGATGAGAATTCCTTAAGAACTCTTGGTCTTCTATGGGTTAAAATTCAACTTCATTTTTGTAAAATTTCTCACACAATAGTTTAGAAGCAAATAAACTATAATTAATTGTTTGACAAAAATTACAAAATATTTGCACAAGAGAATTGAAATTTGAAATTCTATACAATAACTTTTGCACTTTGCATTTAGAATATTCAATTCATTTTTCTAAATGTCACATCGTATAAAAGTCGTTAATATATTTACATTGCTCTTCAAAAGTTAAATGCATGCAATGTGACCTACGTTTCTATTTATACTAATCTGATAATATCATGTCCTATTACAAAAATATTAGTGTGGAAAACAACTTTAAGGGGCATCATCAACCATGGTTTATCAATGAGCAAGTTTGCCACCTATCCACATATTAATTGCTTCTTTACATTAGGCTCAATAAGGTCACCTAACTTCCTTACAAAGTATCTCACTATCAATGTATTTTCAAATACTTCATTGTCGTATTTTTCCATATCATTCATATTCATTAAGTGAACAATTTTTCTAATAGAATACAAGATGGATTTCATCGTATATTTATGATTTTCTTGCATGATCTCTATGGTCCTCTCTGAATGTTGCAGCCCATATACATATGTTAGAGCCACCTGCCAACAATTCTTTATATCCTCCAACTTCTTTTCCTTAATAGGTTAATATTTGTAATGAATCTTAGGAGACTAAAAAATAATAGCAAGGCACTTAACAGTAATCCATATAGTTAGCCAATATGTCCTTTTAGTGATAATCACTCATTCTTGAATGACATCAAACGTTTCAATTGAACAACCAAATTGATTATTTGCAATGCACAATTACAAGAAAGAACTTGCAAATCATAACAACGATTTTTGCATTAAAATTAGGGAAAATTAAAAAAACCAAGGAAAATTTAAAAAGACCCCACCTTATAAAGACCCTAGGAATCAAGAAGAAATTCTATAAACATTCCCAATGGAGTTCCTAAAAATTAGGTCATATATGTATTAACAAATCCAATGTAATGAAAGAAATCGAGGGGAAATAAACAATAAATGATTTTTACTAATTTAAAAAATGTATATTTTGAAATTGATATGAAATATCAAGGGTTTAAGAAAAAAAATATTATTAAGAAACTTTCAAAATCAAAAACAAAAAGAAAAAAGATGTTTAAAATCTCTTATTTATGCAGGAAATTGTAAGAAAAGGACATCCTCAAAGCAATGGCTCCCACCCCCATCCACAGTTGCACAATAAAAGAGATCCCTTTCACCCGTATTCTTCTCCAATTAAGAGGTCGCCCCCACCCGAAGTCGCCCCTAGCAGCCTCCCAAAGGCCCAAATTGGCCAATTTGGGGCCTTTGGGAGGCCATTTCTTCCCATCTCCACCCGAAGTCACCCCCTACCTAAGGTCGCCCTCACCCGCGTTCTCCTCCCAAAGAGGTCGCCTCCACCCGAAGTCGCCCCTAGAAGCCTCCCAAAGGCCCAAATTGGCCAATTTGGGGCCTTTGGAAGGCCATTTCTTTCCATCTCCACCCAAAGTCGCCCCCTACCCGAGGTCGCCCTACCCCGCGTTCTCCTCCCAAAGAGGTCGCCCCCACCCGAAGTTGCCCCTAGAAGCCTCCCAAAGGCCCAAATTGGCCAATTTGGGGCCTTTGGGAGGCCATTTCTTCCCATCTCCACCCGAAGTCGCCCCCTACCCGAGGTCGCCCTCACCCGCGTTCTCCTCCCAAAGAGGTCGCCCCCACCCGAAGTCGCCCCTAGAAGCCTCCCAAAGGCCCAAATTGGCCAATTTGGGGCCTTTGGGAGGCCATTTCTTTCCATCTCCACCCAAAGTCGCCCCCTACCCGAGGTCGCCCTACCCGAGGTCGCCCTCACCCGCGTTCTCCTCCTAAAGAGGTCGCCCCCACCCGAAGTCGCCCCTAGAAGCCTCCCAAAGGCCCAAATTGGCCAATTTGGGGCCTTTGGGAGGCCAATTCTTCCCATCTCCACCCGCAGTCGCCCCCCACCCGAGGTCGCCTTGACCCGCGTTCTCCTCCAAGAGAAGTCGCCGAAGACTCAAAGTCACTTGAAGAACGCGTTCGATTGCTTTTTGTGGGTGTTGAAGGTAGAAATTGAAAGCTTCATTAGAGTCAATTACTTTTGTTTTAGTTTGCTAGGTGTATTAGTGGACCTTCTTTGTTAGGTGAGCTAAATAAATGGACGTTGATGAGATCAGATTTTGTAGCTTAAACACCTAATCTCATTTATTAGAAATGAAATCTCTTCTAAAAATCTAGTTGCTTTGGATTCTTTATAGTACAACTTGAATTTGACAATATTTTGTTTGATCTATGAATTCGCTCTAGTATATTAATTTTATTACAAGATGTCATCTTCCATTGAACACTCAATTTTTGCAAACATGCAATTTTTTTAAATATATATCAATGGTTCATTATCATTTATTCGATTGTGATTACATGATATGAATTAAAATAAAATAAGAAAGATCATACATATCTATCCACCTATTTTTTTGTATTTTGAAATTCATTTGATAAATTATACACTTGTAGAATGACTATTTGAGATTTGCTTAAATCCATAGGGAAAGTTTTTATTTAAATCTCTTTCCTCTAGTTTTAGATTAGAAGTGAAGATAGTAAGTAATTCATAAGTACAAAGATGCTTCGTGAATCAAGAAAATTAAATGGGAAAGGTATTGCAAATATCTTCATGCATTATTTTGTATTTTGAAATACACTGGATAAATTATAGACCCATAGGGTAAATCTTTGAGATTTGCAGAAATTAAATCAAAGGAGAAGTTTTCATTTAAATCCCTTCCTCACTAATTTTTTAAGTTAGAGATGAAGGTGGTAAATAATTCATGAGTACAAAGATGCTTAGAGAATCAAGAAAAATACATTTGATAAATTATAGACCCATAGGGTAAATCTTTGAGATTTGCAGAAATTAAATCAAAAGGAGAAGTTTTCATTTAAATCCCTTCCCTACTATTTTTTTAAGTTAGAGATGAAGGTGGTAAATAATTCATGAGTACAAAGATGTTTAAAGAATCAAGAAAAATACATTTGATAAATTATAGACCCATAGGGTAAATCTTTGAGATTTGCATAAATTAAATCAAAAGGAGAAGTTTTCATTTAAATCCCTTCCCTACTATTTTTTTAAGTTAGAGATGAAGGTGGTAAATAATTCATGAGTACAAAGATGCTTAGAGAATCAAGAAAAATACATTTGATAAATTATAGACCCATAGGGTAAATCTTTGAGATTTGCAGAAATTAAATCAAAAGGAGAAGTTTTCATTTAAATCGCTTCCCTACTATTTTTTTAAGTTAGAGATGAAGGTGGTAAATAATTCATGAGTACAAAGATGCTTAGAGAATCAAGAAAAATACATTTGATAAATTATAGACGCATAGGGTAAATCTTTGAGATTTGCATAAATTAAATCAAAAGGAGAAGTTTTCATTTAAATCCCTTCCCTACTATTTTTTTAAGTTAGAGATGAAGGTGGTAAATAATTCATGAGTACAAAGATGCTTAGAGAATCAAGAAAAATACATTTGATAAATTATAGACCCATAGGGTAAATCTTTGAGATTTGCAGAAATTAAATCAAAAGGAGAAGTTTTCATTTAAATCGCTTCCCTACTATTTTTTTAAGTTAGAGATGAAGGTGGTAAATAATTCATGAGTACAAAGATGCTTAGAGAATCAAGAAAAATACATTTGATAAATTATAGACGCATAGGGTAAATCTTTGAGATTTGCATAAATTAAATCAAAAGGAGAAGTTTTCATTTAAATCCCTTCCCTACTATATTTTTAAGTTAGAGATGAAGGTGGTAATAATTCATGAGTACAAAGATGCCTGGAGAATCAAAAAATATAAATGGGGAAGGTATTGTAAATATCTTCATGCATTATTTTGTATTTTGAAATACACTTCATAAATTATAGGTCTTTAGTAGGATAATTCGTTGAAATATGCATAAATTCAATCAAAAAGGGAAATTTTTCTTTAAATCCCTTCCATCTAATTTTTAAGTTAGGGATGATGGATTGATGGTGGTAAATAATTCATGAGTACAAGAATACTTGGAAAAAAGAATTCAAATGGGAAAGTTTTTTATACAAATCTTCGTGCATTATTTTGTATTTTAAAATCCACCTCATGAATAATCACTAGAAGAGAAAGGAATGTTTTAGGTATGGTCTTAGCAATATAGTTCTATAATTTATGACCTTTTAGCAAATTATAGTAAATATTTATTAGAAATACATTTGTTTTCAATAAAAATTTACTAAAAATTTGCCTAAAGATCATAAGATTGTAGGACTATACTACTAGGTTGTACTTAAAACAACCTTTTCTCTTGTAGAGATTACATTGTTAGGATGTTAAGCTCTAAAGTCTCAATTGTCTTTGTAGCTTGGAAAATGGATTTTGGGCAACTTCATATAAGGTCAATTTTTTATGAAGCTTTTGATACTTTTTCATGATATAGATAAACTTGTTAGTTTTATGGGATTGTAATTTGTATTTTAATTGGTGCCAAAGAGCAAGAGTTATACCACAATAAGCCTAAATATAAATTAGGTGAACAAAAGAAATTCACGAAAATTTGAATTAAAAATTAAAGTTTTTTTGTTCTCATAGATTGGAATTTTTTTGTACTTCAAAAGCTTTGGTTCATTTTTTGGGGATTGATGGTGTGAAAGTTATAGAGCATCTTCTTTTGTGAGCAATCATAGTATCATATTAAAAAAAATTAAGCATAGGATTCTTTTGGGCCACTCAAGTTTCAAACTTTTTCAAAACAATTAAACAAATAAGTTCAAAAAATTAACTTTGATTCATAGAACAATCTCACCATTGGGATTAGTGTGTTTTAATTCCATTTTAAAGCTATTAATGATAAAGTTTTTTCTCTCTATAATGTACTTTCTTCTACTTAATAATTTTTTAGAGAATGAAACCACATTATTTTTAAATTTTATATTTTTTATATTTTCAAATCAATTTTGAATGATGAAATTTTTTTAATTCAAGACTATAATGTAAACTTTTTTAAGTTAAGAAGATTCAAAGTAGTTTGTCAATATGTCACAAATGTGATTTCTTCACTTTGAACGCATTTACCTTGCAATCTATGTGGTGAAAGTGTTTGAAATTTTTTCCACACATTGTCATACTATTCTACTTTAAGATCCTACGATTACATATTCAAAAATACCATTAATTTTCTTTTTTCTTTTTGCACTAGAAATAGTAGTTTTGAAAGTTTTTTTGGACAATTGCAACAAAGAGGTCGCCCCTAGGGACCAGAGGTCGCCCCTAGGGTCCAGAGGTCGCCCCTAGGGACCAGAGGTCGCCCCTAGGGACCAGAGGTCGCCCCTAGACCCGCAGTCGCCCTTAAAGGGACCAGAGGTCGCCCCTAGACCCGCGGTCGCCCTTAAAGGGACCAGAAGTCGCCCCTAGACCCGCAGTCGCCCTAGATTTTGGACCCGCAGTCGCCCCCTACCCGCGGTCGCCCCTAGACCCGCAGTCGCCCTAGATTTTGGACCCGTAGTCGCCCCCTACCCGTGGTCGCCCCTACCCGCGGTCGCCCCCCATGAAGCACGCCACGTCACAGCCACGTAGGACAGTCCGTTTTACCTAGGGGTAAAAAAATTTGAAATCCGAAATCCGTACATGACAACAAAAACCGCCCATACTCGACAACTCGACAATTCGACATGCGACATGCGACGTCTATTAGACACAAAAACCCGAAATTCTGTCAGACAAGACAACCCTAATGATGTCCGCTCTGCTGAAGTCCCCAACATACAGTCGACCTGTGTACTACCTTGGCGAGGTTACCGCTGGGAAGTCCGTCTTGATACTGCACACAAAATGCCTTCTTCCGCAACAACACCAACACATGTTCGTCTATCTGCAACGTCGATAGGAAGTGCAGTCCATGATGATGGCTTCAAGTGGATAATGGGTCTGGCCATCCATGCATATGTATGCTCAGACAGTGGAGAAGTAGTGTACGTTGTAATGTTAGATGATGGAAGGGAGATACAAGTTCCTTCAGGCGAAGTGGAACCGCTGGTGCTCTTGAATCAATATGACAGTAATGATATGTGCATGCCCAACACAGAAGAGTCTTTGGATGTGGTAGAAGGAGGGCTTACGTCCTCATTGGACATGGAGGACCATGTTTTCTATTCCATGACTGTGGAGGACTCTTTCGCATGCGACATTGCCGCGACCAGTACTGAAGTCGATGATGAAGACTCCTGGCAGTCTTGATATGACTTCGCAAACTGGTCGGCAGACGGCATGGACAACAACTCCAATGAGCACAACGCAACCTTGCCAGTACCAGGCCGTAGCATCGGAGCTAGTTGTAGTGCGAGTCCTTCAACTGTAGCGATGAAGGGAAAACCACCCTTCGTCGTAGCAACGGTCTGTACAGTGGAGGCACCTGAAATAACGATGACAAACAAGTTCCGCTCAGACCTCACAATGTCTCTGCAGGCTTCAATACAAACGATGAAAATAATGCTCAACACGAAGGGCAAAGGGAAAGTGACTGAAGCAGAAGTCATGCACAAGCAAGTGGAACAACAACAACAACTCAACGGCAACCATTTGCCGAAGCACACGTTACCTCATGCAAAGAGCACTGTCGATCTAACAAAGACTGTAAGTACACCATTTCCCAGTTCGTTTGGGCTTCTTGCAGGCGATGAACATGCACATCCGAACCATGTAGGACCCAGTACTGGCCGTTCATCAATGACAGTTACTTTGTTGAACGGATCCATAGCAGCTGTCATATGTGTACCGTTCACTGACCTCAACGGCAAAGAGTGTCCGACATTATTATGCATGCCAGCACCTATGCCTGAGCATACCGTTGATTTCTGTAGTGATGAATTCAAATTAGCAGATGGCAGAGCAAATGCACGTGCCAATCCTCAGTCGTAGGCTGTGGATGACGATTGTCATTAGAGGAAGCCAGAAGCTTCTTCGGAGAGAGCATCTAGCTCTCAAGCACATCCCTCTGTTCGTCGATCAACTAGATCTGGCCGGACCTACGTGGTGCGTAATGGACGGGGTACCCGAGCGCCAGTCGCAACTGCCCGTTTTGCATTCCAAGCAGCGTACGCAGAGTCCATGTGGACAATGCAGCACTACTCATATAGAGCAGTGAGTCCAACATTCACAGGACCGACAGGAGGTCCAGCTTTCCCCATACTGAGAATGCCTACGAAGACGGCGTTGTTTGCTCGATTTTGGTCGGAACAGACATTGCAATGAATCTGCAACGACACTAATCGATATGCTAGTCTACTGAATCCGAAGACACACTTACCCATAGGCGGAGGACTGTGGTGGCGTTTGGAGAAGGTGGAATTGAAGGCCTTTGTGGTTGTGAACTTACTGATGGGAATAAAACGTCTCCCCAACCATCGTAACTACTGGAATCGAGGCAATGAATTTATGTACTGTCCAAGCATTTCCAACATCATGACATGTCGCCAGTATGAAGACATCACTCGCTGTTTGCACGTTGCAGATGACCAACAGATTGCAGACGAGGACGAGGATGCAGAAATCGACAGACTGAGGAAAATGCGGTGGCTGCTAACTGAAATGCGGAAGAAGTTCAAGTCGAACTGGAATCTATTCCAGGAGGTTACCGTTGACGAGACAATAATACCTTATAAAGGGAAGTACTGTCCAGTGAGGCAGTACCTACCAAGAAAGCCAACAAAATGGGGAGTGAAGGTTTGGTGTCTAGCCGATGCAAAGCATAAGTACATTTTGGACTTTCAAATATACACAGGATCGCTAAGGAGAGATTCAGTGGCCGGTGGCATTGTAGGAGACGCGAAGTCACCTCATGAAGTAGTCATGCAGATGACGCACGACTTGCATGGCCGATCGCATGTGGTATGCACGGACAATTTCTTCATATCTGTACAACTGTTAGCAAACCTCCGATCACTTGGGACATTCGCAGTTGGCATAGTTCGCAGTAATCGTGTTGGTCTCCCAAAATCGCTGGTCGACAAGAAGGCATTATCTAGAGAGCCGCAGGGAACTTTGTGGTGGAGGATGCATGTAAGTCGCGAAGTCCCATGTGTGGCATTTGTAGATCGAAAGCCTGTATTCATTGTGTCCACATATTACCCACCCATTCCAGCAGCGAACGAAACATGGCCGACAGTACTTAGACGAGTGAACGGTACCGTCACAGACTTAGAGACGTCGCCTATACATAAGGCGTATACAGAGTTCATGCAGGGGGTCGACATTGCTGACCAACTGAGGGGGTCATACACGTGCCAGACTCGAAGTCACAAGTGGTGGCATAAAATCTTCTTCTACCTCGTTGACACGTCAGTAGTAAATGCATTCATCTTGCATCAAGCAGCGGCTGAGCAACTTGGGAAGGGAATGCAATCTCATTTGCAATTTCAATTAGGCCTTGCCGATGAACTCAGTAGACCGTGGTCAATGCAAAGGGGAGCAGTGTCGCAATTCCGCCTGTTTACACCAGGTGTGCATGGCCTCGTCCGCAGTGAACGTCGTCAAAAATGTCGTTTTTGCAGAGGCCCTACAAGGACAAACATGTTATGCCTCCAATGCGGAGGCATCTTTCTACATTTGGGCAAGTGTTTCCAAAGGAGTCACTTAGTGCTGAGAAGGTGAATCGTTTGATGGAGGCAATGTATAGAGCTAGAAATGTAATAGAAGTGGCAATGTGTAGGCTCTGCATACATATATAGCACAAAGTATTGTATATAGTATCGGAATGTGAACGAGAACCATGTAAACCGTGTGTACATAAAATAAAGCACTCCGCAATTTTGAAACAAGGACTACACGGGCATATTCTTACGTCAGGGCACATTCTCACGATTGCATTCGTCTTGCTGTACTGTTGACATGTACCGCCATTGTTAGCTAAATTGTCTTCTTCTAAGCGGGCAGTCCTGAAGTTTAAAGGACGGGTAACAGGGCAAGGCGGTCAGTGACACATTTATGATGTTCGGTCATGTAGAAGATGTGTCATTTTTCACTTTGCACATGATGCTCCGCATTGCAAGATTTGGATCTCAGAAGAGAGTTCTTGTTTTTGTGATCTGTAAATTCACAGGCGTTCCTCACACATTCAATTGCACTTAGTTTTTTTTCAAAAAAATTGCGGACCCCCTATGGCCTTCGAAGTTGAAACGCCATGAGCAAGAGAGACTCTGCCCATGGAAGTCAACGCCCAACATTTCCTAGTCAGACATCATAATCTGGCAATCGCCTAAGTGTTTCACATAAATCCTTCTTCTGATCGACTGAAGCCCCGTAGGGGCCGAAGATCATACGGTGAATTCAGCTCTTGTCTAATTCCACTTTGTACTAGCCGACCTGTAACAATTTCATGTTTCTACAATCTTCCCACACTCCTGGAAGACTACGACCACTAAAGGATTAAGCAATCTCCATTTGAAATTTTCACAAGTTTTTCAATTTATGGAGGTACTTAATAGACTAATTTTTTAATTTCTTTTTAAACAATTGAAATGGAATTTCATTGCAAAAAGAGGCAGTACAAGCCTGCAAGCCACATGTGGCCTAGCAAGGCGGAGACCAACACTTAATAGACTAATAATTTTAGTTTCAAAAGTATTAAGATAGAGAAATTTAATGCCATGGAATGTAGACAAAATTTGGTAGCCCGGCCATGCCCTTATTTAGGGGCAAAGTTAGTGCACATATATGATTTGGAAAGGGCATAACATCATACAAATGCACGAAATAATACCTTGCAGCCTAATAATAGACCCTTCATATTTTTTTGAGAGAAATATATAGCCATGTCATAATCAATTAGTAAGGTTTTCTAAACACACACCTATAACTTCTAGATTGACATGCTTATGGTTTTAGGCTCACATAATAGCAATTGTGTATAATTGTTAATCAAAATGAAATGATTCAAAGCTTTATATTTACATATACATTTAGAAAACCAATTTCAAATTTTTTTTTTTTTTAAAGTGATCCTTTTAAACTGATTGGGTTGCCAAGGCTCCCAAAGGAACTACATTCATACCCTACAATAACTTATTAACCATATAGTCCCTTGTATAGTCCATAGTTACAAAAATTGTTGTGCTTTCAAATTACTCCTTGACCACATGTTGCGTGAAAATTCCAAAGAAAAAAATGAAAATTTTGTTTGATGGATGACCACAAACGCTATATTCTTTCTCCAAAATGCTACTTGGTCCTTTCTTTAGTGTTAAGATTTCAATGTTGCTTTTGATGAATGAAAAACTATTTAAATGAATGATTGGTCCAAAACACTTTATTAATCATCGAGAATGTAAATGTCAAAATGCTTAGGGATTAATTAAGATCTAATTTCAATAATTTATAATCTAATCCCAATAAATAATGGTTTATGATAGTAAGTTTTCTCACTTAGATGCTATTAATTTTGATTATAGGTGCACTTTCTTCCTTCCCTTGATCCATATTGTCACACATGCAAATCATTAGAAGAAATATCAGCCCTCCAGAGGGCTGTTCCGGAGTGACAAGCCAAGCTATTTCAAAGCTCGGCTTGTCACTCTAGAATTGTCCCATAGTGAGCAGTCAGCTTGGCTAATTGCTCGCCAAAATAGTAAGTTATCGCCATTTTATTTTTAATTTAATTTAATTTTTATTAAAAAAAATCAAGATTAAAATTTAAAAAAATTATGATTACAAATTTTTTTTTAAATTATTCGTAAATTTCAATTCCTACACCACTGTCGTTGCAGGTACACCTGGGTGGAAATAGGGGAAAAACAAATTTTTGAGCAAAAAAATAGTAAATTTCAAGGTACCTCGGAGGGTTGTGGAGCAGCCCTTTGGAGGCCTGAAATTTTCTCTAATGGGGCTCTCCATCTCCATCTATCAATTGAATGGGTAAAGTGGGTGGGAAGGATATGATGAAGTATATTCATAGAAAAATCGATTGGTTGAGTTGAGGGAGGGAGCTAAGCTTAGCCAACTAAGGTAACTAAGTTTCACCAACTAAGGTAGGCCAATCCAATTTCGTTTGTTGTCCAATTTTGTCATCCTACTTTTGTCTCCAATTCCATCCCAAAAGACATCCAAATCCGTTCATTAGTTTCTAACAAAATCATTGCATTAATGCCAAACAAAGGTTAACATATCAATCTTTTAATATAGCATATTGGAATAATACATGAAAAAGTGGTTATGGGTTGTTTATAGGATGTTTGTGACTCGAATTTGTGAGCGGTTTTGTAATTCCAAGGCAAACCACTTTAGAAATTCACAAAATTTGCAATTTTAATCAAAAATTATAATCCCACTTGGATTTCATTTGATTCGTGAAACATGCCTTCACCTCAATCAAATATGTGTCCCTCTTGGAGTTGAACCCAAAATATTGAGATAGCAAATCAAGGTGGTAATAGGCTAGCTTATCTAACTTGAGTGACTGAGGCTTGGGGAGAGCCATCGAGCAAGTGACGCTAAGGTAGTACGTTCTAAAAGCGCCCATCTCCTTCAAATCGCCCCTATTTTTACCTGGAGATGAGGTGATTCTTAAATGAACTACTTTAGCAATTGAATGAATTGAGGAAAATTTGTTTTTCTACTGCAAGACCCAATCATTATCTTTGATTTCCACACATCTCTTTACAAGTTGCAAGTGGACCGATTTGGGAAAACCTATGGTCACAAATAGGTGCCTATGCTCCAAATCTTTGAAAATTTGTAAGTAATATAAAAATGATTGAAAAAAATTACAAAACTACTTGTATTAGGTTCCATATTTATTTTTACTTCTCTAAAAAATGATCAAAAAATATGATTGTCCACATAAGCCTATGAAAAAGGCAGACCAACCTTTAAATGGTCGCTTTTAGAGCATACTACCTTAACCCCTAGTAAAAGCCCAAGGGGTTTCGAACAAAATACAAATGTATTATAAAATATAAGTTCTATAACTTTTCTGAAGTTTGCATCGATCAACAAAAGAAGATAATGTGAAGCATGAAAAGTAGAAAGTATCTGTACGGTCAAAATTTTAAAATTATTTTTAGATTCTCTTCAAATGAATTTTGAAGATATAACTTCAAAAATTCACTAAAAATACAATATCTATCTTTAACATTTCAATTTCTTTTTGATTGGTCAAAATTGTGGTTTCTATTGATTTGTAAAAAAATGCATAAGATTTAGTAATGAGAACATCAACACTTTCCCCAAATAGTAAGTTTTTCAACACTAGCCAATTCACTAGACTCTTTGTGCTATTAATATCTCTTATAATTTCTGTTTGACCGTAGCGATCTTAGTTTTGAGTATACATATTGAAAGACAATCCAATCTCTTAAGGGAATAAAAAAAATTGAAAAAAAATTGAAAAAAAAGTTTTTTCCTGCCCGAAAATTCTGCCCGAAGTCGGGCAGCGACCATACTCGAGCGCTTAGAGGTTAAGTTAGTTCCGGAGCTCACTCACTCACTGGAGTGTGCCGCTGGCAGGGGGTCTAAGCTGAGCTCGCAATCTGCGTGCATGCATGCGCTGCAGGCAAGCAGGGAGAGCCTGATCCAGGGGCTCTCTCATACACACACTGACGGAGGATGGAAGGAAACATGGAAGGCCGGAACGAGAGTAGTGACAGACGAGATAAGGTCAGAGAACTGCAGAAGGGAAGTGGAGGGGCGAGCTACGAGCCTGGCTGCCTGCGCGCGTACGTAGCTGCCTAACTGCCTGCGCTCGTCCATCATTGCCATCATGAACACACTCATCACTTCTGCCTCACTGCTGCGCGCCTCCTGCTGATGCTGCAGCGCGGCGCGCGGGGCAACGCAAGCAGCTAAGCTTTGGCCAGGCGGCAAGGCTAGGGAGTCACTGGCACTCGTTCTGCCGTTCTAACCTTCAGTTAATTGGGTAGACAAGCCAGCCTATTACCACCCTGATTTTGCAGTCCAAATATCTTGGAGCCAACTCCAATAGGGACACATATTTTTTGGGAGGTGAGTAGGTGACTGTGTGCATGCATGTTCCACTAATCAAATCAAACCCAAGTGGAGTTATAATTTTTCAATTAAATCTGCAAATTTTGTGGATTTCTAAAGTGGTTTGCGTTGGAAATACAAAATCGTTCATAGAGTAGAGTCATGAACTTCGTATAAACAACCCATGATTGCCTTTCCATGTATCTAGTATGCACCATTAAAGAATTGACACATTAGCCCTTGATCGGTGTGAATACCTACAAGTCCCAAGGCCATTTTTCTGTCAAAAAACACTCAAAACTGTCATTTCTACTGCGTTTGTCCAAGAAAACAAAACAAAAAATCTTTTTTTGGAACTGAACCATAGGATCTTGAACTTTACTTGTTTGAGATCATGTGGTAAAAATTTCATGAAGTTTAACCGTACAGATTGAGAGATAGGAGCATTCAAAGTTGAAAAAACAAGTTTTTTTGAACACTAGACTGCAATTTTAGATGACTTTGATTGCTATTTGTAGAAAAAAAATGTGCACCATGGAATTTGAATTTAAAATTTATTGTGTTGAATAATTGAATTGGAAGTCTAGGAAAAAAAATTCAAAAAACAACAACTTGATTTTCATACTTCAAAAAATTGTCAAGTAGAAGTAGGTCCAAGATTGAAAGAAAAAATAAATTGTTAATTATAGCTCTTAGATGGGATTGAAATACAATAATCCCAACAGTGAGATTGTTCTAGCAAGCAAACTTAACCTCTTTTTTTTTTTAAATTTGAAAAAATTTGAAAATTGCATTCTGAAATGCATCCTACAAGTTATTTTTTCCACAAATAATCTTAGGTTGCCCAAAAAATAAGATTGTTGATAACTTTCACAATCATCACTAATCAAAATGGAACAAATCAAAGCTTCAGATGTAGACAAAAACATAATCTTTGAGAAAAATATTATTTAGAATTTTTGCAATATTTTTTTGTGCTGCCCGCCAAGTTCAGTTCTAGTCTTTTTGTGGTATAACTTTTGCTTTAAGGCACTGATTGAAACAAAAATTATATTCCCATAAAGCTTATCAAATTTCCTATCATCCAAAAAAGTTTCAAAAAATTAGGGTAAAATTTCAGCCCATAGGAACGTGCCCGAATTCCAAATTGCAGTGATTTCGTCAAAAAATGAACGAATTTGAATTTTAGTTTTAGTTTTTTCTGGACGAAATTGGGACCCATATTAGAGTACATATTAGGATGATGATGATCGAAATTGGGACCCATATTAGAGTACATATTAGGATGATGATGATCGAAATTGGGCAGCAGTGAATGGAATTGAGCTGGTCTAGCTGCCTTAGTTACTGTACCTAAGGTGCAGGTCAGGTGGGACAGTGCGGGAGGTGGGAAGAGTGAGTGAGAGTCAGAGCAAGCAATGCCCGCAGGCTGAAAGGCTGGAGTGCACTGGTGCAGCTAAGGTAGCCACCGTACTGTAGTGCAGGCAGCAAGGTACGCAGGAGTCAGTCAGTCTGTCAGTTGTGCATGCAAGTAGAGCTGGCCAGCCATCGCTCTCACCAAGATCCCACCAAGTCCTGCATATCTTCTTCAATTCAGACATAACTTACATTCATTCATGGCCACTTTCTAGCTGATCGAGTGCGCCCTATGCTGCTAGCTACCTGCATTCCCACCTGGTCACGTCTCTTCTCTTCTCTCAATGTTGCTGCTGCTGCTGCTTGAGTTAGCAACTGTAGCAAGCTCACTCGATCATTCCGTATGGATTTCAGTTCCCGTACGTAACCAGACAGCTACTGTAGGTCCCTCCCCCATGCATCATCAGGCTTCAACAGCCGTTGCCTGCCTGCCTGCCTGCGCGCGCGTTGCTCCAAACCCCAGGCTACGGGCCTTAGCTCGCAACAGACTTCTGCCCATCATTTTCATCACGTCGGTCGTCCTCCACAGGGCTGCACCACCTTCAATCGCTCGCTAATATTTACCAGCTTCGGTAAGTTTACGGTAAAGGTTATATGTTTCGATTGAGCTAGCGTACAAGGCGGCAATACGTCATTTCCCCTCGCTCTGCCTGACTGCCTTCCGGTCTGCCTGACTGCCCTCAGCGTTCAGCAATCTCACTCAGAAAGTTCCTGAAGTTCAGTTAGGCTTCCTTCATCACCGTCTGCCTGTCTTTCTGAAACCTAACTCTCTCATCTCTCGATCCATGAGCTTAGCTCCCATTCCTCACTGCGGCAAACTGAGGTATGCTGCTGCTCCATAGGTAGCTCCCAGCGTCTGTCGCTCCTCGAACCCATCCTCACTTAATCCCGTAGGTGCCTCTCCTGTCATTGTTTGTCTTTTCTCCCAGGTAATTTTTCCCTGCAGCTGCTCGAGCACGTTTGCCAGCTGATCCGTCGAAAGTCATACCAGAAAGTTCAATATGTTGCGTTACGTTACAGTACGTCATGCTGAGAGCGAGTGGGTGAGTAAGTAGGCTTCTACTCCGATTCAAGATCTATCGAGAGCTCTAGCTATTGTAAGCTAGTCAACATCCAGCCATGTCTTCGTGGGTTCTGGCGTTGTCCTCGCTCCCCTCGAAGTCGTAACTAATGCTAACTCTGTCTGAGTCTCTCTCCATCGCTCCCGTGCCATCCATTGCCCATTCCTGGCGTCTATCAACAGTTTCTATGACCTCTCTTTCGGTCCCTCAATCATTTCTACCTGTATCGCAATCATCCAGTGAACAATATTATTCTGCGATATTACAAGATATAGTGGCCGCTTAATTCATTCGTCAGTGGCCTGAAAGCAGAATTCGATTTGTGTTTGGGTACGTACGAGGATGTTGTCGAAACTGAAGCGTAAGAACGTTTAATTTACTCGCGAGTATGAGATACCTACTTTCCCGCAGGAGTCAGGGGTTTCCTCGTTTATTTCAACAGCCACACTGAATGATATTACAGCGTTGAGTGTTCTGGGTGGGACGCAGGGAAAAGTCGAACGAGTTGGTTTAACTTAATGGTTTGCTCGCATTGCATTGCAGAGTTCGGATCATTCAGTGCCATTGCGGTGAAAGAGAAAGAATGGTTGTGTTATTGTGATCAGAACATTGTCAGTGGTCTTTTTTCCGACAGACCTGATTGATTATAGACCAGCGTAGTCTATGCGAGTTTCTGGTTCACGACCAAGAGGGTCACACATTGCATTTCATGAAGGGACAGCTGCCAGCATCAACTGCAGTTTTCTTGACCCTTGTCATGGTGAGTCAAGTCACCATTGCGCCGGCGGTGGTCGCGGGCTGCAAGATCAATAGAGCAAATCGATATGGGTCGCTGTGAATATTGTGGAGTCGATCAGAGAGGAACTCAACACAGCTTCGACCGATTGTCAGGGCTCGCTGGGCTACTCGCCTGAAGCACGGAGGCGATGTCAGGAGGTTGTAGGTCGTCAAGTCTTTCCTCCCCGGTATGGCTACTGGGTTTCTTGCTTGTGGTTGCGTCGTTTCTGAGTATCCCGATCGCAGCTACAACAATTGCTGATGAAGGTAGAAGTCTTATTCCCACCCCATTTATCATGCCGCGAGCGGCATTATTCTCAAACAGACGGGTTACATATAGCTTCTACTTAGTTTATTATTTGCAGGGCTAGGCATCGAATCACTATCAAGGAATATTATCCAAATGGCTTTTTTGATTGATTTCCACTGTTCTGGAGTGAGAGAGGATACAATCTACTAATCTGCCCATGGAATTCGTTAGAGTGAGATCAAGAGTCAATCAGGAATTGAGTAGAAAAATGAGCACCCAAGGATATTGTTATCTCCACTTACTCAAATCCTATTTGTCATAATTAATTAGACGCACAAATCCAACAGAGGGTGACTGCAAAAGAAACTAAGAAAGGATTCAATATGTTTGTATTAGAGATATATGACTGACAGTCACATGCTTTGTATTGCGTTCATGCAGTGGCTGCATTACTCGAACTGAAGAGGGGGTTTGCGAACGGTGACATTGCGCTTTATGACTGGCACGAAGTCAGCCAGAGTCCATGCCTCTGGCGAGGCGTAACATGTGATAATGTCACCTTTTTGGTCACAACCTTGTAAGCTGGCTACTCTCTTTCAATCAGTACAATTGGATCCTCACATACGTGATAGCGGCAGCCGGCAGTTTTTAAATTGACATACCATCCTGCTAGACCCCCATTCGGTATTTGCCACATTTTCTGATTAACAGAACTCCTCGCACGTACTTTGGCCCAGTAGAATCACGTCCGGAACTCCGGACGTGTCAAGTCGTTACTTTCAGCCAATACAAAACTAGACAATCGATCAATTTGAAGCCAGTAGGTCATTCAAATTAGGAATGTATGACTGCGAAGTGCCTGTGATGGGGATGATTTTACATTCCCAATCTCCCTTAGCTGGATGCGTAGCTGCCATTTAAGACCTTCTGGCATTTGCTGATCGTTCTGGGATTTTATGTGCTTCTCTAGTTAACAAGCTGGGCTCTTTGGAAAAATATAAATTGGTTAGATATGTTTAATCGATCAATTAAAGCTCTCGATCTGTTCTTGCAGAAATCTGTCAGCTCTTTCACTGGCAGGGGAAATTTCTCCGGCGATTGGCATTTTACACAGCCTCCAGCATTTGTGAGTAGTCCAATGTCAATGTATTACTACTGCCAGTGCTCAAATGATTCTGTTTTCCCAGGCCATTGTACGTCGTGCAGTTTGAGTTTCGATCTTGACAAGGGTTTTTTCGACGTTCTTGCTAGCCTCGATGCTGATAATCTCTTGCGGACAGATTTCAGGGTTCTTAGAAAAGTGTTTCTGGTGCAGGGACATGAGTGAGAATAATATCTCTGGACAGATACCAGCGGAAATTAGCAAGTGCATAAGCTTGGTTTACCTGTGAGTTAATCGGACGTTGAACTCCAGACCTGCATGTGATTGCAATATATGTATCAGCAGAATATTGAATACAATTCAAAATTAAAGACAAGTTGCGCACAGCCACAGTATTAATGAAAGATCTCTTTTAAGGAACTTCCAAGTTCACATTTTTGTCTCCATGAAGACTTCACAGAGCTAAACGGAGCGATACTCACGAACCATTTTATTGAAACTAAGACTGATTAACATTCCTAGTTTAATAGAGTTTTTAAAAAGTGCAATATGATCCCTGCAATTCGATAGTCACTGATTCGAATGTGGCCATCGTGTCATGTGCCCCGTTCCGTGCATCCAAAATTTTATTAGTGTGCTTACCTAAAATATACATCGATTCAAACAGGAATTTTTCATGGAACAATCTGACGGGAGAAATACCATACCTCATGTCACAGCTACAAAAAATGGAGTACCTGTAAGTGGCTGCAATATTGGAAGTTTCTATGTCCTTGACATTACTTGACTGCATTCTCTGTATCTTGATATTCTTAAACTCAGAAATCTGGACAAACCACGCCATTTTCGATGACGTGCAAATGTTATCGGTTTCGCGTGATGGTTTGCAGGTCCCTGGCAAACAATCATCTCGCAGGCCCGATTCCATCAACATTCTCAAGTCTCGTTAACCTGAGACACCTGTAAGCCTTTCGATGATTACCCTTTCCTGTATTAATATACAGATACATGTTTACGTTATGTACAACTCCATGATAATCGTACTCATTGCAAGCTTCTTTAGTATCCTTAACTATATTTCTATGAATAACGTGCATTGGTAATCTGCAGGGACCTGCAGGCGAATGAGCTTTCGGGGTCCATACCGTCGTTGATTTACTGGAGCGAGTCCCTCCAATATCTGTAATTCTCTTTCCCGAAGCTTCTCTTGATCTCTTATCAATTCGGCGTTTTTGGATCGAATACGTACGTACTTTGCAATAGGTAAATGCGATTAGCACTGCAGTGCATGTTTTGGTCAATGAATCCGAGGGACGTTCACTTGGCACAGTACTAAAATAGAAGTGTGTGTTGCCTTCGTGCAGTATGCTTAGGCAAAACTACCTCACAGGGAGTTTGACCGCAGACATGTGCCAACTGACTCAGCTTTCCTACTTGTAAGGCAGCATGGCCCCTACTGAGCTTCATATTCATTGATTTTTTTAGTTCATGACTTAGAACGTACTTACTGTTGTAATTAACGATGCACTCACTTATATAATTCCCAGCAGGAAGTTTGAATTCCACTTGTGATTGTGAAGGAACCTTAAGGATTTTGATCTTTGTAAAATGACCTTGTACATGGTGTATTTGTGCATTGTAGCAATGTGCGCTTGAATAACCTCACAGGACCTATACCCGACGGGATTGGGAACTGCACGGCCTTTCAAATCCTGTATGTTCACCCTGCATGTCCTCTAGAATAATGGTGACTTTGATTTATAGTGACGATGGCTAATCATCTTTTCTTAACTTCTGAACAGGGTCTCATAACAAATGGAAAAGTATTCAGTGTTTAGCTAGTTGACTCCATGATTTAACTGTCGGAGTTCTAGATTTGTAATCTTTAACGTGAACATCATTTTCGGTGACAGGGACTTGAGTTACAACGATCTCTCTGGTGAGATTCCGTACAACATAGGATACCTCCAAGTGAGCACTCTGTAAGTGTATCCAGCTACGATCCCCCAATTCTATCTCAATTGTGTGAGGCATTGCTCATTTGCATGCTCAGCACGTCGAAACACGTATTCGCACTATAGCTCTGGCCATAGAAGTCTTATCACTCGCGGGTTGTCATCTACCAAAGTCATATTAGCTTTGCAATCTTCCCGGATCCAACATGCGCATCAATGAACGATGGGTGCTAATCTGAATGCAGCAAACAATTATTACTGCTTAGTACCTTCTGAGATTAATTAATTAAGACTTCCTTGCATCGTTCTTTACTGAAGCCTTAACTTGTGAATATAAATTGTGTGCAGGTCTTTGGAATCCAACAGGTTCAGTGGGCTGATTCCGGATGTGCTTGGGCTCATGCAAGCGCTGGTCATCCTGTATGTCTAAACTTCTCATTTGTCTCGATTATGTAGGTAAATATTACGTAGGTATATGTATTCATTTGTCTTGATTATAGATTATTCTTGTTAGGAAATTTTAGTATTGTAAACCGTAGGATGTCTGACAATCGACTGGTTGCATTGACCTTAATTTAGAGACTTGAGCTCCAACCAACTTGAGGGCCCCATTCCGCCGATACTTGGAAATTTGACTTCAGTAACCAAATTGTAAGCTCGTCATCAATCCGTGATTATTTCATGATCTATACACGGTTAGGCCATGCTTGTTCTTGTTATCCAGTATACTGCCAAAATTAAGGTTCAAATTCATGAATTCTAATGAATGTAGGTCAGCAGTCCGTAAGTCCTTCAATAATAGTAATTTGCACATGATTGTATAGTGCATGGTTGTGTCAATGTTAGATTTAACTTTGCGGTTGACCCAAATGTTTATCTTTATGCTATTGTTCAGGTACCTGGACAACAATCGCTTGACGGGTTCGATACCCCCAGAACTAGGGAACATGACCGTGTTGAACTACCTGTAATGCACGACCCTCTGATGTTTCAAAACAGTTCATACTTTATAATTAAGGGCAACTTTGAAACCAGGGTACGCAACTCAGATATTATAGGCCAGGGGGAAGGGGCTTCCGCATTAAACCTTCTCAGAACATGGCTTAGCACTTTTAAGTATGTTAACTTTTTTTTTAAGAAATAAATGGTTAATTTTTTTTAATCCAAAAGTGAGGTAAGAAATATATAGTTGTGTTTGAAAAAACACTGAGTTAACTTTTATTGGAAAATAATCTTCTTACCTTAGTTTTAGTTTAATTAAGACCTCAAAATTGCTATAAATATTCTCTGTACTAGTTACCTCTTCCCCTCGAAAATCTTTGGCTCCTTAAACCTGTCTGCTCTCGGGATGAGATGAAGGTCAAGTGGACCCAAATCGTAAGTTCAACATTTTATTAGTAATATGCCTTTTATAAAACTATATATTTTTTCTAATTAAATGTCAAAAAACTTGTTTAAGTTGCTCCCAGGCCACTTGTACAAAATAAAGCCGCTTTAAAAAGTGTTTTTCTTCATCAATCTAAGAGTTTTATATTTTCTTGTAAGGCTACTGTTTAAATTTTGAGCCTCTATGCAAAGGCAACTTTCAAGTATTAACTTTTAGTGTTGGATTAAATTGAATTATTACACTGGAAGTGATCAATTTTAGGGCGTATTTAAAATTGGTCTTGGATATGCGGGCAAGAGAGTTGATTTTTGATTATATAAGTTGGAATTTCGGATTACACTTTGGTCGTGCACTTTTGCTCTTAACGTAGCTTCTCCGCACTTAAAGCCTGCCCAACAGTGAGAATAGTATTTAAATTTCTCTGACGTCCCCTGGATGTGGTCATGCTTTTTCTAGGGAATTGAACAACAATGAATTGACTGGCGAAATACCTTCTGAGCTGGGGTGCCTAACAGAACTGTTTGATTTGTAAGTACTCTTCATCACTTCCAAACATACCTCTTTGTGAAGGACCCATCTGGACAGAATTGACTAAAAGATAATTCACGAACGATGCCCACTGCTGGCACGATTCTGGAGTCATTTGGAATCCGTGTCTTCAAGAAATTGTAGTCATTAGGCTTTCCAAATCGGCACTTATCTAGTTAAAAGAGTTGGTACGTTTGTGAATTTTCTTCCTGCCAAATTATTAATTTCATGATGTCCAGCTGTGTGTAAGTTGAAGAAAACCTATAATTCGCCTGGAATGGACTAGCTAGGACGTCTACTGTATGCAGACTTTTTAGTTTTAGAAAAAAGTTAGCCTCAACTTATAATTTATGACATCTGATGTGTGCTTGAATACCAGGAAGTTGTCTGAGAACGAATTGACAGGTCCCATACCTGAAAACATCAGCTCCCTCGCAGCTTTGAACTTCTTGTAAGCAGAGCTGTCCCATGCGTCACTGTTTTCGAATTGACGTGTCATGTTCACTCGGTTAATTTCGAATTTCGAATTACGCTGGTAGATCGAAAGTTGTGTAGTCAGTGAGAGACTCCAACCGGTATTAATTAATCATGTTCAGATGAGCTGCAATCTATAACTCCGTACGTGTGCAGGGACCTGCACGGGAATAAGCTGAATGGCAGTATCCTACCAGATCTTCAGAAGTTGACCAATCTTACAAGCTTGTAAGTGCCTTTGATCTTATTTTCAGTATACTGACAGTTGCTATTTATCGCTAAAAGTGATATTTTTCATCGATTCAGAGTTCGCTCTTAACTAATTCATAGCGCCTATGGCTGAGGCGAGAGTGCACCTTTTGTCACTCGTGAATGAGCCTGTCAAGTATTTGATCATTAGTGACTCTAGCTTCTTATCTTGCATTGATTGAGTTATTTTTGCTGAACCAGAAACCTCTCATCGAACTTGTTTTCGGGTGTCGTCCCCAACGAGATTGGGCTTATTTTCAATCTTGACAAGTTGTGAGTCCTCTTCTACCTAAATTATCGCAAAATCGCTGCCATGATTTTCTACGCTAGTAAGGCTCACTAAGCAGCCTGGTTAGTTTTTTCGTTTCATGAAGAAATTAAGAGTCCGACTCCTTTTTGAAAAAATATTTATGATGCAATTAATCTCGTGAAGTTTCACTATCTTGAAGTCATGAAGTTTCTCTACCTGTAGGGATCTGTCGAAGAACAATTTGAGTGGCCCTATACCTCACTCCATCGGTAACCTTGAGCATCTCCTTACTCTGTAAGTCATCATATTCAAAAGATTATTATCACCTTCCTCGGGGTCATTCTTTGGTCAGTGTGTCGCGTGTAGCTAAAAAATTTGAACCCTCCTATCTTCTCACAGGAAGTTGCAAAAAATTTCCAACTCTGTATGAATGGACTGAATATGACAAAAAATGAATTTTTCTAATTTTGCACTTCTGAGGAACAACAGGGACCTACATGGCAACAAATTAAGCGGCTCAATCGGCATCCAACCCAATAATGTGACCAGCCATAGTTACCTGTAAGTTGTTATCACCATATAATTATTTCTGTTCGTTTAGACCAACACCTTCAACCACAAATATATGTCTTGAGAGCTACATTTAATAAATTAGAGCAGGTGGAAGTGTTCATTTTGTGACGGCGTTCGTTCTTAGTCTATTGTTATGTCGATCTCTGATCTATCATAACTAACAGAGCGGTTGTTCCAGGGAATGTATCCACCTTAATTACCTGTAAGTTGCAAATCCGTTTACCTTACCTGCTCATACAAAGTGTAATTTAAACAGACGCAAACTGTGTTCGATTCATGACGAGTGTGCAATTCATTAGTGCAACTGCTGGTTTGTTTGTAAGCTGACAAAGAGATTCATACAGAGATCTATCCCACAACGCCTTTGCTGGACCAATACCTCCTGAGCTTGGCCAACTGCAAGAAATACGGGTCATGTACGCCTCCGGGTTTTTTTAATTCTCTGCGTTCAAATTGATAATCCAGGGAATAGTCAAATTCTTCTTTGCCTGAGTTTATGAGTCTGATCGACCAGGGCAAGATAACAGCAAAGATCTCTGAGGTTTTCTGTTTTCTGTTTGGCAGGAATTTATCATTCAACGCTTTATCAGGTTCAATACCAAAGCAGCTGGAGAACTGCTTCAATTTGGACACCTTGTAAGCCACATTAAAGCCCATCAGTTCTGCGCTCCATACCCTTTATTTAATAACAAACTTGTAATATTCGACGCATATAGGGAACCCTGTATTGCATGACCTCCATTTAATGCTGGACACTCATTAATTGTCGAAGGCTCTAAATGGACACTGCACCATTCTGACGTATCATGTGTGTATTACATTAATTTAGAAAAGTAAGTGTAACTGCTCAGCAAGTGTAGTTTTTGGCTGCAGGGATCTTTCGTACAACAACTTGTCTGGAGAAGTTCCGGTCTCAGATTTTTTTGACAAGTTCCCCCCCAAAAGGTAGTCTTGTAAATCTTCTATCTGACCTAAACGTTGAATTCGTATCAATGATAGCAGTTGTTCTCGGTGATGTCAATAAAGACATTCAATTCAGCGATCGTCAGAATCTCCTAATAATTATAATACTGGGTATAACACCCCCCTAGGTAATGACGTGACATGAAGTGAGAGTTTACTATCTGCAACAAAGGTTCGATTTGCTGGAAATCGTATTGGATATGCATGGTTCAAGCAATTATGTATTTCATTGTACATAGTTTTGGAATCGGCTACATGAAAGTCAGTTCTTCCTCTTACCAATAAATAATTTAGATATGGGTGTGGGGTATGGGTTGCTGCAGCTACTATGGCAATCCACAGCTATGCGTCGCAACTAACAGCCTGTGTGGGCGGAGCTTGTTTCCTCGGGGTGCACCTCGAACAAATGGTATGCCCTGATAAGTTGGAAGGCAACATGTCAAGGACACTTGAGATGCTTGCTGGAAATTCATCTCTAGTGATCTATATATGATACGTGCCACCATGCATCATGAGAAGTTTCTCCTGGTGTAAACAAATTAAACCGTTTGCTTCAATTCAAGTGAATCAGCATCATCATGTCTGAGTGTTCAAACAATTTTCAGTCTGGACACTAACTGAACATCACTTTCTCATTGCACAGGCCCGTTGGGAGCAACAGCTGCCTGGGGAATCGCAGTCTCTGCAGTCTGCCTATTCGCTCTTCTGCTCTTTGGAGCCATGCGCATCATGCGTCCCCGTCACATTTTGAAGCTGCCTAAAACATCACAAGGTATATATAGTTCTTTATATACATATAAATATATGCTTTATACTTGCAATAGCAGCAAGCAGTACAGGCCCATGTCAAAAAAGCCAGAGCTAGTCAATCTGGAATGAAACTATGTGAAGGCCAGTACGGAACAGTAGTGGTTCACGAGGGTTAGGTAATTGATTAACCGGGCTCATGAACTGCAGGGCCACCGAGTTTAGTGACGTTTCACTTGGGGATGGCGCCACAGTCGTTCGAAGAGATGATGCGCCTGACGGAGAATTTGAGCGAGAAGTACGTAGCAGGACGAGGTGGCTCGAGTACTGTATACAAATGCACTCTCAAGAATGGCCACTCAATCGCCATCAAGAAACTCTTCAACTACTACCCTCAAAACATTCAGGAGTTCGAGACAGAGTTAAAGACGCTGGGCAACATCAAACACCGAAACATCGTCAGTCTGCGTGGGTATTCCATGTCCTCAGCTGGCAACTTCCTCTTCTATGATTTCATGGAGTATGGCAGCTTGTACGACCATCTTCATGGTACGTTCACGAGAATCTACTCCTAGAACATTGATAACTTCATTTTATTGCCTGACGGGAGGGCGGAGGCTAGCTAGTTCAGTGAATTAATGAATTATTGGCACGGATTCTGAACTACTCAATTAGCGCCCGTCCGGGCGAGACGTACCTGCTCGTTATCCTAGATGTCTTCGATATCTGGACGCCCGCCTGATCGATCGAAAGTTGGCATTCTGAAATACCCCGGCCCAGTATAATGAATTAATAAACATGAGGTTATGTGTCTTACAGCTTCGATCCCTCCTTTGGATCATTTGAGGAAGAATTATGTTAGAGACAACTAGTTAGTATTTTGATAATTCTGGCTTCTGAATGATTGTACATTCACGTGTGATTTGATATATTTACTGTTGATGTCATTCGCTTCTGAGAGCCTCTACACGTACGGAATCCAGGTACGTAGTACTATACGCACCCAGATACAATACGTAGGAATCTAATAATCATGGTGCACTTAAAGATCAATGGAATTTGGTTGGAATATAATTAATATGTGGTACTGCCTGCGAGCAGGTCACGCGAAAAGGTCAACCAAGATGGATTGGAATACGCGTTTGAAGATAGCGTTGGGAGCAGCACAAGGACTGGCATATCTGCACCAAGACTGTAAACCCGAGGTCGTTCATCGAGATGTGAAATCGTGTAACATACTTTTGAGTGCCAATATGGAGGCCCACCTATGTGACTTTGGACTTGCCAAAAACATTCAGCCAACTAGGACGCACACCTCGACGTTTGTGCTAGGGACGATCGGTTACATTGATCCCGAATATGCCCAGACGTCCCGTCTGAATGATAAGTCGGATGTTTACAGCTTCGGCATTGTGTTGCTGGAGCTTCTCATGGGCAAAATGGCTGTTGAAGATGAAGTCAACTTGCTGGACTGGGTATGCATACAATTACTTATGCCCTCTTCAAACTCTTGCTAGCTTGCATCCACGGGTTATGGAACGTACTGCCTGGCTGAATTGAAGATCTATGCTAATAAATTCAATTCTAAGTAGAGAAGGGCACCATTCATTCAATCAGAGTGATTTTTTCGGAATGTAGTATTGTTAACCGTAGAAAGCGTCAATAATTTTTCCATCCATCCAAATTCAAAAACAACAAATTGTAACTCTGCAAGGTCTAGCACAATTATAATTCCATTCATTGTCTAATTCTGGGTGCCCGGATGTGGCGTAAGCACTTCCCAGGTGAGGTCAAAAATCGACGATCGAAATGTGCTGGAATACGTGGATCCGTATGTGCGAGCAACATGTCCAAGCATCGACCACCTAGAGAAGGCGCTGAAGCTGGCATTGCTATGTTCGAAGCAAACGCCGTCTCAGCGACCCACCATGTACGACGTGGCGCAAGTGTTGGGCTCCCTCGTGCCAGTAGTGGCGTCCGCGCCGACCAAGCCCCCGGGCTATCCGTCGCCAGGATCGAAGCATCGGCGCTACATCGACACCTACAGCGCCAAGCAAGCCGAGGACATCATTGCCAGTACTAGCAGCACCTCCGGCGGGGACTTGCTGGACCAATTTGAAGAAGTGATTTCCAGAAATGGCCTCTGATCGATCGTCGATGGATGGGAGAAGTCGCTGGCCCTGAGGAGCTTAATTCGGACGCACGGACTTCAAATTACTAGCTCCTCGATCGATGGGTCTCTTCCCGGCTGGATTGCTCGATCAGAACGTGCGCGTCTCAATCGGCCTTACTACAGGCCATCATTGAAGTGCACGACGTGACTTGCATCGATCAGCCCTCTCTCTATCTATGTCGATCGGCAATATACAATCATGGAGAAATACTTCCATTCCGTCGTTTTTGATCGTCCTGCATGACCGGATTATTGGCTTAGAATGCATGCCGATTTACTTCTCTGTCACTGGTATGACCGGCTACAGAGAACATGATATGTGATGCATGAGAAGTAGATACTATTCAATTCTTTACTGATGAGATCTCGAGTCAGGTGCCTGTATTGAATCGCTGGGCATTCCATCGAATTTTCCAGCAGTAACTTAAGGCCGGCCGAGGCAGCAGCTATCATAGTGCCGTTACGAACATCACTGAGTGTGCAGTTCGAATTTATTATATTTTCAACTGGTCTGGCAAAAGCTGACACGCGTCCTGGAAATCGATCCATTTGATTTTTGTTAATCTTTTCAGATTCTCTAAGGTAGTAAGAGGTATGATGGAACCATCGTTCGTTGAGCTTAGTTTTAAATTCGTTGGCGCAAGGCAATCATACGATTTAATTAGTTCAAGTACATTTAGAGTTGAAGTCATAGCTAGATTAATTAATTGTTAGTAGGTAAACTGAACAGCAACACTCTTCATTCTTCATTGTATTTAGTGTTGCTTCTCAAATAGTGTTAGAGCATCTCCTGCAGCCCGCTCAAACACCCCTGTGAGCAAAGTTTTGAGCGGCCGAGGGAATTGCAATCCCCAACAGCACTGTAGACCGGGATTTTGAGGTGCGGGGCCTCTTGATTTTGGCTCTACTCCGCCAGAATTTCCAATTCTACAGGGGACCTCTCCGGCCCCTCTTGGTCATTGGATTCCGGGTTTTGGTAAGTCAAAGGCTAAATTAATGAGAAATTTGCCACCGTGGTAGTCGCAAGCTTTCTCCATGACTGCCACATCATCTTTGAACTTTCCCTCTGCCATCTTTGCAATGGCAAATACACGGGCGATAGGCCAAAAATGGCAACCCCAACACAAAAATGTAAGAAATAGAACACAATCGACAAGATTTAGTTGTATCAATCTTCTTTATGTATTTTAAAAATCCTATAGTTGATATTCAACAAAAATATGGGAGTTTTGGGGAATTCACAATTGCCTGAATCTCCCTAATCACATGCCTTCTCCAATTTGAAATTGTCCCAAAACTTCCCAATCCTTGAAGCAAGTCCCCAATAATCACCTTCGGAAAAAAAAAGTCCAACTATATTCATTTTGAAATAAAGAGCTAAACCAATCAAAAAATTGTAGGAAAATACCAAAGTGTCCAATGCTCCTAGAAATTTTCACATAGGTGCTTCTTATTGTCTACCACACATGCAAAAAATCTTGCAAAATTTTGCAAACACACTCAAAAGTTGTGTCCAATTTAGTTGGTTGTTACTAATGTAACTAATACCCTTGAAGGGCATTAGTCACATTAGTCACAAATTGCCCAAATCTCCCTCATTATGTGCCTTCTCCAATTTGAAATTTCCTAAAAACTTCCCAATACTTGAAACAAGTCCCCAATAAGCACCTTAGGAAAAAAAATTGGAAAAATCAAAGCTTGGCTATTTTCAATCTGAAATAAAGGGATAAACCAACTAAACAATTATGAAAAAATCCTCAAGTGTTCAATGCTCTCAAAAACTTCTATATAGATGCTTCTTACTATCTACAATACATATAAAAAATCTTGCAAAATTTCACACACCTAATCAAAAGTTGTGCCCAATTTAGTCAATTGTGACTATGTAACTAATGCCCTTTAGGGTTTGTTAGTCACATTAGTCACAACCAACTAAATTGGGCACAACTTTTGAGTATGTTTGTGAATTTTTTCAAGATTTTTTACGCATATTGTAGATAGTAAGAAGCACCTGTGTGGAAATTTATAGGAGCATTGGAAACTTGGGCATTTTTTCACAATTTTTTGATTGGTTTATCCCTTAATTTCAAATTGAAAATAGTTAGACTTGGATTTTTCCAATTTTTTTTTCTAAGGTGCTTATTGGGGACTTGTTTTAATGATTGGGAAATTTTTAGGAAATTTCAAATTGGACAAGGCACGTAATGAGAGAGATTTGGGCAATTTGTGACTAATGTGACTAATGCCCCTCAAGGGTATTAGTCACACTAGTCACAACCAACTAAATTGGGCATAACTTTTGAGTGTGTTTGCAAAATTTTGCAAGATTTTTTATGTGTGTTGTAGATAGTAAGAAGCACCTATGTAGAAATTTATAGGAGCATTGGAAACTTGGGCATTTTCCTACAATTTTTTTATTGGTTAATCCCTTTATTTCAAATTGAAAATAGCCGGAATTGGATTTTTCCAATTTTTTTTCTAGGGTGCTTATTTGGGATTTGTTTCAAGGATTGGGAAATTTTTAGGAAATTTCAAAGTGGAGAAGGCACGTAATGAGGGAGATTTGGGCAATTGTGACTTTCCAAAAACTCCCATTTTTTTGTTGAATATCAACTATAAGATTTTTGAAATATAAAAAAAGGATTGACTCAACTTAATCTCTTAAACTATGATATATATCTTGTAATTTTGTGTCTGCCTTAATTTGCCCTTCAATCTTTTACCTTCAACAGTTTAGGTGCACTAGGCCTTATACAAAGTGTCAATAAAAATTAGGGTTTGGGAGGACACCATATTTGAAAGAAGGCTTTGTAAAAAGAATTGTCTTTGTAGTAGCCCTACAAGGATGCAAGTCTTGACAACAATTTGCGGCTCTGACTCTCGTGTCAGTTGTTGCTGAAGACGTCGTTTGCCGGCCTTCTTACTCTCTGCCGCAGGAGAGTTTCTAGCCCCTTCCACTTCAAAATTGCTTGACCACGCCACTCTCCCCTGGGAAACCCATCTAGCGAGGAGGGCTGCAGGAGATGCTCTTAGAGCAGCTCCAATGCAGCTGGGACATGATGACTGGGCCACTAAAAAACTCGTGACCCAATGCAACTGGCATTGGTCTTTCTTTTTGCCCCCCTTCCATCCTTGGCTTGGCAATTTTGGCAAAATATGAAGTTCCCACGTACAAGGTGGCCCTCAATAGCAAAAGTCATTGTTGTCTTACCTTTTCAACCTTGTTGTATGTGCTAATGCATTGGAATTCCCTATTTTGGTATGAAAGATCTTTATTTTATATAGAATCTTTTCTTCTCCTTTTTAAAAACCGAAAAGTCCATTCAAGGTTTGGAGTGCCTGCATTGCATTCGTGTTTTTTTTTTTAAAGTTTCTGGGATGGAATGAGGTTTGCCTACTTCCATGTCAAAATCTAGATTTCTATTGTGCCTGTTCTTGTCTCCCCATTGGAGAGGCTCTCACTCTTACAAATATGGGGCCGCACTAATTATAACTTTTTTCATCAATTTATTGTAGAATACACTTCACCCCATTGCAAACACCACAAATGGCAAAGGCCACTCTAACTTGCTGTAGCTATTCCTGCAATTATTCTGGAATGGGGAAGCACGATGACGCTGGAGCTCCGTGTTTCCGGATCTCGTACGTACAGAGGAGGCGTTACAGTTTTCGTTCGAGTTTTGTGCCCGCATTCGACACTCACTCTGTAATGCTCGATGCCTCTAAGTTGTGTTCGCATTGACAAATTCAGACTGCCAGTCAGCTTTCTGTTGAATTTGGTCCCGGCCGATTAGCTCTACATTTCGAATTGAAAGCGGTCAGTCCATTTCCTGCTATCTTCACGATACTCTGGTCAACCGTAATTTCTCTATGCTGACCTCTGAGTAGAAAGTTTACAGTACATAGCTCCAGGCAGGAGAATCTGTCCGCTAATTCCACCCCATGCCAGGTGACGCTTTCGTTGGGTGCAGCTAGCTAGCGTTCCTTAACTTGTTCGCTCGTTTGATGTTCATGAATGCGTGAGTGTCACCGTCGTCTCCAGGTACGGCAGCGCGCGCTTTGAGCGCCTGTATGTGCCAGATTAATTCCGCTGGGTTGTTTTGTACCCAGAACCACCCATGGCCTTGAGGTCGTCCGTATAGGAGCGACCTGCCATTATCAGCTTCAACTCGACGTTAGTACTAGTACTAGCTTGACTGTTTTCTCAAAGTGTAACCGTATCGCTAAGCTTAACTCCGTCTAGCTGTACGTACTGATACACAGTACTAGCTAGTCCCAAACCAAGTGCCTCACTCAGCTGTCTACCTCAGCCTGCGCGCGCGGCATCGTGACAGCTTACTTCCTTGGAGGCCCAAACCAGCAGACGCGCGCAGCTACAGTAGTTGGTTAATGATCGATCGACACTAGCTCCAAAGTAAGGTTCGTAGCACTCTTACAATAGGGACCGAGGACTTAGGCCGCGGGTTCTTTCCACTTCAGGTAGTATGCTCTACAAGCGACCATTTAAGGGCTGGTCCGCCTTTTTCATAGGCTTCCATGGACATAAATATTTCTCAATCATTTTTCAGAGAAAGAAAAATAGATATGGAACCTAATACAAGTGGTTTTGTATTTTTTCAAACATTTTTGAATTGCTTATAAATTTTCAAAGATTTGGGGCATAGGCACCTATTTGTAACCATAGGTCTTCCAAAATCCGTCCACTTGCAACTTGTAAAGAGATGTGCAGAAATCAAAGACAATGATTGGCTCTTGCAATAGAAAAATGATTTTTCCTCGATGCATTCAATTGCTAAAGTGGTCCATTTAAGGATCACCCCATCTCCATTCTCCACCTAAAAGTACATGTGGTTTGAAGAAGATGGGCGCTTTTAGAGCATACTACCTTAATTAAGGCAACAAGTCAAGAAGTAGCAAACATGCTCTTGCCAATGTCCCCCTTCTACTCTGTTCATAGCAAAGAATGTGTGTGTTTCAATATACATTGAGTCCCGAGCTTTGACCCTAAGAAACACCAAAAAGAAAATCACCACTCCTAAACCAAAAGCCATAACTTGGGAATGGTAACCTCACCCCCAACAATGCTAGTGTGTGAGCACAAAATGTGAGCATATGAGCCTTGAGTATAGATGTAAGTAGATATCCTACAACCATTGAGGGTGCTTACAATATAAACACCTATAATATATATATACACACACAATAATTATAGAAGGTTTCTATAATATACACATCTATAACATAGGTGTATAGTGTTCTAAGCTCATATGCTCATGATCCTAAGCTCACATAATAGCAATTCTCTATCCAATATAGTCTTTTTCTTCCAAAATTTATCTTTCACCTCAAGTTCATATTTCTCAAATTAAACAATTCATTTTAGCACATTGTGACAAAAATTTATGTCCCATAACATGCAAACACCCATCTCATAGTGAAAATCATTGCTTTAATATCATGTGACTATAAATTAATTCAAACTAATGCTCTATGTTATTTAACATATCTTAAATGGAGCAAAAGAAGGGTTAAGTAATATTTGGGTTAATGCCTATGCAAGGAAGCTGGTAGATTTAGAATTAAGGAAAAATGGAATGATGAGGTATGGATGCAAGTCTTAACAAAACCACATCTTTTTCATTTTGATATTATTGGCTTTATTTTAAATTTTACATTGTTTTATGTGAATATAAATTCAAACATTCTAAACACTCTTACTATATTCGAGAATGTTGATTTTGAAAACATTTGCTCCTACACATGTAATTCATTTTTGACAATCTACTCTACATTTGAATCACTACAATTTCAAGATTATATTGTTGGAAGTTGACAAAGTGAGGTGGTTGCAAAAAAGACCAAATGATTTTGGTAGCGTTTTGCTAAAACTATAGTTTCTAAGCTCAATAATATAAGTACTATGAGTACTATGAAACAAAACAATCTCAACCATTGATCTAAAAAATCGACGGCTAGTAGTACCTATGACTACTTGCAAGTATTGAAAAAGTACTATTTGAAAAGAAAAGAAAATTGTCACAAAAAATAGATACAACTAGGTAAAATTTAATAATAATTAGAAAATTCTAAACAAAAAAAACTTAAATTTTTTTATTTATAAAGACTTGATAGTGATCACATTTCACCAAAAAATGGATAGTAAAACCATCTTCAATGTTTAGAAGTGTGCACGGAAAGGGGCCCTATTTGTACGAATATGGAGACCATAAAATAAGGTATTTTTAGATTTCTTTTGGTAGGTACATGTCTCCCTATTGTAGGAATAGACCACAAAAAATTCAGATCTAGATCATTAATTTTGGGTGATCTCCAATACTAAAAAAACCTAAACCTTAAAGTGTGAGAAATTTGAAAAAATAACTTTTAAATATAAAATGTTTTTTTTATTTCTAAAAAACAAGAAATATGATTACATCCCTGGGGGTAACCATCTCCAATAAAAATTACAAGTTTATCGGGTTCTACCGTCAAAAGTTGTAGTAAAAAACAACTTTGTCACTATGAATGTAACGCAAAATATGATAGGTCTTTCTTGCAATTACACAGTGGAGAGATCATGGTGAAATGTTGAGTCTTTGTAAGATCATTTATTAGCTTATTTATTTCAACTACCAATAGTAGACAAAAATGAAGTATCTATTGTATATATCAAAGAGTAGGGTAGGGTAGGTGGAGGACCCTAAGATGATTCTACTAGAATCCTCCTTCAAAGAAATAAATTTAAGGTTCTTTAGACTTTAATATATGTAAGGTTTGTCCTATGCATAAATATTTTTCTAGTGGAGCTATGCCATGTAGCCTTCAAATTCTTCATGCATCATCTATTTTTGAATTTGTTTGCTATGGTAACTAAAAGAAACACTTCTTTTGCTAATGGTCTTTCTTTGGTCTAGGAAAAAAACTTCTTCTTTGGCTTGATTTAGAGTTCACTTGGTGGGGTAGGGTGCCATTTTTCCTCCTTATACCTCTATGTAGAAGTCCTTTTTATTTTTTCAAAATGAATGTGTTCAGTTTTTAACATAGAACAACTTGATTCTATTCGTCCTCTAATTTTGTCAAGTAGTGGTTCTTATGTTGAAGTATTACCAATAAGTGTGTTGGACCATAATCCATCTTTGTAGAACAACTTCAATTTTACACATGGTGGAATATGGTTGTAGAGTAATAGATTGGCCTTTACAAAATGAAATCTGGTCTTTTTGAACTTGTTTCAAATGTACTTGTATGGACTCTTAAAGTTCTTCAAGTTTGAATTTAAAATTCTCTACGATTACAAAAGTTCTTCCACAAATGTTTTGTTTTTCAATCAAAGAAACTACCTTGTTGTGAAGAGAGCAATGCACAAATGAAAGCTTTCCTATTTACAACATCATGTCTACATAATAAATCATATTTTTTCTTTAGAAGTTATTGTCAAACCAAAAAAATAACACCCCAAATGGGATTGTCAATTTTATTATAGTATAATGGCAAAGGTTCATTCACGGGGAATTTTGTAATGGAATAGGAATGATAATGAATAAAATGCAAATTATAAAGCCAATCACAACTTATAGAAAAACATAGAAAAATATTACAAATAAACTTCTTATTTCAAAGAGAGCGCAAAATACAAAAATTACTACGGATACAAGTAATCACTACAAGCTCTAAGGAAAAATGAAAGACAAATTGACTTATAGTCATCGTGCAAGATGACTCTACATATCCTAAAATCCAAATAGTTATTGTGTCTATTTGATATTCCTTATTTCTAAAGCATACTTTGTCCGTTCATCTTTTTTCTATTACTTTTTCTATTTGACTATTAGTCTTTTCTTACATTGAAATGAAAGTTAAGTCTACTTGACTTTTTAGAATCAAATTGAGATAACTTCATTACAAATATTTACATTGAAAGACAAATTGTTAAAATTTCCTATAAAAGTAAGACTATAATTATATAAATACCAAACATTTAACATCATCATCTAGATATCAATGAATTTCTTAATTGTAGATTTATTGTTATTTCTTATGCATGGGATTTCATTTTTCTAAGTATTATGTCATAGTCTTTAGGAGGGAATCAAGATATACTAATTTAAATATAATGGTGAAAAAAAAAGTATTAGTTACATGCAAAATTAGTGTTACGATTGTATCAATTATTTGTGGTTTTAACCCCTAAAAGATTAGCATGCGTTTTTTGTCAACATATAAATTTTGGGCAAGTACATGTGACTAGAAATTTGTATATTTTAGGTTGAAATTTCAATAGAAGTTGGGTATGAAGAATATCTTTCATATGCACTAAATTTCATGAAATTTAGAAATATAAGTCAAAAGTATTGGCCTAATATGTTACTTTTTTTGTAAATGGGCAGTCCAAACAGATTAGAAAAAATCACTTTTTTCGTAAACAAAAATTCAAAATTAGTTTTTCTAGAGTTATATATACTTGGAAAACTTTAAATCATTCCATTTTGATCAATGAGTCAAAAGTTATGAGGAGTTTTAGTTTGCGGGTAGTTATGGATTTCTCTACTCTAAAATAAACTTTGAAGTCCTTTATTTTACACAATTTTCAATATTTTTTTGAAAAAAATAAAATCATAGGATGTAGATTGTTTATTACAACATTTAACCATTGGAATTGGCATTTTCCAATTCCATAACTAAATTCTTAACAATTTAGTATTTTGAATCGTTATCTACTTCTTTCTACTTACTATTTTTCTCCTACATGTTGTACAATTCCAAATGATCTGAAAATTTTCAAACTTGCCTTGAAGAATGAATCCAAAGAAACACTACTATTTTGGACATTTTTTAATACAAATGTGAGCTTGTGAAGAGCAGTTGCTTGGTTTTTCGCAAGGCCAAAAAAAGGATTTTTGTGATTTCAAAAGCTCATACCTTGCAATCCATGTGGTAGAAATTTCTGAATTTTTTTCCATGTATTCTCAATTCAACAGACTATAAGATCCTATGATTACATGTGTCTAAAAATGTTTTTTTTTTCAAAATTTGGTACTTGTACTAGAAATGACTATTTGGAAGTATTTTTGGTGAAAACATAGTCATGGTCCTTTAGGGGTTAATAGGGTATCTTTGAATCTCATGCATGAATCAAAGTTTATATAATTATTATATTTTCATTTCAACTTTTAAATTTATGTTGTACACACATAAGCAAATAATATAGTTGAGTACATTTCTACATTAGGTCAATTATGAGCAATGTGTGGTCAACGATACAAATTGGGCTAGGGATTATATTTGTGAATTTTTTTGACAAGTTGCAATTTTGAAAAAAATAATAGAATATTATGCAAAATACTCTCCATATTGAAAGGGACAAATTACCAACATTCACTCATATTTTTTCAAAACACAATGATCTCACCGTGTTAGATGAATGTACATACATTTGGATGAATGACTTATATTTCATCCATAGGATCATAAATTATACCCCCATTTGAGGTCAGTTTTATACATATATAATTGATACCAATAACATGTAAATTTTCTAAGTGCCACATAGCATGCCATTCATTGAGACCATTATTAATCCTCAAAGAAGACTTTAGGTTTGAAAAAATTTCAATTGATTATATTGTGAAAAATAGAATTCAAATGAGGTCATATTTTATATCACCAAAATTGATAAAGAGTACTATACATATTGGTCTAAAAATGAACCAAAAAAATTCTTCAAATGACCTACTAAGTCAACAAAATATGAAGTCAAATTTGGATACTTTATTTTTTGGTGGTTAAATCCTATATTTCTTCTTGCTAGTAAATTTTTTCATAGTAAAAGATTGCCAAAATATTCCTTGATTTTTGAGTTGGTCCCCTTTACATTACAAAAAAAGAAGAGAATAGGTGGATGAATCGATTGCCAAAATCATCTTTAAGAAATATGAGATCCACCAATATTTGGATGAATTTATTATGTTTAGGTTATATTATGGATCAATGATGGATGGATGATAAAAATTGGATGATTTGTCTAACTTGCTTGCATTTAGGGTATGAGACGCATTTCCACCAAGAAAATAAAAAAATTCTCTACTTCTTGCATAATAATTAATAGGCCCCCCTAGTGCAAGCCTAAAATTTGACATACATTTGACCCTTCCTAGGCACTTTGCACATCTCTAATAAAACATTTGAATTTTTTTCAAAGATGTCTTTTTGGAAGGAAGGCAAAAATCCAAATTGGCCCTGGGAAGGAAGAAACCAAATAGAATAGGTCCCTAATAGTGACCATATATACTTCCAATTTTCATAGTTCCGAATTCAAAGTTTTTTCTCGAATCTATTGTTTTTTTATTTCATTGACTAGCAACCTTGCATTATCCATTAATGAATTCCACCTAAACTTAGGAACCCATCACTCATGCTTGTCATGTTACGGTGCCCATCTACCCAACATTGAAGGAAAAAACAAGAAATCAATCAATAAATGAATGCAACTACAGCAACATCTTTTATATAATTGTGAGATTTTTATTGCAATGATACCTCCCTCATATCCCTAGGATATCTAAGAGGGACACACCTCAAATGTTTTGATCGTACAAATCAAAATATCGGATTGTACTTCACCTTCATTTAAATTATACATTATATACATCAATTCACTTATTCAATTGCATTTAGTAAAAGATGGGAAGGGCAAAAATCATTGATGTCTTTCACCTTGGGAAGGACAAAGTCTAGACTAAAATGTCATTTTGAAGGGCAGTTTTGTAGGATGGACTTCATGGGAGAAGAGCCGGCGTGATGTCATGCCAAACCTAACTTATTAGCCTTGGTTACTCCGAGGTACCATTATTGGCTTCGCTCAGGATTTCTTCGCAATCGGCTCCAGTGTCTCCTACCGCCAAATCACCAGGTTCGTGTCTTTACAGACATTTGATGACTTGACTTGAGTTCCAATGTTTGCACTTTGCACACTTTGCCAATTGAAAATTCCTCCAAATTCCACAGTTGGTGGTGAAGTGAGTCGTGGTGGTGCTCTTGGTTTTCTTCCCAAAAATACTGTGCATGTGTGTGTGTGTTGTGAGTTGTACGGTATATCATTGGTTGCTTGCTTTACAAGGCTTTCTTCCGGTTAACTTGGTGCTACTTGTAGCTAGATTGCCAAGTGGCTAACGTAGGTCATGGGTTGGATTGTGCAGCTGAGCTGTTTTGAGGCCTGGTTTGGGTCAAAAGCTAGTTATCTTAGGTCTTGGTATGAAATTGGTGGAGATATAGCCTCTTGGTGCGGTTCGAGGCGGTTTAGGCTAGTGAACAGGGTAAGTCAGATTGTAGCCCTAGTCTGTGGTGTGGTTTGAATTATCAGGGTAGTGTTGGATGACTTGGATCCCTTCAGTGGCCAATTTTGAAGGTTCTCCAGATTTGCAACAATTCGGGAGAAAATCCGAGGTACAGCACTGATTTCGAATTGCGTAGAAGTTTGACTGGAGTTGGGGTTCAGTGTGTTCAGACAAAGCAGAAGGTGTGTAGTCCGACGTGAATTTTGTTGCAAAATTTTCTTCAGAGATTGACTCTTAAGATTGCACTCGTTTCACTCTGAGAAACCCTGAACTGATGAATTCTTTTTTCAGAAGTGAAGAACTGGAAGTGAGAAGCCGCTTGGGTACAATCAGGTGGTCTACCATGGAGTATTTACAAGTAAGCTGCTGGCTTTTCTCTTTGATTATTCCTAACGCATCCCTGAATCAATACAGTGTCTCTGTCTTGGTATGACGCTTGGGAGCATGATTTAGGGTTTAAGCATGGTTCTCGCCCCTGTAACTAACCAGATAAAATTATACTATAACCAAGAGGGACCTGATTACGTCTCCAATACCGACCCATGTTATGAACAGCAAGTCATCTCTTCTGAATGAGAGTTTTTGATGAACATTAAATCTCAACAAATCTCTCAAAACCTCTCCACAGCTCTACAGTGACCTTCAAAAACTCATACACAGTGATGAAGATTAGCTCTCACCAGAACTGATTCTTGTTCCCAAAGACCTCTCCAGAGCTCTATTGTGACCTTCAAATTGAATCCTCTTTAAAATTTATCTTCTTCCTTGCATTCCGTTATGGATGATAGGCTTCTGTCTACGTCAACCACTTCGACAACCCAGCAGCCAGGTGGTGGAGACACGATGAGTATCCGGTGTCATGTTATGTGGAGAAAGAGGGGGAGCCCAAGTTCTGGGACGCAGGGCAGTGTGAAATTCTGGAGGAAGGCACTTACAATGGGGAAGAGCAAGGAGAAGGAGGATTATGGGGTGTGATCACAAGGAACAAAATCCCTCCTCTGCAGGAAAACCAAGCGGATGACCGAGACCTCCAAATTGCATTGGCTTTGTCTGAAGAGGACGCTCAGATGGACGAAAGCCTGACCAACAGTTGGAGTGATGTCAATGGAGTGCGTGATGAGGATCCTCGCATTGAAGAAGTGAGAGATTTCAATTTTGCTACAGAAGAGGATCTTCAGAGGGATCAGGATCTTGCAAAACGGTTCCGTGACCTGGATTCTGTACCTGTAAGCCCATTCGCTTCTCAATTCGTGTTTAAATTGTAACTAGAACGGAGCCTGTTGCACACACCAAGAAGGTTTCATTAAGTTGCAAGGTTGCAAGGTTGCAAGGTCTCATAGAGAAGCTGTTAGGATGTCATTAGGTCTTTGCAAGAACTGAATGAAAAACTGTGCGGTTGAGGACATAAGAGATGGATTTCTGGCTTTAAAGTAACCAGTTCGGTTGATCATTTTGTGTCACTGGAATCAGTGAAGAACGTTGCATGTATTGGTGAGAACAATAACAGAATTGAACATTAGAAAGTCCCCATCTGACCTACTCAAACTGCTTGAAAAGCATCAGACCTAGTTTAGGGTTCTTGGTCTTTTAGGGTGGTAAGAACAATAATTTCGTAGGAGAAAGGTTTCAAGGAACTGCGAGATTTTCGTTCGCTTTATCTAATGGAAGACTTTTTTCTACAGCTGTTCTTCACCCTGAATTTCATATGTGCAGCATGTGCCGAGAGTGAATGCGGAGATTCCTTCCTTTGGAGGTTCGGAAGATAAGCAGCGCTTATCAGACAGGTGATTATTAGCGAATATTGACTTTTGATTTTCAGAAACCTCCCCACAGAGGTCTTCTAGGAAACCTAGCTGCGTTAACCCCTGTCAATTGTAATGCAATTTAAAGTGGTATCCAAAGTAAATCCTGCTAAATGTAATGTGACTAGGTTTTCTAGCACACCTTTGAGGGGTGGGTTCTCTACTGGTGAATTTCGGTAGTTAATATTCTATTATCATATGGCTCCGGTTTCTCACGTCACAGAGATAGACTTTTGATTTTGTCTCGTTCATCTGCGAAGAGCAGCAGCTTAATCCATGACACTGTTTGTTTGACTGGCTTGTTTCATATTTCAGATTAAGTTATTACGGATTAGCTGAACGCCACATGGCAGGCGATGGGAATTGCCAGGTTGTTCCTTCCTCCTTTTCAATTGTTTTTACTTAAAAGGAAACTTTCATGTTGGCAGAACTAGCTTCAATTCTGATTTTGAAATAGTAACTCAGATTTGGGGGTTTGGATGACAGTTTCGAGCATTGTCAGACCAGCTTTATCGAACACCTGATCGGCATATGTTCGTGAGGACGCAAGTGGTTGCCCAGGTTAATATTCTTCTTATAATTTATTGCCTTTTTTAATCATTTCTGTGCTTTACTACACATGAAGTCATATTCTATGAGATAGTGGAATAGGGAGTTCACTGGATCAATTGACGTTGTTTAAGATTTTTATGAATACTCAGGTGTTATTCTTCTCGATGATATGAGTTTCTGGATGGCTGTTACAGTTAGCAGAGTATCCCAACTCTTACTATAGCTATGTCCCAATGGATTATAACAAGTACCTGGAGAACATGGCCAGGTAGCATGTTTTGATTCCCAGCTTTGGCATTTTCATGCACCTGTACTTACAAGAAGTCTGTATCGTTTGCAGATTAACCTGATTAATATACATTACAATGGAATGACCTTGCTAGAGACTGATGAGATCATTTGTATGGCAGAGACGGCGAGTGGGGTGATCATGTAACATTGCAAGCTGCTGCTGACTTTGTAAGCCCCACGCTATTTGAAACGTGTCGTTGTGTAGTCCATGTGCTGACGTCTAGTATCAGGAGTTGGTGTTCCAGTATTTGGTTCTTTTGTCGACCTGTTGTTTAATATAGGCAGAGTATAGTAAAACCATTAGGGACCTGATTCCGCTTCCTATACTGTCTCTGTTACCATCTGTAACTCACCTATTCATACACTTGTTTGGCCTTCAATTACAAGTTGACTGTAAGCATGACTATGCTAAATGTCTGTAGCTAGTGATTTTTGAATGGTAACGGGGTTGTCTAATGTCAGATATAGTGATCTACAACCTCCCATTTTGAAATTGCATTAGAAGTTCCTACAATTTGATCTCAAAGGATTTGGTGATCTTTCCACAGTTCTATAAATCTCTCAAAACTCACTCCCCTATGTTTGTCATTGTATAGCGATGCAAATAGTATGTCTACCTTATTTGTGATGTGGCATCTTTTGTTTTCTTAAAACAGTCTTTGGGGGAATATGGGTGCAGTATGGAATGAAGATTTCTTTGATAACTTCTTTCAAGGACACCTGTTTCATTGAGATCATACCTGCTCAGCAGAAGTCACAACGAGGTTATTGCGTCGTAATCTCATTGCTTTGTCACAATTTCGGACTAATCTTGTGTTTGTTTCATCACTTACCTCTCTCATGAAAACGTTGCTCTTTGAACTCAAGCTGTTACATGCTGCATTGTGTGTAGGCGTGAATTAATTTACTCCCGTACTCTAGGGATTTTCCTACCTACATGCCAAGTATCACCTGTTTGTAATATGCTGCTGTGGACTTCCGTTTTGCAGGCCTTTATCTTAGCTTTTGGTCTGAAATTCACTATAATTCAATATCTTTACTTGGAGGTATATTCTCAATTCCTGTATTTCATAAGTTCAGAATTTGTTTTGAAAAATGGAAGTCAAATCAATGCCTTCTAGATTCATTTATCTAATACTTTGTTTTGTTTTCCTACATTGTACCAGACGGACCCAATGCCACCAAGGACGAAGAGTGGGTTTCCTTGGATGATGGAAGCAATTAACATCCCCAACAGCAAATTCTAAATCCTAAACCCTAAAAACCCTAAACCCTATGAACAGATCACTACCGTCGGCGAGTGGAAATTTAATAGAAGCAAGATATGGAGGTTTTGCGTTCCGTGACTGGTGTTTGTCTTCGTAATTCCCTACACGTGTATATTCTGCTATTTTCCGCATGTGGATTGGGATGGTGGGTAGACATTCTTTCTCCTTTTAAGCCTGCTTCCTGCATTGAAATCGGGCTGTATCTTGTTGTAAAGTGGTAGCTGTCACATGTCTAAAATTTTCAGGTATTGTAAATTCATACACTATAGGTCTTCCAGATTCACTACAAGTCTGGGAATTTGGATCCCACCTTTGATGCTGATGGAAGTCTTAGCTTATTGTTTCTCTCTGTAAGCCTCACCTTTCGACTCTATTAATAAAGCTTGGATCTAGTTGACGTCTAGTGCACTGAGTCTTGGCAGTGTAGTGCACGTAGGCCAGTTGCAAAAACTCGGATTCAGAGGCTCACTAAACTTTGTAAACATGCAAGACACCCCCATGACAGTTCTGCGGGCGATGCTCTGACCAAGTTGAATGCTGTAATGAGGTGCACAAATGAAAGGCAGAGGATACTATTTGCATCACTTAACATGTCTGGTAGTGATGTTGGGGAGGTTTACAGAGTTCTGTTGAGATCTCTGTGTGCAAGAGCCAAATCCATTGAGATCTAGACCATTGTTAGTGACAGTGATAGTAGACAACCCTATTTCCATTCAAAGATTAGCAACCATTGTTAATTAGCAAACTCATGCTTTCACCTCATGCTTATTAGTCTAATCAAGTGTGTGAATAGATTAATGAATAAGGTAGGCATACCCAATTACCCATTAAGGATTGTTTTCCCAATTTTGTTCCTATCTTCATTTGTCCAACACTTCAACTTCCAAAATGCAATTGTGAAGATAGTCCATTATGGGTATGCTTATCTTGGGTAATTTGGTGTGGGTAACATGGGGTTAGCTCAAGAGACCAGAACAAGTCATTAGTACTTTTAATTTCTTCTACCTTCCTACAATGGTTTTGATAGTTGTAATGATTTAAGCTTGTGCTTTAAATTTGTCTTCTGAATTTGATGATTGTTAGTAAAAAACAATGATTTGGACAATTATTTTTAGACTTCATTAAGTGTCTTTTTCTACAAGTGTTGGAAACATGAAGTAACATTAGGGTGTCACACAATGAGTTCCTACAAGGTTTTTCTTCTTAGTTATTGCTTTCTAATATTTCCTAGTTTATAAGATTTTTGTTGTGGGTAATCTCCAATGAAATTGTGGAGATTGTTAGTGCTTTAAAGTCAAACACAAGCAATTTGCCAAAAAAATTGGGCCTTTGAGGTTGGCATGTTTGATAGATTGTTTTTTTGGATGACACAATCTATCCAATGTGGAATAATTGGAATGCTTTCTCTAGAAAATGAAATCTTGATATTCATCTTCTAACCAATTCATAGTCTAATAGGGTTTGTTGGGATGAGTTATATAGTACAATCTCATAATTTCTTTAGTTGATTTCCTCCATTCTACACATTGCTTATCAAAATAATCTTTATGGAAGGTGAAAAATTTATTTATTCTATATGATTTCAATGTGACCTAATTAAAGAGTTATTTTCTCTTGTTATCCTAAACCCTAAACCCTAGAAAGTAACAAAACCTAATTGTGATCCATTTCTAAATTTGACCCATACATATGCTTGCCTAAAATGTTCAACCCCTAATAATGAAGGCCTATAGTTGATTTAGGATACATCTATTTTTACCAGTTTCAAATTCAAAGTTTATTCATGCTATGTCCCAAAAACATATTATCAAAGTCTTTTGACTCCCAACAAGATCCGACAAAAACTTGAAATGTTTAAATCCCTAAAGGACCTTGGCCCTTCTTTTTTCCCCAGACACTAAACAATACCATTTTCATTGCAAAGAGCAATAGAGTTAAGAAAAATTCTGCCTATCTAACCATAGGATCTTGCACTATAAGAATGTGGAAGAAATTATAAAACTTTGAAAACATAGATTGCAAGATATTTGTGTTGAAAGTGAATGAAAACAAGTTTTTTTGTGCCTCATGCAACTGAATTAGAAGACTTTGAATCTTCTTAACTTAAATCTTTTGCACTAAAGAGTTTGAATTTAGAATTTTTTATATTGAAGAATTGAATTAAGAATCTAGGGAGGAAAATTCAAAAAGAATTTTTTTATTTCATTCTTTAAAACTAAATCATTGATAGTTCTATGATGGAATTGAAACACACTAATCCCAACAATGAGATCATTCTAGCAAGTGAATTGAACCTTGGAAAACTTCATTTTTTTGAAAATGATGAAAATTGAGTTAAAAAATGAATTTAATACATTATTTTCTCAAGAAGATGCAACGGTTGCTTGCAAAACAAGAAGCTCCATAACTTCCACATCACTAATGCAAATCCACATAGAATGAATGAAGCTTTTCATATGGAAAATATATACTCCATACAATCTATAAGGAAAAAAAATTAATTATAATTTCAAATTTTTGTTGTTTTGTTTTGTGGCCCAAGCAAACTATAAAATGAGATTATTCTAGTATAAATTTTGCTACCAATCACTCATTGAAACAAAAATTAGATTGGCCTATAAAAGCTAATGTGTTTTATATCTTAACAGAAAAATTTAAAAACTTATATAAAAAACTAAGTCACACAAGCCTACTAAAATTCCATTTTGTCTCCCAAAGAGACATGGTCCTTTAAAGGTTTTGAAATTGAATTGTGTTCAAAGGCTTATTACAATTTTAGATGTATATTGGTTGTTTTTCTCGTGTCAATTTGCATAACATTGCAATTATATATTAGCAAGCATGTGTTGCAGTTAACTAAGGTAGGAACCCCTATGTGTGCCACAATTTAAAAACCATCCTATCTATACTATTATGTATCAATATCATAGATTTTAAATTTCAAAATGCACTCTATAGTTACATAGTGGCTACAAAGTGGCATAAATAGTCACATGATACACTCTTTACCTTAGAGAAAAAGAAAAACTTGAATATGTAAGGAGTTGGCATAAATGAAAAGTCTATTTACACTCTTCCACTACTTGTAAGGCAATTCGCTCTAAAAGCAATGACTAACACAAAGATACATTTGACTTTCTTCAATATAGCAATAGTGTACATTTATAGAGGTGGTCGCTTTTAGTGATCCCTACATTTCAACTTCAAAAATTCCCAACTAATTCCACAAAGGTCCAAGAAATATATATCAACTTGGATTTGATGCCAATTCCATTTTTCTTCGTGCAAAAATTTACTGGAAATTGTTCCTCCAAATGCAATCAATTCTTGAACAATTGCTTTGAAAGCAGACTACCTTAAATCCATTATCTGTTTGATCCTCATTGTCTCCATCAAGATCCTTGCAACATAATCCATACCTTAAGTTAGTTTGTTAGTTTGTTTTTGTTTTTGTTTTTGTTTTGTTTGTTACGAAGAGATCTCTTGGACCATGCATCCCTTGGTTGTATCATTACATGTGTTTTGGCTCTCGGGGAGGGCTACGAGTTCCCAACTCGCCCCCCCCCCCGAGAACCGCCGAAATCCGTTGTTACCCGCTTGTGCTGACCTGGCCGAGAGACAGCCAGGTCAAGTTTTTCGGGGAAAAAAAAAAAAAATTAACTTTGTTTCTCATTTTAAGAACTTAAATTTTATTTTTATTTTTTTATTTAAAAAAAAAAAAAAAAAAAAATCTGACATCGGCGTTCTTTAACTGCCGGGGGAACAGCACCGGGAACGGCGCTAAAGCAGCCCTCAAAATCCTGAAATCTCTTCTAATGGCTTTGTACCGTCGAAAAGCCCTTGACAAGGAGGGATGCATGGGCTTTGTTTCATGACATTTGGACCTACAGCACGAAAGTTATTTGAGTTCCAGAATTTTATGAATTAGAAAATTACTTTTATTTACATGTTGGCTGTGGCAACGGCACAGGGCACACTACAGTACTGTCAGCTCAGTAGTTCCCATGAATTGCTCCAACAACAAAAGCAGATTCCAGATTCACTCTGTCACTTGACTTCCACAAAACCTAAAAGAAAGAAGATAAGCTCCACCAAATCGTACAAATAGTCTGACTGTACAAATAGTCTGCCTGGCAAATGAGTTGCAGGCTGAGTGCGGTCAGTTGCAGATGATGTGGTTGTGGATTACCAGCGCTAGTCACGTCAATCACGCTTGGGCTTCTGTGTGACGGGAGATGCAACCAACCCCATTCAAAGCAACAGTGAGGGGCAGACCTGCTAAGTTCCAGGAGCTACAGTACACCCAAAAGCCAGTGGAATTAAGCTTTGTTCTCTCTATATAAAAAAATTAAAATTAAAAAGAAGAAGTGGAATTAAAGCACTGTGGGTTGCACTACACATTTTTCTACAGGACCTTGCTTGTACGTTAGAAGTGATGCTGAGACAATCTGATAATAAATAAATATGTATCACAGACAAATTAAAGTACCGATGTCATTCAAGCAACCTAATTTCAATATTTAGTGTAGCTGATCACATTTTGGGAAAAGGTAAAATTCTTTGAAATATTTCTCCAAAGAAAAAGGTAAAGAAAACTAGCATGTAAAATCCCAAGTTGTTTCATATGTTTAGGACCTTTGTGGAATTAGTTATGAATTTCTTGAAGCTACAATGGTATAGGGGTTTTGAAATGCGTTGTATTCACCATCGGTACATCCAACACTCCAATATGTATCTCTCTATTAGAAGACACTTTTTAAGCACTTTCTAGCAAAAAGAACTCCTAGTTTGTTAACTTGTGATGGATCTCTTGTTGCTCCAATCTATTCCATGACTCTCACCTTTGCCATGTCACCTAAAATCCATGGCTTGGCAAAATGAAACTTTTGGTTGTTGCACTGGCATCCATGATTTTATTGTCTATTGGTAGAAGTCTAGTATAGAGTTTGGACCTTCATTGCCCTAAGGACACATCAAGTTAGAGAAATAACCATTGGTGTACCATTTGTTAGTAGAAAAGCTCTTAGGGCATCACCTCTAGTTGTAGTCTATTTGATCACGACATTGAGAAGCGGTGAGGCACTTATTGCCTTGTGAGATGTGGTGTTGCACTAAAGACTTGATGCTTCACACCAAAAAAAGCTTATTCCCTGTAGGACCATTGTCCCTTCGGGGGACAAATGGGATTTCGGGCAGGTACCTATAGGCTGAAATTTTAACCTGATATTTTTAAACTTTTTTTGAAGATAGAAAAACTGATAAGCTTCATGGTAATATAATTCTTTTTTCAATCAGTGCATGGGAACAAAAGTTATGTCCAAATAAGCTCAAAACAAGGGACGAGGGGCAGCAAAAAAAATTGAAATTTTTTTTTTGAATTTTTTTTCCTTATAGATTATATTTTTGTCTACATGCAAAGCTTTGATTCATTCCATTTGGATTTGTTATGAGAAAGTTATGGACAATCTTGTTTTTTGGGCAATTAGAGCATCTTTTTGAAAAAAAACACTTGTAGGATTCATTTTTGAATACAATTTTTCCAATTTTTCCAAAAAAAATGTTCCTCATGGTTTAGTTTTCTTGCTAGAACAAGCCTACCATTGGAATCAGTGCATTTTAATTCCATAAAAAAGATATTAATATTTTTAGATTTTTCTTCTATCTCATACCTACTTCTACTTATTAATTTTTGTGAGAATGAAAATTAAGTTTTTTTGAATTCCTTTTTTTCCCCCTAAACTCTCAACTCAAATTTTCACTATAAAGATTTAAAACTCAAAATTTTGTAGTGCAAAAAGTTTAAGTTAAAAATGTTCAAAGTCGAAAAATCTAGTCCAGCAATGTACTGAAAAACTTGTTTTCTTTTACTTTAAACCCAAATATCTTGCAATCTATGTGGTCAAAAATTCTGAATTTTTTCTACACATTCTCATACTAGTTAGGTGTAAGACCCTAAGGTTAGATGTGCAAAAAAAAAAAATTTCAAATTATTTTACTCTTTGCTATAGAAATGACAGTTTTGAGTGTTTTTTGGCAAAAAAAAAAGGCCTTGGTCCTTTAGGAGTTAATCGTTGAACGCCCCACAAGCTTTGGCCTTTCAAAATTGAAAATTTCTTTGTTTGACTATTATAATCTTTTCAATGGTATGTTCAAAGGACGTGTCCATTTCTTTGGAGCTTTGGGCTTGTCTCTACTACCAATTGGTACGGTCAATTTACATGAATCTCTTTTTAAATGATAATTTGATTGGAATGAGTTCATAAGGGTTTTAATTTAAGTAAACACGCACTAAAATCACCAAAGTTCTTCCCCTTCTTTCGATGCCTCTCATTAGCCTCCATGTCTTCCACCAAGCCATAGTCAAAATTGACTAAGTCAGAGTGAGTGTAAAGTTGCCCACTACAAAGGCCCTCCGTTGTTGAATAATTGTGAGGGGTAATGGAAGGAACAACACGACTTGTACTATGAAGAAATGTTAGTGCAAAGCCATTTTTCCCAAACAAGCGTGTCAAGCTTGGAGTAGTGTTGCCGAGGCCGTTGGCAAGGCTTGGTGGCACCATATTTGTGGGTTACAAATGGCACTTTTAATACAAAGTAACAAACAATTGTTAGAATTACTCTGGGCCAGAGTAATTGCAAAATTTTGTGTGACGAGTTGTCCGGACAGTCACACTGTCAGTGCGCACAAGAATCATAATAAGTGTCATCCCTGCGAGAAAAAGGATCAGTCCTTTTTCCAATTAGGAACGTGTAGAAAGCATTTTATGATCCCTGACCTTTCTGATTCCATAAAATAATTTGGCCAGCAATCATCACTTGGAAATTAAATTAGTGTGGTCTGATGTTCCAAAAAATCAGAGTGACTGCAAGATCTGCAATTTAGTTGTATATTTATTTTCCTATTTTTAAATGCTTTCCCTGTCTGTCTTATTCAACTACCCAATCAAAGGGAAGGACCGAGGCCCATGCAATCCTTGCTTAACACAACCGAATCCTCTCTAATATCACACCCTCAATTCTCACTCTCACCAATACCATACTAGACATAAGGTAGGTGGCTCTAAAAGCGACACTTTAAGGGTTGTTGGGCCTTTTTGATGGGTTTCAGATGCGTGAAAATATTTTCCCTTATTTTTCACTTGAAGAGGAATTGATGCGGAATCTAACCCAAGTGGTTTCATATTTTTTGGAGCTATTGTGAATTAGTTCTGAATTTTCAAAGAACTCTGCCAAAGGGACCTATTTGTGACTTCTAGCCCTTGCAAAACCCACTCTTAAATGGTCTGAAAAAAGATACAGCTTTACCAAAAACAAGCATTCAGGCATGCAAAAAGTAATAGATATAAGGTTCCTAAATGTGACTTTTATTAAAACTTGAATGAAAGCTTGGGTTAATTATTATTTCAGATTTTTTAGCATATGTAGGAAGGTAGTTGGGCTGCTAATTCTCATTTTGAAAAAAATTAATGAATGCCTATCCACTTAATTAGAAATGGACTTATAGTGCCTCTTAAATCAACCTTTAAAGAAATATAAACCATCCATTGGAGAAGAATGAACCAACTCTTCCTCTTCTCTGACATAATTAGTAGTCCATAATGTATCCATTTTTTAGCCACCTAGAGGACGGTTTGAAGAAGAGGGTTTTAGAGCACACTACCATACCACCGGTTCCAAATTGAAAGACACTTCACACTACGGTCGAAGGTGAAGAGGCCATCCATTTCCACCAATCGAATTGCAAGAAACTAAAAGTTCGGCAACTGGTGGAAATTAACCACCTCTCGAGCTTTGGGCCACAATGTGAAGTGCCCCTCATTATGTAAGGTAGGAGGCTCTTAAAGCATGCACTTAAGGGCTGGTTCGCCTTTTTCATGTCGTTTCTTGTATGGGATTATTTTTAGCTCATTTTTCAGACAAAGAAAAATAGATTCTGGTTGTAATCCAAGTTGATTCGTATTTTTTGAAGCATTTTTGAATTATTTATGAAATTTCAAACAAGATGAGTCATAGGTCCCTATTTCTGACCATAGGTCTTCTATAAATCGTTCACTTACAACTTTTAGAGAGAAATGGGGAAAGCAAAGCGAATGATTGGCTCTTACGATAAATAATATTTTTTTTATTGATCCATTCAATGACAATAGAAGGTCCATTTGAAGACCACCTCAAGTCCATTACAGATGAGTCTACATGAGTGGTTCTAAATGACCCTCCAACATTTGAGCCTCCTACCTTATTCCTACTATCACACTTTATTACTGGTATGTTATAAAGTTCTAGATCACTCAAATGTTGAGACTTGTGCAATTGTGACTCGTAAAATTGAGTTACTTTTATACAAAACAATATTGAAGGTCTCAATGTTATAAAACTCCATATAGTCACGTGTCTTTGGGTTGTGTCTAAATAATGCAGCTAGGGTGAGATACTAAAAGGGGAGTGGGTGTAAATTCTATGGACATATGGAACATGCGATTGTGTATGGCCATTATGAATATAACAATGGCTTCACTTATAATAAAGTTTTGATAATTTTTTAAACAATTCATTTTTGTGTGTTTGTAAGAATGATAACAAAAAAGAGCACTTATGTTCAATGATGTGGTGTCCAATGGAGTCATAAAATTGTGACTTTTCAATCCAATTCCCAAAAAATTCCAAACTCAATTCCGCACTAATTAACTCCTTAAGGACCAAAGTCCCCTTGGGGGACTTTTGGGATTTTGGGCAGGCTCATTCAAGTTGGTTTTGCGGCCTAATTTTCTGAAACTTTTTGAGTGCGTGCAGTTAGTCACGAGCTTCGCGTACATAAAAATTTCATAGAAATCCGAGTTGTTTTGTAGAAGTTATGGCTATTTTTCCGCCAAAAGCTGTTCGTTGGGCAGCTGGGGCAGGGGAATATGTGTTTGACTGTGCAGAGGCAACACAAGTGGGCAAGAGGACAAGAGAGGGGAGGGCAACGGGTTTGAAGTGGAAACACGGGTTTTGAAAAGCTGGGCTTTGACATTGGAGGGTGGGCCGTTAGAGACATCTTGGGTCCCTTTCTACAAGTGCTGCCCAGTCTGTGAACTTCTTTGCAGGCAGCTGCAAACTTCGGAAGGTCATAGAAATCTTAGATTTTTATATTTTTCAAATTTTTCTTTTCCTACTTGTCAAATATAAGTATGTCTTTCTATCCACCATTCATATTTTCAATATATCAAAGTATGTGGTGGGAAAACTGATTCAAAGATGACCTAGTGCATTGTCAATTTCTGGGACATTGTGGCATTGCAAGATTTTTTTGGAGGTATTAGGTGTGTTGAATTGCTTTGAAAATCGGTATGCATATGCCTAACTTCAATACCTACAAGAATTTTTTTTAACTTTATGCTGTGTAATGCAAAAAAATTGAGCATGAGGTGGTCAAAGGCATCTGAAATTCTGGGGCACAGTGAAAGAAAAAAGAAAAAAGAACTTTGAATGCAAATATCTCTCTATCCGTACGGTGAAACCTCACAAAATTTTTACCACACCCTCTCATACAAGTTCACTTCAAGATCTTACGGTTACATTTTCAAAACTTTGTGAATGATCGCAGCAGAAAAGGCAGTTTTCAATGATTTTGGACCCAAAAAATGGCTCAGTCCTTTAGGGGTTAAAGTTCTCATATGGCAAACCCTTTCTAGTTTTCACTCCATTAGAATGCAACATGGTGCCATAATCAAAGATTGCAATGGAGCTAGGGTCTTCCTACCTTGGCTTAGTGTGATTGTTCAAAGTGAATTTTGCATACTTCTAAAACATTTTCGGGGTTTACATGTAAGATCCAAGAAGAATAGACTTTCTTGACCTCTAAAGGACCAAGGCCACTCTTCTGTCAAAAAACACTCAAAACTTCCATTTCTATTGCATTCATTCACAAAAACCAACAAAATTATAATAAACTAAAATCTAACCATAGGATCTTGTATTTTGTTAATCTTAAATCATGTGATAAAAATTTCATGAAGTTTGACCGTACACATTGGAAGATATTAGCATTCAAAGTTGAAAAAAAGAGTGGTCTGTAATTTCCAATGACTTTGACCACCATTTGTGGAATTTTTTTGCACTACAGACTTTGTATTAACACCTAAAGGACCAGTGTCCCCTTGGGGGACAAAATGGATTTTGGGCAAGTTCCTATGATCTCAATTTTTAGTGAATTTTTTACTTATGAGCTTTGTGGGAATATAAATTTTATTTCAATTGGTGCCCGGGAGCAAAAATTATGGCATTTTAAACATAATTTTCACGTCACCGGGCAGAAAAATAAATCTACAAAAATTTGAAATTAATTTTTTAATTTTTTTCTTCTTAAAGACCAGATTTTTTTTCTACATGTGAAGCTTTGATTCATTCCATTTGGATTAGTAATGTGAAAGTTATGAACAATCTTGTTTTTCTAGCAATTTGAGCATCTTCTTGAAAAAATAACTTCTAGGATTCAATTCTGAATGCAATTTTCACAATATTTCAACAGAAATTGTTTGACAAGGTTAAATTTTCTATTTAGAACAATCTCACCGTTGAGATTATTGTGTTTCAATCCCATTTTAGAGCTATTATTGATTTAGTTTTTCTTTCAATCTTGGACTTACTTCTACTGAACAATTTTTTAAAGAATGAAAATCAATTGTTTTTTCTTAAAAAATAAATTTCTATACTTTCAACTCAATTTTTCAACACAGTTTTTTTTTAATTCAAGGTCTATGGTGTAAGTTTTTTCTGCAAATGGCATTCAAAGTCATCTGAAATTGCAGGCTAGTGTTAAAAAAAACTTTCTTTTTTCAACTTTGAATGCTAATATCTTCTAATCTGTACGATCAAACTCCATCAAATTTTTACCACATGATACTACACTAGTAAAGTAAGTTATGGACAATCTTGGTTTTGGGGCAATTAGAGCATTTTCTTGAAAACAACAACTTGTAGGATTCATTTTTGAATGCAATTTTTCCAAAAAAAATGTTCCACATGGTTTAGTTTTCTTGCTAGAACAAGCCTACCATTGGAATTAGTGCATTTTAATTCCATAAAAAAGATATTAATATTTTAGATTTTCCTTCTATCTCATACCTACTTCTACTTATTAATTTTTGTGAGAATGAAAATTAATTTTTTTTGGATTTCATTTTTTTTCCTAGACTCTCAACTCAAGTTTTCACTATAAAGATTTAAAGCTCAAAACTTTGTAGTGCAAAAAGTTTAAGTTAAAAATGTTCAAAGTCAACAAATTTAGTCCCATAATGTGCTAAGTGTTTTTTTTTCACTTTAAACGCAGATATCTTACAATCTATGTGGTCAAAGTTTCTAAATTTTTTACACACATTCTCATACTAGTTAGGTGTAAGATCCTATGGTTAAATATGGGGGGGGGGGGGGGGAAACCATTTCAAGTTTTTTTACTTTTTGCTATAGAAATGGCAGTTTTGAGTGTTTTTTGGCCGAAAAAAGGCTTTGGTCCTACAGGGGTTAAGCTGGTCATATTTTTCCAATAAAATTGACTCTCAGAATCCAAATGCTTGGTGTTGTCCCAATTTTATATCATCCCCTAGTATGCATTGCAGCAACAAGCTAGACAAGCTCGAAGAATGCAATGATATTATTTACAATCAATTGTTTGTAGGAAATTGATGGTCAATTTCGTTAAAATGGCGGTATTCCGCATGCCATTTTAATGGAATATCTTCTACAAAAGAGAATAAGTGTGCCATGATAGGGTCATACATGTGTCAATTTTATGCCTAGCACATTCAAATCACTCCTAATTCACGCATTTCCACTCCCCTTGGACAATCTTTCATTTGTTTTCATTCTTTTTGTGGTTTCATTTTGTGCCATTTTAATGGAATACCGCCATTTTAACGAAATTGACCATATTGACAAAATCGGATTCATATTTGCACTCAAAGACCTCAAATTGTACACAAGAAGCTCAAAAATACAAAATAACCAACTAACTGCGAAATAGGTAGCCGTTTTTTTACATTTGTCTAACTAAGGACCTCCTTAGTCCTTAGTTAGACATTTGTATCACTAGATGGAGAAATTGCATAGGGGGGTGCTACAAGTGCAAATAGCAATTGCACTTTCATGTGGATCTAGTGGGTGGGGGAGGAATACTATAAGAATTCACATGTATTAAATGGACAAGTCTCCACCAATGGGGTTGTCCCCTGGTATCAATGAAGCTTCCACCTTGGCTTTCCTGTTTGCCCACCCCAACAAGATGATTGGTGGAACCTATTTTGTCTATAGTATAGTTTGGATTATAATTGCTAGGCTGCCCACTAGGCTCACATGTAAGCCCCGCCCCACCCACCCACCCTAAGTATGTGAAAATTTTGGAATCCTAACACCTAACACACCTTTCCAAACAAAACAAAAATGCTTGAATGGGTACAATATGCGAAGGCTTGCTTGCACGGAACCCAAGGTCCCCCATTGTACTCCTACCAATCTCCTTCCTAGCCCTTTTCCTGAAGAGAATATTACAGCTCTGGTCCAAGCCAGGGGGTCTGAGAGTACCGTACTCCACCAGTTGTATCCAATGCCGTAATAGCAACATGGGCTACTATCATCTAGAGTTACATAGGGTTTGAGTGAGAAATGGGAAGGAAAGGAATTTGCACAGTACAGTAGAGTGGTCCATGCTACAGTGACTGCAGTAACTGTATAACAGTAAGGTAGGAGGCTCGAACTCCGTTCGGGCATTTAGAACCGCCCCTATAAATGTTACTGGAATGGGCTGGAGGTGGTTCTTGAATTGACCTTCATTGTCATTAAATGAATCAAGAAAAATACTATTTATTATTGCAAGAGCCAATCAGTTTCCTTTCTTTTCCCATTTCTATTTAGAAGTCGCAGTGAACACTTTATGAAAGACCTAGGATCACAAATAGGGACCTACAACACATCTCGTTTGAAAATTCATAACTAATTCAAAAATGATCCAAAAAATATGAAACAACTTGGGTTAGATGCCAATTCTTCTTCTCTTTCAAGGAAAATTTATTCAAAAATATTTTGAGCAGTTTGACCTGCCCAAAATTCAGTTACAGTGCTTAGATGGTCGGTTTATGAACCGACTACCTTATGATGATACTGGACTCTCACTCTTCAGACTGAGGTAGTGTGCTCATAAACCGCCCCTCTTCTTCAGATCCTCCTGTAGAATAGATGTAAGGTGATCCTTGAATGGACCTCTTTGCTCTGTTAATGAATTCAAGAAGAATTGTTTTTATTATTATTGTAAGAGCCAATCATTGGCTGTGATTTCTGCACATTTCTTTATAAGTCACAAGGGGACGGATTTTGGGACACCTATGGTCACAAATAGGTGCCTATGACATGGATCTTTGAAAATTTATAAGTAATTCAAAAATGCTTGAAAAAATATGAAACTACCTATGTTGGGTTCCGGATCTATTTTTCTTTCTCTGAAAAATGATCTAAAAATCAGTTTGTCCTTGGAAACCTATGAAAAAGGCAAATCAACCCTTAAAGTGACGGTTTATTAGCACACTACCTTAGACTACGGTAGTACAGTTGGTGTGGTGGCCTGGTGGCCTGGTGGCCTGGTGGCTGGGCTACCAAGGCGGGAGCAGGGCCAATTTCCATCACATGTCGGTCACGACTCACGACCGCCCTTGGTGACAATGGAAGCACCCCTTGTTGGTCCAAGTTGGGTTTTGACAAGGGGGTGAGAGATGAGTTAATCAAGTGTTGATTGATTACAACACTAACCACTTGCATGACATGACTCACATTGTTTACCAATGAGGCGGGGGGCCCTTTTGCATGCTTGAAAAGATGATCCAAACACCTAAAATTATCAATATAAGCAATTCAGTGTAGTTGGAGGCACTTTTTTTTTCTAAGAAAATTAATTTTGTAGTATTATCACTTGAGAATTACGAATAAAAATAAAAATAGATTTTTCAGATATGGCATGTAATTTCAAAGTGGAAGCTCCATAGACCATTGAAACCGTCATATAGCTGGATCTTAGATTGAAATCTAATAAATCTAACAAAATTAGCAGTCAACTAATTACAATTAAGAAAGGGGATAATTTAATGACACTTTTGAGGGACACTTTAATGGAAGTCTAGGGACACTTCAAAAGAAATCTACTCTACATGGATGGGTATAAGGACAATTTTGGATGTTTCTACCAACTCTGATCCTTTAATTAACTGGTAAGTCCCTCCCATGTATCTAGCAAAGCATGCTACTTTTCTAGCATGGGGAGGCCCATTGTGGGGTTATACAATGCTATGTGGTGTTGTAACGTGATGTTGTAAGTTGGTGTTCAAGCCCTTGCATTCTACTATATCGTAGTAGAGCAAATTAATTCATGTACTTTAATTCCTAAGAGAGTTGGTATCCATTGGGCGGATGAATGTTTTTGAAGAGTTTATCATAGTTTTTTCATGAAATGGATAAATTACATACATTTCATGCTAAAAAAGCGATTTATGTCAATTCTTAAGTGATGTGTGACTAGCTTGGTCATTATGTTCTTCATGATTTTCTTGCAGAGTTATAATTTAAATCTATTCACGTAAGGCTTGTTGTTGGGAATTTTGACAAAAAAAATAGGGATTCCTCGTTAAGCTTCTCCCTTATTGTCAACTTGCTTTTTGTTAGAATACCCTCCGCCTCGATGATTGCCTTATACAATGACCTCAACAACAAATTTATACTATGGTCACAAAAACATCCTTCATAGAACTGAATTACCAACTATTTTTTTTACAACTATCTCACCAGTAGGATTAATTATTTTACACGTATATATATATTTCCGAATCACACTTTCAACTGCCTCAAAGCCAATGCCAGCACGGGTGAAGCTAGTGTACACTACAACTTGCCCATACCAGAAGTGAAAAAGGACAATACCAGAGAGTGACTGAATCTCTCCCAAGTCGCAACCTTGTTTCTTCCCTTGCTCCGTCCGTCCATCTGTTTCCGGAGGTGAAGCGAGTTGCAGGAGTTGCAGCAAAAAGCAATGCACGCGACGCCATAGCCAGCGCTAATTTAAGTTAGTTCCATAACAGCCACAAAAGCCGGCTCACCTCACTCTCTTCGATTACGTTACAACTCTTCACTTACAACCCCTCAACAGGGTCTCTTTCTAATGTGAGCGTTGGTGTTGCTCGTCGACTGGGTACCGTTGTGGGATCGAGGATTAAGTTACTATTGAGGAACTTCGAGGGAGGGAGGGGATCGGGAGAGAAGCCAGGGGTCGCAATGGGGGTGGCCGGAGGAATGGCTATGCTGGAGCACAGTGCTGCTGCAGCAGCAGCCACCGCCGTTTTGTCGTTGCCTTCGTCTTCTTTGATGCGAAGTGTGGGCTGGGCGACTCTTCCTATGCGGAGGAGTAAGCTGGGAATGAGAAGGAGCAGGAATGGGAGGCAATGTGAGCAGGGGCAGAAGCAGCGGGGAGGTATCGTGGTGACGAGAAATTTGGATGAGCAAGGGGCGGCCTCGGGGAAGGACAGGACGGTGGTGCTCAAGGAGAGCAAGAAGCTGCTGGCCATGCAGAGGGAGTTGCTGGATCAGGTACGGAGTTTCGGCTCTCATGCCTATTGCAACCTTCCGAGTCCCAAACTTTGGAATGTCCGTCAATTTTGGCTCGGGATGCTCAGGAGTCACTGTCAATTTTGAATGTAGCCCGAGGGTCAAGCTTTACGCGATTATTTATTACGGCGATGGCGGGGTAATTGGATATGCGAGTAGGGCCGGTAATTGCAATTGGTGTTGTTCTTGCCATCCGATGAGTAGCCTTGCGCAGATAGAGTGTGGATTCTGCAGATGGAGTGCGGGATATTGCGCCGGGCACTCGGCGAAGTGTACTGCAGAGTGCACCGCTTACAGTGCAATTTGCCGGGTTCCCCTCATGCTGGGATTTTGCCTCCAATTCGATGACATTGTGTCAACTTACCGTTTCTTAGGGTAGAATCGCCTCACTCTGAAATTCGACTCTGGAGTCCGGACATAATACCGACACTTGACGTGAGTGTGGAATGGTCTGTCACAGCTTCATGGGGGAGATCACTTTGTAGTGAACCGCTGGAGGCCAAGCTAGACTGCAGGGGTGTTTGAATTCACCTCATGTTTGGCTGAGAATACGAAGAAGTAAGATAGGTTGTTGAGTTAGAGTTCGCAACAACCGCAAGATTTGATTATGTTCAGGTTTTGGATTTCTGCAGTTTTTATGTTGCATTTGAGTATCGAGCTGGTGGCTATGAGCGTTTTTCACGAACAGTGCGCCGAAATTCAATGGTGAAATTGAATAATATTGGTGGTGGGAGGGGTTTAGGGTAACATCTATCAACTGAACGATAGTTGATAGACGTTACATTCGTGGCCCAGGTAGTTGAATCAATTGAGGTGACCTATTTTTATAAGAAATGGACTGCGGTTATTTGGTTCGCTGTGCTCTTAACAACGAGCAGTTTGTTGAGCATTGGTGCAGATTGAGGAAAGGCAGAAACTGTTCTCGTCTTCGTCCTCCAGCACGGGAAAATCGAGCACTTCTGAGGAGGATGTTGCTGAAGCTTCTCCATCTGGAAGGCCACATTCAACAGCTGCTTCCAAACGAAGTGCACGGTCTGACCGTGCAGCTGCGTCTCCCCCATTGACAATTCGTCCAGCTGGCTACCCGGAACCTTCAGCTGAAGCCGAAGAAAGCAAGCGAGAGTTTCACAGCGACCATAGTCGTGAAGGCACGGGGCGTGCGGCCTCGCAGGTGTCAGAGCCAGCTCTCACCGATGCCGATGCCCCGAAGGCAGAGGAAAAGCCTCCGCCGTTGGCTGGACCTAACGTGATGAACATCGTGGTTGTTGCTGCCGAATGTGCACCTTGGTCGAAAACAGGTACTACGCTCAGATCTCTTTAATATGACCTTCTCGAAAACGACAATCTGGAATATACTGCAAATTTTGAGTGTAATACACGTTTTAAACATTCAAACTATCATGTCATAGTTTTTTTGGGGACACCAGGCAGCTTAAAGAGGTCAGGGTGCAGGATCTTTTGTTTGAACTGATGAGTCTGTCCCTTGCATTGTTGCTTGTAGCGCTGAGCTACTTAAGTATCCAAGGTATAACTGTAATGGAGTTCTGAGAGCGGTTCCTTTCTTTATTCTTGTCCTGTGGTTACCTAAGTAGTGTAACCTGTGAACACGGTTACTAAGAAAAAACATGACCCCTGTCGCTTAAGTTTTAGGTTGTAGCTTTGCACTCCATTTCTTGCTCGTCTTTTAGAAGTTCATTGATATTGATTTCATTGCTTGCATTTTGTGAAGGGGGTTTGGGAGACGTTGTAGGAGCACTTCCAAAGGCATTGGCTCGGAGAGGTCATCGTGTGATGGTAACTTTATTTTCTAAAATCACGACCCTTATTAAATTTGTGGATGAGTTTCGGTCTTCATGTTCTTTTTTGGTAGTTCCATATTGTGAAGATAAAAATTGATTAATGATTTCTCCGAAGGAGAATTTTCTTATCCAATAGGGAATCAAGCTTCGCTTACAGTTATTGGTGCGTCCTGTCTGCAGGTTGTGGCCCCTCGATACAGTAATTATGCAGAGGCCTGGGAAACAGGTGTACGCAGGATTTACAATGTGGCTGGACAGGTTACCCACCACCTTCTTGTGTGTATTTCGTGAGGGTCAAATATAATAGAACTTAAGCTTAGATGAGCCTTGATAACCTTTTACGAATTCTAAATCTTTGTGCTAATTTTAAATGCTGGACATTGCAGGACATGGAGGTTGGATATTTCCACGGTTTTATTGATGGTGTTGATTTTGTTTTTATCGACAATCCTATCTTTCATTCATTTGCAAACAACATTTATGGCGGATCTCGGGAGGTATGTTTATAACCGAATTGAACTGCAGAATTGAACATTTGAAGTCAGGTTAACAATGCAACGATCTTTATGTACGGTTGATGATCGATCAATTAGTCAAGACTTTTAATTTTCTCTAAAACCAGCTTCGTATTGCAAACGCTAGAGTTTTGCCGAGAAATTTCATTTTTCAGGACACTAGTTGCACGTGGTTACTGACAATAAGTGGAAATTTCTCATGTAATGCAGGATGTGCTGAATCGGATGATTCTTCTTAGCAAAGCTGCTGTCGAGGTTAGTTTCTCTCGAACGTGTCGTGAAGTTATGCATAAAATTGGGAAGATACTCTCTCGATCAACTTGCTGATGTTATTACCTGCGTATGTAATCTCAAGTTGAGTAACTTTAATGATTTCCTATGGAAACCCTAGTATCCCCTAGAGAGTACCCGATGTTTCCATATATTGCAAACTTAAGGCATAGTACTGGGTCTAAAATGTTGACGGGACAGTCAGAGTTTGACGCATTTTTTAACATTCGTGCAGACCCCATGGCACGTTCCTTGCGGTGGCGTGTGCTACGGCGACGGAAATCTAGTGTTTATTGCTAATGACTGGCACACAGCATTGGTGCCAGTTTATCTGCAGGCATATTATCGGGACAACGGCTTCATGAAGTACGCTCGATCGGTGCTGGTCATTCATAATATGGCTCATCAGGTAGCGTGTTTTTTCCGCGTTAATCGCCCAGCCAATTGACTAAATCTTGGTCTAGAAGTTTAACTCTTTAATACCCAACCCGATTTTAAAGATTTTACCTGTTGTTGCAAAAAAATATCTATCTATCTATCTATGCCTGATGTTACCAGTTAACTCCCACTCAGTCCAGCCTTGAATTCCGGAGTTCGGGCTCTTACATCCCAGCACTAGTCTCTGGATTCTCTCTGCGACCAGAATACATGATTTAAGTGGACTAGAAGTGGCATGAAATTATTCTAGGATAGGCTTTATGACCCCTGCCATTTCCCGTGCAGGGCCGGGGACCACTGACGGACTATGCTAAACTGGGCCTTCCCGACCATTACATCAACAAGTTTCGCTTTAACAACCCCCGTGGAGGGAACCATAGCAACATCTTTATGGCAGGCCTCATAACAGCCCACCGCATTGTGACTGTAAGCCATGGCTACGCATGGGAAGTACAAACCGGAGAGGGAGGTTGGGGTTTGGATGGAATCATCAGGGAGCACAACTGGAAGCTGAGGGGTGTAGTGAATGGCATTGATGACAAAGAATGGAACCCGGAGGTGGATGTTCATATTCAGAGTGACGGCTACGCCAACTACACCTCTGAAACCCTAGACACCGGCAAAACGGCTTGCAAGGCTGCGTTACAGAAAGAACTGGGTTTGCCAGTGCGACCAGACGTTCCATTACTGGGATTCATTGGGCGGCTGGATCATCAGAAGGGGATTGATATAATAGAACAGGCTATGCCATGGCTGATGAGCCAAGATATTCAATTGGTCATGCTCGGCACAGGCCGCAAGGACTACGAAAACATGCTGAAGAAGTTCGAGGGTTCCCATCGGGACAAAGTACGTGGCTGGGTTGGATTCTCTGTGCAGACGGCGCACCGAATCACTGCAAGTGTGGACATTTTGTTGATGCCCTCCCGGTTCGAGCCCTGTGGACTCAACCAGTTGTACGCCATGCGATACGGGACAGTGCCTGTTGTGCATGCTGTGGGTGGACTGAAGGACACTGTGCAATCGTTCAATCCCTTCAACGAGTCCGGCTTGGGGTGGACATTTGATAGACTGCACGTGGACGCTTTCATTCATGCTCTTGGGAATGCTATGTGGACCTACCATGATTTCAAGAGTAGCTGGAAAGGTATTCAGCAACGAGGCATGTCTCAGGACTTGAGCTGGGACCATGCAGCTCAGCAGTACGAGGATGTGCTTCTTGCAGCGAAGTACACTTGGTAACCATCTTGGAAGTGTTTCTGTTTTTTGTGTATTGCATTCTTACGGATTTCTTCAGCGGTTCTCTCCAAGCCTCTGCTTCCCCATCACCAAATCATATCTTTCATGGACCTGTAGAAAATCCCGCTACGTTGCAAATGCTGACGATCTGCACCTGGACTAGGCATTACGATTTTAGAGCTGGATTTGAATATGTGTAGAGTGGCGGCGGGAGGTTGTAAATCCTTTTACCGTTGAGGTGCTTGTGCATCTAGCTAATAGAGGTCCTTAAAAAGACGATGTTTGGTTTGTCAAATATCATTCTATCTCCAGCTCCAATGCTGAAGGTTATTGGTTCAAGATTATACTGACTTCATCTGGCATTTTCAGTACGTTGTTTTCGTCTTTTGCAAGGACATGATGGCCGTCATTGCCAGTAAATTGGATGAGAACTGAACAACTTAAATGCATAAACTTACAGCAAGACGACAGCCGTCAACATGCATTTACTTAACCCCTTAACGCCTCAATCCTTTTTCAAAATTTGGCACATTTTTGCTTATATCTTTATATAATAATACCATTTACCAAAATTTCATGAAATTGGGATAAAAGAAGAAAGAAGGTCGTCTTTTCAAGATTCAAGTGTTACTGACATTGGATGAATGAGGAGGTAGTTGGATGAAACAATGTTTGCAAGCCCTCTGATTGTCCAAAATATGGACGTCGGAGTGCTTAAGAGTCTCTTGTGGCACCACAATATGGAGCAATTTTATTTAGCCTAAGGTAGGAGGCTATGAAATGGAGTGGGCATTAAGAATGGACCATATAAATGGTTGTGAAATGGACACATGGTAGTTCATAAATTGACCTCCACAGTCATGGAATGAATCGAGGAAAAAAACTTTATTAATTGCAAGAGCCAATCATTCGCTTTGCTTCCCCATTTTTCTTTAGAAGTTGTAAGTGAATGGTTTATAGAAGACTTAGAGACATAAATAGGAACCTATGACACAACTCCTTTGAAAATTTGTAAGTAATTTAAAAATGCTTCAAAAAATATGAAACCACTTGTGTTAGATTCCTCTTCTATTTTTCTTTGTCTGAAAAATGATTTAAAAATATTTCCATTTAAGAAAATACATGAAAAAGGCGGATCAGCCTTTAGATGAGCCATTTTAGAGCCTCCTACCTTATTATGGAGAAATCTTTCGTTTTTCACTTGGGTGGCTCAAAAAGTTAATTGAAGCCACCAATTCTAGTTTTTTTATTTTATATTTTAGTACATAAGTTAATTCAATAAGTGTAAATGTTTGAATAATGTGAAATCCCTTGCAATATATGCAATCCATCTATTGTGAACATTTGGATGATAATCACACTATTTGAGATAGTATGAAGTGTAGATTCCACTTATTTGTATAAGTGTTCTAAAATATTGGGAATATTGGGAATATCCATCTATTGTGAATATTGCAAATAATTGTTATTCCTACAAGGTGCACTAATTGAATTAATTTGTGTAGCTTCTATAAAAATTCCTTCATAATTTTTCTTGATAATATTATATGCATAAAAATAATAAAAATTCAATATGATTTGACATTGGGTTGAATTTTCTGCTAGGACAAGTTGGTCAAGTCAATACAATACTAACTAAGCAATAGAGTCTTAGAGTGCCATTGAATGAAGATATTGAGCACACTTGGCTCAACTCCATTCTTTGTTCAAATTGCTTTCATTTTTGAAAGTGGCAATCTTTGGTGCACATAACTTAAGTAAACATTTAAGCTTTGACATTGTGTAGATGATTTTATTATGAATAATGGGTTGAATTAGTTGTCTTCTAAACCAAATTCATTAAGAGGGATTTACATAAATTAATCACCAATGGATGGAGAAAAATAACCAATAGTTTACAAGATCCACTAATATTATCACATTATAAATTAATCACCAATGGATGGAGAAAAATAACCAATAGTTTGCAAGATCCACTAACATTATCACATTAGGTAAGTCCTTTTAAATGTGGAGGCCATGTACAAAGAATATAACCTCATGAGAAATTGCCCTTAGGAGAGAGACTTACACTGTGTAAGACACCTTTTCTTGAGCTCTTGAGCCTTTCCCCAAATAAGGTGCTCTCTACCTTCATGCTTCGCCTATCAAGGTTGAGGCACCTTATTTTTGAAAAGGCACTCGAGAAGGTGCTTCATCCTATGAAATAAGAGAATTCCATCACTAATTATAAGGGATTTATCAAGAAGACAACTTGCCATTGAGAACATCCGGAGTAAATGGACATTCAATTACTTTTGTACTAGCAATTGACATTAGAGGTTCAATCTCTTTCAATATCCTTCATTCTAAATCTCAACTTTTCTTCCAACACCAAGAAGTTTGATACTTGGGAACTAGATAAGATTGAAGGGAGCAAAGCATTTCAAATAACACTACAAGAAATTGGGGGTAAATGTGACTGGGCACATGTGACTGCTTGTCCGGTTTAACTGCAATGCAACTAGTCCCTCCATAATTGCACCATAATTTTGTTGTCCCCAACGTCCCAGTCATTCTATAATCGTTGCTGCGACTGCGAGATGAACTGTCGACGACATCGATTTTTCATCTACCATTTTTTGTTCACAACGTCGTCCATTTTGAAGCGATAAAGCTAGAGTGGACACTAGAGTCACGTTTTTTGACTGCGTAATCACAAAATGTAACTGCCTTGACTTATAAGTGACTGAAATGTGACTTACACTCAACTAGGGCAAATTTAAGCTGAATTTCTAAGGTAATGACGTGGAAATGGCAATGCTGAAGTGGCCGCGGGAGCTTTGGGACGCCAATGCGCCTAAAGGAAGATGATTGTCAAAGAAAAAGTCCCTTCCAATCCTTCTTTGAAAATTTGTTCATAACTTTTGATCTAAAGCTTGAAATCTCAAATGGATTTTTAGAAATGGAAGTTTGTTTGTTTTCCCAACTTTTTTTTGTTTTAAGTTTAAAAAAATGTAGTCTACTGCGCTTAAATGTGGTCTGAAATTTTACTCTAATATAATCTTGCATTTTATATATTCCATATCATTTGTCATACCTCCTACCATCCCTCTTGTATAAATATCTTGTCGTTTCCACTCTCTATAATCACATTAAGTGTCCTTTGAAGCTACATGATAAAGTTATAAAATATGATGTATTTTGTATGTATTTGTATAGCATATGATATGTGGTGTATTTTGAATGGTATATTGTATGTTAGCCCTTTTTGGGGGGGCGAAATAGAGTCACAAAGCACTATTTCACAGTGAAAATCTTTTTTTCGCTAGAAAAGTTTCAATCCAATTTAAAATATGGATGAAATTGTCAAATTTGGATGAAAAAGTATATGAATTTGATTGAAAAGTGTTTTATGGTACAAAAGATGGATGTACGAAGAAATAAAATGCTTCACTAAATTTTAAGTAATTGCCATCCTAGCACTTTTTCAAAAAAAAAGATGGGCTGTTGTATGTATTATGTATGGTATATTGTGTAAATTAGAATTTGTCAATTATTTGTGCCAAAATGCAACTAAAACTCTACTAAAAAATGACTTCAAAATATAGTTGACATGGAGGTCCACATCAACCGGAAGAAGATAAGGTCGTGACTGAAACATGACTATGATGCCACTGGTGATGTGGTTGTCCACATCAACTAAATTTACAAAAAAGATGGACAACTACATGCTCTTCCCCTAAAATTTCCTTCTCCATGTCAGCAGTCCGATACTTTCACCATCCATCCTTCATCTAAGACAAAAGTGGATAATGATAATACAATGGCGCAGTCACATTTTAACAACTTGTCCACTATGACGCCAAGACCCTGAGTCATTTTCCAGTCATTGTTGTCCGGAATGACTTCCATGTAGTCACATTTTGCAGTCATGTTTACCCCCGATTTCTTGTAGTGGCTCAAGAAAGGAAATGAATTGAATGAAATGACTTTGGGAGGTGACTAAGAAAGAATAGGGGTGAAAATCCTAGATTTATGAATTTTTGTACCTAATTATGAGCATAACAAGCTAATGTAAATGTCAAAATGGAGCATGGAATACTTGTTTGCCAATCTAACAAAATTTACATCTGATCTAATTCTAGTCACTCAATGATTCAAGAACACAATGTAGAAATTCAAAGTTTGATTAAAGTGTACATCATCTTCATTGCAATCAATGAAATCAATGTTTAGGCCTGGTATATACATTGAGATTTGATTGTTTCAATGTATATACATTGAGTTTTTGCATCAATTTTGTTATTGATATTCATTTGGTGGATATTCATGCAATTGAAATTATATTTCTCCAACAAAGTAGGAATTTGTTATGAATTTTTGTGAAATGTAGTGTCTAAATAGCCTAATAAAAGTGTTATCAAAGACCCCCCTACCCCACCCCACCTTACTCCACCAAATGAATCTAAAGTGCATATATTATAGACATGTCACATGTTATTCACCTTAAATAGTCATAAATAGCTAATAAAATTGCCTCGACAACAAGCACTTAATTTTCTAGTAGAAAACCAACTCTTCATTACATTTTGTAGGATTTTTTAATAATGTTTAACACAAATTTGACATAAATTATTGTTAAACACTATTTAGAGAGTCCTGCCAAATTTGAGCAAGGGTGGGGTGAAGGCCATAAATTAATCATTTTTCTCTATAATGGATTAATGGTTTTATGTTTAAGACTAAAATAGACATTTCTATTGTGATCATTAACTCATTCCATCAATGACACTCAAGACTTGATTGTAGATTAGTATCCTAGCTAGTATTCATCATGTGTGGCCTAAATCTCAATTATTTAACATGTCAACTTACCTTAATTTTTTAATGCATGATTAATGCATTAACAACTTGAAAAGTCATTAGTTTAGGCCACCATTGGTAGAAAAAAGGAATCTATCCTTAGAGCATCCTCAATGCATTCCACAATTTGTCCCTCCAAATAAACTTCTAACTATTAACTATTTTATAATTAAAACTTAATTGAAATTTCTATCAATAGAAGCACATCCCAAAGTACTTTGAATAGGTATAAAAAAAATTCAAATTTTAACACTTGACAATGAAAATAAACCACATCAAAAGCAAGCTAGAAGACAAAGATTATTAAGATCTTGGCAAATCACACTTACCAAAATTTCAAATGCCATTGCCTTGTTTTAGTTTGATTTGCCACAACTCATCTAATTTTTTTTGTCTTTTACCTTGCTTTTCAATGGGCTCTATTTTCTTTGTTCTACTTGAAAGTCCAAATTTCAATGTGTCCACTAAGTGATTTTTATGATGCACTTCCAATGATAGTAATCACAAGTTCTAATTTTAACACCAAACAAAGGATAGTAAGATAATTTAGTGAGTTGTTTAGATAGTTGAATCGATGATGCTCGAACGCCACCATATATAAGGTAGGTACACCCAAAACCGTCACTTTTTGCTACTAAGCCTATCTACTATTATTAGACTAGTCAGATTTTCACATGTTCTTGTTGGCAAGTGAAAGGAGGTTGCAACGCACCAGAGAAGGTGACATTTGGATATTGTATGCAAAAGTTATTAAAGAACAAAGTTTAATTCTAAAAGCTTTTCTTCCACATAGGTACAGAACTGATTTTGGAGATTTTGGAGGTGTACACAAAGTGAAGATGGTGCTTTAAGGTCACCGGCACATTTGGGTGTACCTACTGTACCTTACTATTGACTCTCAACTACCACCACCCGAGGTTGACTTCGCAATAACGCTGGCCAGCCCAAGATTGGTTCCAGGCACTAAACTACGAATTCTACCGGCTTTTCAACGACTGAGGATAAACAAGAATGATGAAAATCAATCAACAGAAATCGTGATGAATACACAAATCAATCAAAGTTTCAGCTGAAGCCAACAGCAATTATAACAGAATTCCGTTGCATGAATATCCTCCGGCCAAGCAAGCGAAATTGTGAATCAAATCTTCACGAAGTTGTAAAAACTAGCGCCGGTAGAAATTGAAGTTTCAGCATTCCTTGCCAACTGAAAGTCAGAGCCAAAGTCGTGGAATTTCACCAATTTTAAGGGATTAAATTGACGTCGGGCAGTTTGCAAATTAGACCGACACAGACTGGTTAATTGCAAGCAATGTGGGAATCGAAGGCCAGTGTGAGCAATGAAAGGACGTACTAGCTGAATGCAGAATCGAAGATGGAAAGAAGCCATGGCGTCCCAGTTGCAGGACCGAAAGAGCGAAATTCCACACCCACGCCGCCTGTCTAGCTACAGAGATCATGTGAAGCGGAAGCATTCGATTGTGCTTTGGATTTCGACACTCTGGAGTGCCCCAATTGCTTAGAGCCTCTCTTTCCGCCCGTGTTTTATCTGCAAGCCAGACGCTAATTTATCTGCAAGCCCTTTAATTTCTTCTTCTGGACTGCGCAAATTTTGATTAGTACTTTCTTATTGCGTTATTGATTTATTCAATGGTTGGAACAGTGATTTGGATTTTCCAGG